>CM043111.1:58123601-58723601 GCA_023701765.1 Hylyphantes graminicola | reverse complement strand
CAATATTGAGATTCATGTGTAATGTAATTTTGATGGGTAGGAGGTTATAGCTAATATATTTGAAGGATTCACAAGTTTGAAAATTATGTTTTGGTTATATTATGCTGATAAAAACCGTAACAATTACGTGTATAAATTACATAAGAATAAATTGGTTGCAACATAGTGCAAAAGATGCAAATGTGAAATGTTTCAAAGATCCTGAAGCGTTCTTTTTCCAACAAAAGTGAAATCATTAGTGTTAGTTGAAACTTCTCTAAAAACATTAAGAGGAAAGTTTTATGCCATTATTCAATCAGTTTTAATCAGTTTTAAAAAAGATTAAAATTGAATAGTAAATATTTTTTTTCTATTTTATTCTTAAATTTTGTCACATTTCTGTTAACTTAAGTGAATAACTACTCTGCGATCCAAAAGTATAGACAATGACGTTTTTTAGCTGTAAAATTTGGAATTGGGATAGTAGAATTTCAAAACATCCCTATATATATTAAAAAAGTATTTTGAAATGCTATAATTGAAACATAATAGCTTAATTTGCTATAACAAATTTTTTTTTCCTAAAACAAAATTTTGTATGGTCCCAAAAGTTTAGACACAAATACGAGATTATGCTAATTTAAAGTACATAATGACCTAATTTCGCATTTTTATTGATGAATCATATAATTTTTATATGATAAAATAAAGAAAAACGATATCCGGTGAAATAAACAAATTTAATAACGATAATAGTACAATTTTACACCAAAAAGACAATATAGTCACTTTAAATCTTTATTCTAATCATATTTGCTTCAAATTTACAATTTAACATATCTAAATACGAACCGAATGAATACCAGCCCATCAACTTAAAGTTTTGCCACGAATTCGTAGACTTATACACGTTCATTGATTGATTTTCTTGATGAAAAGTGCAGTATTTCCCATATAAAATCACAAAATAGCAACAGATTATTCTTTTTTGCACTTTAGTACAATGCAGAGATTGTCATCTCTTAAAAAACGCCAAAAAAAATCGGTTATTCCAAAGTAAATTCACTCTGCACCATTACCCTTGATGCTAGAGTTTTTGAGTGGAAAAACCGGTGTTTTCAATGCATATTTTTCAATATTCGGTTAAACCGAACGTGTTTAAATAGCACTAAAGGGACCGGTTAAATTGTAACCGGTTAAAAAAAACCGGTTTTTCTCAAGAAATTTCAAATATTAGTATGAAGAAGGAACTTTCGTAATTGTGTGGAGTGAACTTGCGTTATAATGTCCTACTTTTTTTGTCGTTTTTGAAGAAGTGACTATCTCTGCATTGTACTAAAGTGCAAAATAGAATGATATGTCTCTATTTTGTGATTTTATATGGGAAAGATTGCACTTTTCATCAAGAAAATTGGTCAATACATGTCTCTAAATCCACGAATTCGTTTCAAAACTTTAAGGTGATGGACTGGTATTCATTCGGTTCGTATGTAGAGATGTTAAATTGTACTTTTGAAGCAAATAGGATTTGAATAAAGATTTAATATGGCTCTTAATTGTCTGTTTGGTGTAAAATTGAACCAATATCGTTATAAAATCTGCTTAGTTCACCGGATATCGTTTTTTTTTTTAATTCATCACATAAAAAATATATAATTTAACAATAAAAAGGCGAAATTAGACAATTATGTACTTTAAATTAGCATAATCTCGTATTTGTGTCTAAACTTTTGGGACCATAGAAAATTTTATTTTTTGAAACAAAAATTTTTTATATCAAATCAAGCAATTATGTTTCAATTATAGCATTTCAAAATACGTATTTAATATATATAGGGATGTTTTGAAATTCTAATATCACAAATCTAAATTTTACAGCTAAAAAACGTAATTGTCTAAACTTTTGGATCGCAGTGTATTATATTCGTGCATATTTAAAATATATATTCCTTATCCTATTTTGCTAATTCCATGCAAAATTATTATTTCTGTAGTGTAAGTCACATGCGTAAAAAGTGATTTTCACCTTTTATCGTTAAATGAAAAAAAAATATGTAATAGCTGATCTAAAGTTATTGAAACAAAAAATATAACTTGCTTTATTTAAATTGAAAATAATCAAATTTAAAAAGCTTTTAATCTAAACTTAAATTGTGACTTACACTACATTTACATGGAATTAGCCCCATGTGCTCATAGGCTGGATAATTCACTCCCACTCCATTGTACCATGACACAGATTGGATTGGATTCTTATAATGTAGATGTTTTCTTAAGTTTTTCATCTATTTACTCGTTCAAAACACTAAGGTCCAAGCTTCTTTGGTAACTCGATAGTAGGAATTTCGTAACAATCTCAACAATTGACAAGTAAAATTTGAACAATGCACAACCGCCAATTTACTTTAAGTTGAAAAGTACACAGCTTGTTTAACCCGTGTATAGGCGAAACTTGTGCTGCATTTTATATAAAAGTATCTCTTGCAAGTCATAAAGCATGGACGAAGCAAAAAGTTAAAGACACTTTAATTAACCAAAACAATTTTTTCGTTGTTTTACTTGCGTCTGAGCACGATTTATCATTAGTTATATAAACTTCATATGTTTAAAAATTTGAAATGCTTGAGAAAACACAAAACAATGCAAAACAATCTAATTAAAATTATTTCTGAATATTTCAAAGAAGCAATTTTAACCATTTCATTATTTACGCTTACGAATGAAAAGTAATTTTCTTTTTATATTATGGTCCTTTCAGTGAAGAACGTTCTACATATTTCTACTTTTTGTAAAATCATACATGAGAGATACTCTTAGGGTCGAGTTTGATGTGGATAATTATCAAATTTATGTTATTTGGTTTTTGAAATAGACTTAAATTCTTTTTTGCGTCTCGTAGGAAATATAACAAAATTTAAAATGTTCACTAATTTCAAATGTAACTTAAATAGATATGCGAGAAAACTCGATAAAAATGCATTATAAAATTTCTTCCTTTTTGGAAAAAAATCTTGTTATAGAGACTTTTCTTTAAGTTATTACGGTTCACATTTAAATGCAAATTTGGTTTTCCATATTTTTTAAATTGCATATGTATTTATTATGCAACTGTTCCTGTGATTTATAAATTTTATTTGCGGAATAAGCAGTAGTTATATATTTTACATATTTTTTTACAAGAATGAATTACATGATAATAAAACCCCGTCTTATTCTAATAAGATTTTGTATTAAAACACTTTTATCTCTAACACTTCAATATCTTAGAATAAAAAAATGTATTTACCTAAGCCATATTTTTACTGAAACAACAGAAATAAAAACAGCACTGGAAAACGGAAAACTTATCTCGTGATTAATGATTTATTTTCTTTTACGCATTATCATATCTCCAAATCATCCTTTCTTAAATCTGCATCATCAAAACCCGTTTTTTTCCCATCAGAATAAAAGCGAGATCCCAAAGTCAATCGATCTATTTCGTTTAATCGCAGGGATATGTCCATGAAAAATGATTCCTTTATTGATCCTCCCACATGCTTGTGCATTCAAAGCAAGCGACCCTTTTCCATATTATCAATAAGAAAGGATGTCACCAAATCAATGATAGTATCTAAGCATACTGTGATACTTTTTTATCGCCTAACGGTTTTCTTTTGGCTTATGTAAAAAAAATCTGTTTGGTTGGCACAAAGGTATTTTCGAATCCTTATCCAATTTGTTTCAAATACAATTTTTAATATTGACAATAGCAAATTTTTGTAAAATATGTTTCCCCAGAAACTGATTTAAAGTTGCATGCAAGTATATTATATTTAGTTCTCATTTAGTTAATAATGTGGAAACTGCCTTATAACAAAATGATAGTTGACTACGCACAAGTATATAAAATATACAATAACAAACTTGCATTAAAATATTCTAAAGGTTTTTTTTTTAACAAAAAGTTGTAAAATAAAGTTTCTAAACTATGCATCAATTTTAACCCAAATATTGTTTTTAATGAATGTACATTTCCAATTGAATGCATTTACAATACTTCAGCAACTAGCAAAAATTTTCGACTTAAAGTACTAAAATAAACATTTTTCAATAATTTGTCGCCCAAAATGTTAAAAATTAAATATCATCCCATCTCTTTTTTTTTACATAAATATTTTCAAAAATTCTCGTTAGATCATGGGAAAACATTCTTCTACCGTAGAGAACACCTGAAATAGGGAAGTCCACTACAAATTCCCCTTTCCCAAGGGTCCGAAGAGGGGGGAAAAAGTCACAATCATAGGTCTTTCTGTAATTGGGAGACCCTTAATAGCCAGCGGGAAGGGAACTGATGTACAGTGAAGCGGAAGACAGCTTCTATCAACATTTTCTTACACAATTCATTACGCAGGGGAATTCTTTCTTTTTGCGGTACTCATTTATTTATCTCTTCATTTGATTTCTGGGGGTTGTATCGCAAAGCTGGTGCCTTCAGTTAAAGGTGTTTAAGGAATAAGTTGGGGTTTAAGATATTCAGGAAATCTTTTTTTGGACATTTATAGAAATGGATTTTGTATTAAGGCTTAAATACTTCGATTTAAAGTAATTTTATTTATTTATGTTTGGTTCATAATACTTTTAAAAAATTAGTATGAATTTTTAATATAGAAAATAAACATTTTAAAAACAAAGCATCAATTCTGTCGAATTTAAAAAGTGATATACAGGCACCTTAAAATGTATTTAAAACATAAGTTGTGAGCAATCATCTTTAAGTCCTTACAAATTATGAAACAGTCTTTCTTAAGCTGAAAAAAATACGTTAAGTAATCGAGTCGAAAATATTTGGTCTTGTTAGTGCAATAGAAATTCGGTTGACTAAATAACATAAACCAATTATGTCCAGGTTATACTCATTAGGAAGAAAGTAAGGTTCATCTTTTCATGCAAAATAGTCTACTCTAACTTTAAGGAAATAAATAAATGTTACAAACAATAGGGTGAAATTTGATGCCTAGTTTTATTCTCAAATATTCCAAAATAAGGATTTTGTATAGGATCCAAAAAACATTGTTTCAACGCGAAATACATTTCCCAAAAGAAAAAAAAAGCGAGCCAAATATTTTTCTCCGTTTCACATTCTGAAACAAAAATATAAAAACACTCGCTTCTCGATGGATTATTCCTTTTAATATTTGAGGAAAGAGACAAAACATTCCGTTTCAAAACAAATCCATCTCACCAGACCGTGTAAGGGAGTGCACGTTAAATATCCTTCAAAGTCCCAACGCTGCGTACGATGTCGCCCTTAACGGTTGCGTTGGGTGCCTATTCAGGTGTTGGCTCGTCACCTGACTGTGGTTCTAAAATACGACGCCCGTCGCCAATAGCCCTCGTGCAGCTCTAGTGCGACGATAATTCAAAACCTAACCTAACCATCTCACCAGAAATCAAAGCCAGAAATCGGAGTATTTTTGGCTGCAAGGTAATCACTAAAAGTCCTGTTTCTTGTTTTAGTGATGGTCGAGGGGAAGGGGGTATCACTATTGGGAGCACAAAGTGCTGAAAGCGAGGAAGTCGTAATTCTGAAGCTACGGATAAGGGTTTCTGTAAATGCCGATAAATTTTTATGTTGTGTTATTTTGTGGCTTAAAGCTTAAGTACAGTGGTTTATGATCTGTGGTGTGTTGTACTTAGGTCTTTGGTTCAGTTTGTTTAAAAGCGCTACGATATCTTGTTATAAATAAACTTGGAAATTAAAAATAATATTTTAAAGAAGTAACAATCACAATGAATTCTTTTAAAGTTTTGTTATTGCAACCATTAATCTTTTTTGTTTTTGTGGAGAAGTTGCAACTTACCCAAATTTGCTCACTGGTGCCTTTCTCTAATGCATTAGCAGCTGTAAATTCCAAATATCAGCTTAAAAATCTTCAAAATGAAATTTACCGTGAATATGCCCATTAATATCCCACGAAACTCACGTTAAAAGAAAATAGCGTCTGATGTATAAATTCATGTTCTTGGTGATTTTTCTAAAAGTAGCCTTACAGTTTACATACGCTTCGTTAAAACGAACATGCAAACCTTGCATAATAATCCGTTGAAAAGAAGAAACTTCTAATTCAAACCAATTTTTGTGATAGATTATAACAGCTTGTTCTTGGTTTCGTTTATAATCGCACTAGAGTACGAAGCTGCCATTTCACACCTAGTCAACTGTTAGATCAATCGAAATCGCCGTAGGAAATCTACCAAATTTAATGAAAATAAACTGTAGCACACATTAAGAATATTCACGTTTGCTAAAAAAAATCTAATTTTTTTAACTATGGAATAGTTCAAAATTGGCGTACACAAAATTTTGCACATTTTGTTGCTTATCGCTATAATGTACAGAAGTTGAAAAGAAATGGCCCTCTTATAGAAAGCCAAGCCTGACGTTATAATCTGCAACAAGAGGTTTGTAATTGTTTCAACCGAAAGTGACATATAGCTTACTTTAATGGCCATTACCTACTTTAATGTCAATTAACAACTAATAAATAAAACTTTTACTCATGCGACTGATACATTCCATTTGACACGTATTTGAAAATGATGCTTGCAAATGAATATAAAATTCATACAACTTGCACATTTATGTAACTTTAAATATGCATTGTTTTTCTACAGTTTTAGCCCATTTTTTTAAAAATACAATTGTAAGAAAATACACAAAAAGTTAACTTGGATGCTAATTCTTTATCACGTTTAATGGCATTTAATAATTATTCAGCGCAAACAAGTTAATGTAGTATATTATCAAGCACAGAATCAAGGGTACAAAGAATCGACCACGTCTAGTGTGCTAAAATTTTACGCAAACGCGTGTCATGCTAACACAAAATTATCGTACTATCAAATAAACTCGTAATCTTATTCTTTGCTGCATGAGGCAACATATTATTTTATGTTTGATGTTTAATTCAGTTAGGTTATCGAAATAAATTAGTTAAATGATATTGGTGAAATAATTAGAGTTTTGTTTGCTCTTTAAACTAGAGTCGATTGATTTGAACTAAATTCAAATATGTTTTGGGAAATATTGTTAAATTGCTAATATTGGTAGTTTTAAGATATGTTTTTGTACGGAGAAAAGTTTCTACAAGACCTATTAGAGTTCAATTTTACAGAAGAGTAGAAAATAGATTTAAAATATATATATATAAAATAGTAGAGCTTTCAGAATATCTGCTTTCAAATAAATTTGGGACACATTTTAACAACTTTGAATTTCGAAACAAACTTGACACCCTGAGTGTGTTTGAAGACTTAATACGCAACATTTCGAGATTTCAATGCACTGAATCATTATTTTATTATTCTCCAATAAAATCTTAATTTTTACTTAAACTCATTGTAAAATCATGCCTATTATGTATGATAATTTCTATATAAAAACACTTAAAGTGTGAAAACTTCTAATAGATGTTCGTTAGAAGTAAGATAAATATGCTATACCAATAAAACACTTCCTTTTCCTCCAATCATATCTTCACACGAATTGATCGAAAAGAGTTTTCCTACCACCATATTTCTGTTCCTTTCCCACCCCATAGTAGTTTTTTTTCTCCATATTATCCCTTTCTTTTTCGATTTGACACGCATATATAGAATGCACAGTTGGTTCGCTAAACTTGCATGCGATATTAGTTGTAGTAATTCAAAATACACAAAAATCACCCAAAGTATAACTACGATATGAAGTCCGACACATTCATTGGTGATTTTGTCCAATTGAAAATATTTTTAATAAAATTCGCCTATGAATAGGTAGGACCTTATATTAAGTGAAATGTGTATAAAGTAACGAAATAAACAGATGGAAGTCTTCATGGATGGGCAAATTAAGATAATTTCTACCATTTTTATTGATATTTATGACTGTTGCTAATTTATTATAGCATTTACAACCGTACTAAAATTACGTGATTGTATTTCCTTAATATTTACAACGAAAGTTAAATTAATTAATTTATAATACTGTGAAAAATACTTCTTATAGGAAAAGATTATTTATTTGGTAAAACTCTACATATACGCGTGGAAGGACGTCAAAATATTTTAGTAGCGCTATAATGTGTTTTAAAATAGTGAAATTTTTTAGAACTTTTTTTAATGAACCATATAAGCATTTGCTATTGTCTAATATAATACATAGTGTATGCTTTTTTACTTAATAATTATTTGTGCACGATATGCGTTAATAAAGCATTTCTTTTAGTATTGATATTCAAAATATACAAAAACTTGGTATCTTTAAACTCTACAACCCTTTCAAAAATACTTAGCTTATTAATACCTACTTAGCCTATTGATATAAAATTATGCCTAAATAATTTCAGAATTGATTCTAACATATATAACATAGGTCACAAGAAGCAATTCTAAAATTGCATATGTCTTACACGACCGATATAAGTGAAATATCTAGTAAAAACAATATAACGCATTTCTTAAATTTTTTCTAGGTATAACAAAAAAAGTTTGCTTAGTTGGCATTAAATTATGAGTTTGAACCTTGATCGTTCTTGGAATAATTAATTCGCAAATATCAGTAATACAATAATAAAAAAATATTGAAAAACGTCATTTACAGGTTCTTCATCCCAAATCTGGGGAGACTTAACCGTTTCTTCATCCTTCTTCCACAACACAGCAGCACATGAAAATGGATATAAAAAAATGGCGGATGAAAGGAGGGAAAAAAATAATTGTGTTTTGTTCTTTTATTCGATATCATGCTTGAAAGTTCTTTAGGTGGCTTTGGAACTTTTTATTCTATCCCCATTTTTTTGTACACTTCTTTCTTCCTAACCTTTGTAACAGCTTTTGTGGGATAAAAATGAAGAGTGAGTTGTATAGAAATAAAACAATGGCCTGGTGGATCGGTCCAGTTTGTCTTTAAGGATGTTTCAATAGAGAGAAAAGTGATTTTAGAAAATGAAAGAGAAATATAAAGTGTGACACATTACATTTTTTAATGAAAAGAGCATTTACTGTATATTTTTCGATATTTAATGGATTTAGCATATTGTAAATTAAAATTTTAGTGAAACATTATAATTGCTAAGATTTGTTACTCTATTACTGTATATCAAATGATCAGTATATTGAAAATAAAGAAAAACAAGCAACAGATGTTCACTGTTCAGTACGAATCTTCTAAACTGACATGGATTTAATTTTTAATATTCCATTTATGTATTTTATCAGAACAGATATACTTAAGTACATTTATAACCCTCTCAAACCAATCCCTCTCTCTCACACACACATACACTTTTTTCTTCTATAGGATTAAAATTGCATAAACACTCAGTTTTTATATCTCACACTAGGATCCCTTATACGTATTAAATAATGTGTAAAGCAAGAAACAACTTTTCTGAAATTGCTGGGCTTTCATGTGCACTCCATTATATATTTAGGATTAAAAATATAGTTTTAACAAATATACTTTCTGAATAGTACAGCCTTCATTTAAACACTTACAATAATTAATTTTCAGAAAAGGGTAAAACACGTTACTATTTCAAGCTAATATTTTTCTTAATCTAAATATACTTGTAATTAAATACTCTATTATACGCTAAACATTTCGTTTCGTAGCAGTATGATGGATTTTGTTAGATATAACAGAATAAAAAAAATATTTTTTTCTTTGTCATTGAGATTTTTGAATCAATACAAAAGAGAAAGAGAAATCTAAAAAAATACAGTTAATTGTTAAAATATAGAACCACAAAACAACGAGTTTGAATTAATGGGATATAACGGCTTTATTGGCATTTGTAGAAATCGCATTTAAAAAAAAAATGAACAGTTAATTCTTTCTACTCCTCTGCAAGAAATTCAATATTCATTAAAACATATATTATGATTTTATTGCGGTTCGGTGAATAAGATTAATGTGCAGAAAACTGGAGATAATTAAATCGGTTTTCTGATTATCCAAATTTGTTGTTTGAATAAAGTAATTTGGTGATCATTATTTTAATTCAACGTTCTAAAAGAAGAATTATGATCATTAAAACATTATTTTCCTAAATAATATTATTCGTATTAAGCAGCATTATTTTTTTATACATCAAAGTTTACTTTCAAAGTCAATTTAGATAAAGTTTATAGTTATGCGTGGCAATAAATTTTTAACCCGTAAAAAGAGATAGTACTTACAGGACATTATTTAAATCTTTAACCCTATGAAGGATACGCAATTTAGGGAAATTGTAGAATTGTTTTCACTTCATGAACTCAAATTTTAAATTATCAACTCAATAATTATTTTTTTCGTTTTTTAAAATTTACTGTAGCAAATAGTTTTTAAAACGCTTAAAACTAATTTGTTTAATAAAGTAATAAAAAATTCTGTAGATTTTATGTGAGTTACTTGAAAACCTGACTGTCAGTTGACGGGTACATGATGCTGTAAAGATTTTAACCAATATTTTAGCAACACTAAATCTAGTTATAAATATTAAGCCACAAATTCCAATGATAGGATAAAATTACAAAAAATAATTTTAAATAATAATTTCTTAGCCTTAGAAAAAACATAAAGTTTAAAGAACATAATAACCATTTATATTCCAAGCAGTTTTACATTTGATTATTATATTCAGTTTAACTTCTTCGAGTTAAAATGAAATTTACAGTGTAGTTTAATATTATTTGAAAACCTTTTGCTGTAAATTTCTTTATAAAACAATGCCATTTTAAATTCTTCAATGCCTTATTTTTTCCATTTTTTACGGTACATGATAAATGCATGAATTTTCTATGAGCCACAAGCTCTTGACTTCTTCTGCCTAAAAAGCCATTGGATTGAAGTTAAATCTAGGATTATACACAAAGCCCTTGAAATTATGTAAATTTTTGGAATATATTTTTAACATTGTGATTTTGCATGTTTTGCATTATTCATCTTAACCTGTAAGCCAACTTCGAAATTTTGAATTGTTTTGAATGCAGCAAAGAAGAGTTTAGCTCAAATATTACGGTGCTATATTTTATCGTTTGGTTTTTGACCTCATAATAGGTTGATATTCTTTAAATGTTAAAAAATTTGCAGTTAAATGTGTTTTCTTAACCTTATTCCAATGGTATTCTGAGTATTAAATTTTTTTATATCACACACACTTTTTGAAATTGTATTGGAAATAACTTAATTTAAAAACTTAGTAATCGATATAATTTAATGTTAATTATACACACAAATAACATTGTATGCACTTGCAACAAGAAAAGATTTTTTGACATTTGACGGACATTAATAATTTGAATAAACATTTACCAACAAACGGTTTTCAACCACCAAACAATATTGCAAGTTAGGATCAAATTTGCCAAGTAATGTTTTGCACTGTCCATATTTTTGTTCAGTTTTTTTTTTTTTGCAATAACTCGGCAAATAATTGTTGTTTGAATTTAAGAAAATTGGGATTTTGGTTTTACTTGATCTACTTTATCGATTTATGTAAAAAAAAATGGGGTTGATATTCATGTTTTATTTTTTCTTATTTTAGTTTAAATAAAAAATATATTAAAAATGAAAAATTAATGAAAAAGCTTGTGTAATTTGTTTTTAGAAGATTAAGAAGTGCGTAATAAAAAAATATTTGTAGATGTATGAATAAATGTATGCAATACTTTTTTAATATTATGGGCGTTCAACTTTGAATGCTTATATATCAACAAATAAGTTCAATTAATTCATTTTCTTTTGAATCCGAAGTATTTTAAAGACGATCAACATTTTTATTTAAAAAAAAATTGGGTGTTGCCATTTTAATTTTTAAAGTTGGTACTCAGTTTAATATGTAGACGTTCCTTACACAATTTGGGTTGCAATTTCTCAATTACTCAAGCTATTTCCAGAAAAAAGACGCCTTTCACAATTTCTTGACCAATATCAGCTGAAAAACGAGGGTGGATTTTTTGCCCTCAGCTGTACTTGACAACGGTGAGCATTTTTTAAAGCCCTACGAAAGATAGGTATACATTCTTTAAACAAATTCTCGGATGTCATTTGCTCGACGGAATATTAGTTTTAACTATGTTCAACATTTTCAAGCTCATTTACTGAAAACCTGAAAATATTATCTGCATCATCTGCCTATTAATGTCATTAATCTTTTGTGTCGAGGAACTCCGCACAATATCTGCACTTAACATATTTTAAACAATGAATAATCGTACACACTTTAACTTCAACAGTAACATAACTGTAAGATCTACCAACCTTCCACTTGGAGATGCGCCGTCTCCGATCCCACGGAACCCTTTTCGTTCTTCGCCGTGCAATGATAGGATCCGTAATCCGCTGGTCCCACGCTGTCCAACTGCAGAGATCCGCTGTCCAGCACTCGGTACCGCCCATTAGACCCGTGCATGCTGCGCCCATTACGCTGCCACGTGACTTGGGGTGGTGGGTCGCCGGTGGTATCGCACGTGAACACCACGATATCGCCCAGCATGGCTGTGGTGTTGCTGGGACCAGACACAATCACAGGATCTGAAAAGGAATGGAATATGTTAAACGCTGTGAGGTGTAATGCATACTATTCTTTACGATTTATTTTTGCTTGGATATGTGACCTTTCTTTCGAAGATATACATATTAACGGCTTTTATTAGTAAACTATATGACATAAATTCCGATGGTTCTTCAAAAACATTCTGTAGTCAAAATATAATAGTGAAATATTTTATTATTCTCTGTTAAGTTATAAACATGTTTTTACATTGAAAAGTTTTAAAACAACTTCCAGGGCAAAAAATATTACATCACTTAATATCGATAGCCGCAGTTTTAATTCTTACCACCGTAATTTCCGAAATTCATTACTTCAAATATCCCTTGAATCAAATAATTACTACTACCCAAATATAACATATCTGCCTAATCAAATACCAGCAGCTCAGAACATAAACTACCTTCTAAACCCCCTAAACTCCCAAACTTTTCTTCCAAACCATCAAGAAGCAGGATTGACGTAATCTTTTCTCAAGATACATTTTCTCCTGCAACAAAAATGCACCCTCCTCCCGAGTCCCAAGACATGAAGTGAAGGCTATTGTTAGCCGAACTATGACAGTAATTCCGCCAGTCCCCAGCTAACCGTTCGTTAGACCGTCCTCTGGTTGACAAAGTCTCTTTGATGAGGGCTTTCTTCGTGGCAGTTTTAATTCCGTGGCGTTGCTATGACTACCACGCGATCTTAATTAACCTTCCCGTAGCAGAGTCCGTTGTACAAACGGGGTTTAGCGATAATCCTTTCTAAATCTCTATTTCTATAATAGTGGCAGGATCTCTGAACTCGGGCTTTACTGTAACCCTTAAATGCATTTTAAAAGGTCTCTTTATAAATATTTTGATGGGTGGAAGTGATTCGAGATTAGAAGCAGGCAGGTTTAATTAATGTAGGCAAAACGTTAAATAGTGCAATATGTAATACTTTTTAATGTTTTGAAGCATATTTCTGGAGAATGTTATAATGGAAGTGAACACATTAAATTTAATTTTTGATATTGTGTCATTTGAAGTATGATTTATTTTTGTTTACATTTTCCTGAAGGAAATAATTTAAAGTAAAATATTCTTTTAATTTTTTATACAACAATTTGGATATTGAATGTGTCGATTATGATAATCGATATGATGAATTTCGATTTGATATTATTAAACTTTTATTGGCGACAGTTATATATATAAAAAATTGTGCAATAAAATTTTTGATTCTAGATGCTTTTTAGGAGTTTCTCTTTATATTTTAAGAAAAATCAATATCGATAAACTTATTAATTTCAATTTTTCAGTAAAGCATAAAAAAAGGCTTTAATATTGGTGGGATTTCTTGAAAGCAAATATCTGTTATAAAAGTTTTAAGATCTCGAAAAGAATTCAAGAACAATCTTTTTTTGCCATTCAAAGCTGTTAACTCCTTCGAAAAGTATAAATAATAGAAGTTGAGATGAAGATAGAAGATAGACGAAATTGCAGTAAAAATTGCTTAACACAAAAGCAGGCAGAAAACAATTTTTGCAAGCAAGAGAATTTGAAAAATATTTTGGAAAAACGTTCGACAGAGGGGTTTTTTTATGTACTGGAATGGATGTACGTTTATCTTTGAAACAACGAAAAGAAAAGAGTTGTGAGTTTTAACTATATTTTAAGTGCTGTAAAAAAAAGGTTTTGATTGAAAAGATTTTGGTTTTGCCTTAGAGGCCCAACAAAAAAAATTCGTTTCGATCGAATTTTATTTTTAAAGAATATTTTTTTAATAAAGCGACTATGTGTTTTAAACACGACTAATGTATATTTTCGAATATTATTTGAATATTGTATAGATTAAATAGTACTAGGTATTGTGAGAGCAAACCATTTTTTTGATATTGTGTATTTTAGTGGTATGGTATGGTATGGTATGGTAGGTACATATATATTCCAGCCAAAGTGGCTACAATGCTCTGCTATCATGCTCAAATATTTTTTTCATTATCTTTAAAATATTTATAGGTTGATATGCAGGTGAAACTTCTGAAAAAAGGAAGGTTACGCGTAAAAAGACAACTGCAGATAAAACACATAACGAAACAGTCGATAACTTTTATTAAAAGTATTCTACAATTAAAGTTATTACTAATAACCAAAATTTTGGATTTTTCAATTATTTTTAATGCGTGATCGCTACATATATGTCCACAAAACATATTTGCTTCACGTCAATTTAGGTACTAGACTAAAAATTTAAATAATAACTAACTATATTAATTGCATTTATATTAATCGAAGCAAGATATATGTTTAAGTTCAAAATTTCTCAAAAAATTAAAAGCTATTTTCATTTTTTAAATCTACACCATCTGCTTTGAACGGTCCAATCATAATAACAACTAATAAATTAATCTTTCAGACATTTTATAAAAAAAGTAAAATACAGGCAGTATTAGCATTACGACGGAACAATATACTGAAACACAAATCATGTAAACTATTAAGTTATTAGCGAATTCTTTTGCATTGTGTTCTTTACACCACTATCTTTCTTACACACATTACCAATAACGACAGATCCTATACCTCCTTTCTGCATAGCCATCCCGCCCATTCCTAACACATGAATAAGTGAGAGAGGCCGCATACATCATCTTGTCTTATGAATTGATTAGCACGACAAATAAATTCCGAGTCATGTTCCGATAATGATCAGTACTTTGCATGGACAATGGCCGATTCTCACGACATATGCCCACCAGTAACGAGAGGAATGGGACCAGTTGGGACCCTTTGTGAGCTGTGGGCAGTTATTATGTGAGGCTTGGACTTGGATTATGGTTGTTTAGTGATTTCAATGATGAATTGGGGAGTGTATGAAGGGGTATTGTGTTTTGGAAGATTTCGGTAAATGCCATTTTGATTAGTGAAACGTTACAAGAATGGAGCACGGTAGAAAATTCTACAAGATGTATAAGAGCACTTTTTACATTTAGCATGACAGTTTTTTTTTAATAGACAATGGCCGATTCTCACGACATATGCCCACCAGTAACGAGAGGTATGTGACCAGTTGAGACCCTTTGTGAGCTGTGGTCAGTTATTATGTGGGGCTCTTGGACTTAGCGGGCTTGGATTATGGTTGTTTAGTGATTTCAATGATGAATGAATATGAATTGGTGAGTGTATGAAGGGGTATTGTGCGTTGGAAGATTTCGGTAAATGCTATTTTGATTAGTGAAACGTCACAAGAATGGAACACGGAAGAAAATTCTACAAGATGTATAAGAGAACTTTTTGCATTCAGCATGACAGTTTTTTTAATGGACAATGGCCGATTCTCACGACATATGCCCACCAGTAACGAGTGGAATGGGACCAGTTGGGACCCTTTGTGAGCTGTGGGCAGTTATTATGTGGGGCTTGGGCTAGGATTATGGTTGTTTAGCGATTTCAATGATGAATGTATATACATTGGTGAGTGAATGAAGGGGTATTGTGCGTTGGAAGATTTCGGAAAATGCTATTTTGAATGGTGAAACGTTACAAGAATGGAGCACGGAAGAAAATTCTACAAGATGTATAAGAGCACTTTTTACATTTAGCATGACAGTTTTTTTTAATGGACAATGGTCGATTCTCACGACATATGCCCACCAGTAACGAGAGGTATGTGACCAGTTGAGACCCTTTGTGAGCTGTGGTCAGTTATTATGTGGGGCTCTTGGACATGGATTATGGTTGTTTAGTGATTTCAATGATGAATGAATATGAATTGGTGAGTGTATGAAGGGGGTATTGTTTGTGGGAAGATTTCGGTAAATGCTATTTTGATTAGTGAAACGTTACAAGAATGGAACACGGAAAAAAAAATTCTATTAAGGAAATTAGCATTTTTTACACTTAAATAACTTTTTTAAATAGAGGGAATTTTAATGAATTGCTATGAAAACGATAGGTACGTTAGCATTTCAGGGGTTTAAATCTTTTAAATCGAGTATTTGTCGACAAACGACATTTTTTGGCTAAAAAACTAAGCATGCATAGTTAAAGGACCTTAATATATATAGTCAATGGTTACTATTCTAATTATTCTGTTTGGCAGTTGTAAATATCTGGCGTAATTTTTTTCTTTCTTAAGTGGAAAAGTACGGCATGTTATTAAAGTTCTGGTTTTAAATTAGTTTTTTTAATTGTAAACTAACACTATAAGAAAATGCATTAAAAATAAATTATAATTGAATGAAAAAATATATCAGACTTAATTACAAAAAACAAATATACGAAAAAACATATACTGTTATCAACGAGAGATTGTTCCACAAGTTTGTGTTAATCAATACTCTAGCTTTTTGTGATACCTACGATTTCGGAAAATAAAAAAAATAAACACAATACTTATTGACAATTGAAATAGTTAAAGATAATTATCGAACATGCGTATATTGATGTACCGAAAAAAGTAAATTATACGAATACAACATCAAAACATACAGTTCACTCGATAACTAAATGCGTAATTGATTTGCATCTTCCTACGTCCCTAATCTAACTAGCACACCTTTCACCCCTCAATACCCCTAGAGATATTCCCTGTTATATAACATATCACGATATCCAATGTGCGTGGAGGAGTGGCGCTTCCCTCTTGTTAACACTGCATAAGCGTTAGTTTTTCTACTCATGGCGAAATACGAGAATGTTGTGGTTTGACACAAATGCAAATAACAATCGCCTGATTTTAATTAACTGGGTTTCAAGTTTCAATACTGAAGTAGGGTCTACAGAGAGATAAAAATATTCTTTTTACAGAATTCATGTTGTTTTTTTACAAATGAATATATTGTAATAAAATTGAAAATAAATGTTTTCCCCAATTTAATTTAGTAAACACATTTTATTTAGCATCTTTACCTAAATCAGTTTTATCTTCGCTAATTGTTTTACGTAAAAGTGGGTCCGAACCAGTATCGGTACAGAATTGCCAACTCTCCTGCTTTAACCCATTAATAACAGATTTTTACTACTTTCCGAATTTATGTGGCATATGTGCCAATTGCCGTATTTTCTAAGAGGGAAACTTTAAAATTTCTCTTGGCGCCTAGAATCAGGAAAATTATCTTTACTGAGACAAATCCGGAAAGTTGGCAGAATGGTTGGTTGAATTATCGGAGCCAATAGTGCTTCAGTTGGCAGGTATAATATTAGCAAATGAATAGTCGAAACTATACCAATTCTACTTAAAGGATTGAAATTTTTTGCCTATGCGTAGTATTTTTTTATTTTTAACGTATTGCAGTTTTTAAGTATATTGTTACAGTAGTATAGTGTTTCAAATATGGAGGAGAAAAAATACCACCAACGGTTAGAGACGAGTTATACCGAACTGCTGCTTGTTCAATCGGTCGTTGTCCAAAATCCAAAAGCTACTTACGATATGCTATAACCCTTTAAGACTCCCTCAGATGGCGCTTATTTAAGTTTATGATACTAAATTTTTTAAAGGGGTATAGGACACAAAATCTTCAAAAAAATCAAAAAAAATTATTATTATCATAAAAATAACACAAATATTTTAGAATGATTTAGGGTAAGGTGGGGTAAGTGGGCCATTGGGGCAAGTGGGCCACCCCCCTGGCATTTCCCGAATTATGGACGCAAAAAAAAATCTGTTACAATATTTTTACGTATTTACCCCAATAGATGCAGAAAACATTATGGCAACATTTTCATTCAAGTATGTAACAAGGTACAATCCTTTTTGTGACATTTTTCAAAATTGCATTTTTTCGTAATTCACGCCATCATACTATATTTTTATTTATTTCCAAACGGTTCATGATAAAAAACAAAATGTTATATATTTTGAAAGTGTATAAAACATAGTATCTTTTTGTAGTGTCATGAACTTGTGATGTTGATAAGGTTAAAAGAAAATTGGGGTGGCCCAGTTGCCCCGCGTTTGCGGTAAGTGGGCCACCACAATGGCGGGGTAAGTGGGCCAGGGGTGGCCCACTTGCCCCAACTCTTTAATATACTTAAAAAAAAAGTCAGATTCACTGATTCATAGGGCTAGTCATATTCACAATTCATAGTCCTATTCATTGACATAGGCCAGTTTAAAATCTGTAGCCCTAACATTTTTTTACACTACATGCAAAAATGACAAGATGAAAATTAACGTATTTTTTCTTGTAGTAAGCTTGCATGCCAGAAAAAGTTGCTATGGGGGAACTATTAAAGATACATCATTACTTTTTTTTTCAAACGCTCAGAAAATCATGTAGATTATTCCATTTGCCCCACCATATCTCTACCAGTTATGTGTAAAAATATATTAGGGGGGTGGCCCACTTACCCCACCTTGCGGGGCAAGTGGGCCACTCGGATGACCAAAAAGAAAAACATATTTTTTAAATTTATTATTTGCCGATTTGTGTTAAGGTTGCCATGGGTACACTAATAACATATGAGAGAATGGACCACAAAAAAGTAAGTTGTTAGGCCGATTACAGCCAGTGGTATGAGGGTCTAAAGTCGAATTATGCCAAAAAGGTGGCCCACTTACCCCACCTTACCCTAAAACAAAAATTTTATTTATATCTGCAGTAGAACGTGAGATGTGCAGTTTTTTGTGTCATGACATCTGTTTTGGCCAACCACGTTTATAATCTTTGCTTCCTCGTAATATTAGGTAGGAATAACGTTATCGAATCCTTAGTTGTTCGGTCGGTTTGGAGCGCTTCAGTAAGGAAAAGGATAAACTTCAAAGCTGTTTTTCTCCTTGATCGTGTTTTCGATTATTTTTTGACTTTAAATTGATATAACTCAAAATCTACTGCCCTTAGAGTGTCAAAATTTTCCACTCATATTTTTCAAACATATATCTTTAATTTGTCTTTAGGGATTAGTTGTAAATAGTTTATTTTTTTATTTATTAATTTTTATAAAAAAAAGAGAACCTGTGAAATAATAAAAAAAAAACTTCAATAATTTAAAAAAAAACTATGGCAAATAAGAAAAATCGGTAAAGACAGTTTGTTAAATACATTTTTCTGTTTATAAAAATGCTAAACTATTGTTTGTCAATAAATAAGTTTTCGACTTATAACAAAAATAAGAAACATCACTTTTTGACACATTTTATTTAAAAAAAAATAATAATGATAATTTAAAACCGTTGACTATCTAAAAGTGTAAGTATATTTAGTATACATTTATAGAAAAAAAAATTATATTGATATCTGCAATATTAAAAAAAAAGTTAAAAGTGTCCCATACCCCCTTAAGATTTTTATATAAAAAAATTAAAACAGCATCAATGCCTGCAGCTCCTTAAATACCAAGTCATATTTTATACAAATAACGAATGGTATAGGTCAGCTGCTTCGTTATAGACGTTTCGGAAAAGCTTGAATATTTTCTTATTTACTCACACGATCGTTACTCGCTCGAGGGATAATGTAGTCTCTCAGGTGTCGGTTTAGTCACTAGTTATAGTTTAAAATTAGAGGTTTCACTAATTGATAGTTTTTAGCTCCAGTGCAAAGCTACTTAAACCAGACGACCAAACCGATATATAACTTAAAAAAGTATCAATTGCAGGCATGTCAATCCAATAAAGAAAGACCTCTTCCCAACGAAATGATGCGACATCTGTTCATGTCATTCGATCGCACAACCGATTTTCAAAGCGCTTTTCTATTATAACAAGAGAGGGGTGCAGGAAACGACAACTGACCGTTCGTGACAGGTACGGTCAACGTCAGCCCCTTCTATCCCCACCCGTAGATTATCAATTTGCCCGTTCACCTATACATCATTCATAGGAACTGAGGGGGGTCGAATGTTTGATCATGTCTGCGATTAAATTTTGAAAGGAGGTGATGGCGTTTGGGTGATGGAATTCGAAGGGGGAATGTGTTAGGTATTTAATCAAATTTTGAAGGGCATTTAAGTGGAGCGATTAGGTGTTAGAAATAAAAATTAACTTACCAAACTTACTTAACTTACTTAAACCACCAAAATTTCTATTAAAAGCTTGTTATAATGCTGTATTGATCGAACTTAAATCAGAAGGGAATTGTCAAATCATTGACAATGAAATAATTAAATTTTGTCCACGACTTTCATGAAACACTAAGTACTTCAAATTATTATCTAAATTATTAGTTATAATAACATAATTTATATATCAAAAAGGTAAATTCGATTTGTACCAATTATTAAAGTTTGGAATAGTAGGAGTTATTTGAAGATCTAAATTATATATATTTGTCAGGCATGATAATAAAATTCTAATTGTATCCTAAAGGTATTTTGAGTTAATACTGGGCACAATTGTCAAAAAAGTATAGATTGAAGTTGGATTCTAAGAATGTTCTGACAGTCTGTGAAATATTAATACGCGAAGCGAGTATTTTCTCTATGGCCTGCTTTATTCTTGTATTGATAACGCCTTTAAAAGAAACACAATAAATAGAAAACTATATAACTAGATGCTAATATATGAATTACAGAAATGCCCAATTGACATATCATGTACATATTTTTTTACGAATAAATTATCTGTTTTGGTCCTAAATTTATTGGAAGTTGAGCAAGCATGGTTTTTGAGGTAATATTTGTATACAAAACTGCATTATTCACAATCCAAAAGCATTTCCCATTCTTTTGTAACAATTGAATAATTGAATATTCGATTGGTATCCCATGGTAAAACATTAAATTAATTTGTAAAAAGGATATGTGTCTAAGGATTTAACCGAAAGCACAAGGACCTTTCCTACCTTTACCCAAGGACCTTTATTATGTTATAAAAGGAGATAGAATTAAACTCACAGTGCACTTTGAATACTAAATGCCGCTATAAATGCACGGACATAAAGATTAACCAGCTGCGGTACCATTGTTACAATTGAATATTCTCCTGCCGGTAAATTGTAGTACAAACGCTGGCATTAACACTTTCCACATACTAAGATTTAACGCGTCAAATGTAAGAGATAAGATTGATTGTTAGAAATGTTAACATATAACTGAATTTTACTATGTGGCGGCTCATTTCGACAGGAAATTGTATTGTTAGTAGGAAATTTTTAAGTCTTCATGTTCACAGTTAATTAAAATTGCTTATTATATTAATGCTTTTCTTTCACAGTTATGAAATCTTCATAGTACTGACTTAGCTTTACTTGTCAAATAGCACAGAAATTTATTTTGTACAATTTCAAAGATAAAAGTACTAAAATTCTTATTAGCTTGTTCTATTAAACGCTATATTGACCGAATTTAAATCAGAAGGAATTGTTAAATCCTTGACAATGAAATAACTTAATTTTGTCCAAGCTTCCCAGTGGTCAGAACACATCAAAGGAAAATCCTTGCAATTTGTCCAGAAAACAATGTTTCGTAGCTGTTAACTATGGCGCAACACTGAATGCAAGGCATGCATGTAGACCATGTAGTAAATGGTCTTTTAGAGTTCCGCATGTCCTCCGTTATTGTTACTTTTCAAACGTTTTTATTGTTTTTGACTTTCAAAAGTTTTTATGTAAAACCACTTTCAAGGTAGCTAACTACGTTAAAAAGGCAAAATGTTACTATCCAAATTGATCTTTTCGTAAAACATATAGCAAAAAAAGTTATTCATATTTCGAAACAGTCAACTGTAACTCTACAAAAGTATTCTAAGTTTAGAGTAAACTTTTTTTGTCTAACACAATCAAAAATATTGTTTTGAAGAATGTATGACTTTTATTATGGTTAAGTTACCAACCTGAATCTTGACAAGTAGCGAAAAGCGATGGAATATTTCGTGGCATTCAATACAGAAAAAAAAATCTGACCCCATTTCCTTCAATTTTCCAATATTTTATAATTTTCCAATACTTTTTTTTTAAATGTTAGAGTGTTTTGTTACTTAAGGTGCAATTTTTTTTTAGAGCAATTCAATCTTTTTAATAAAATAGGAAAAAACCCACACTTAAAACAATTTTTTCTAACATAAAACCTAAGAAAAAATCTTAATTATTTATAATTATTTAGTTTATTCTAACGCTTTAAAATAAATCTGAAAAAATATTAGCGAAAAACAGGACAACTATGGGCAATTTAGTTTCGTTTCTTTAGTTTTGTTTGAATAATCGTCGCACTTGAGCTACACGCAATTTAGTTTCAATTCCTTCTTCTCCCCAATCTGAGGGTAAACACTCTCATGGTATGTTCTGAAATCAGTGAAACGAACAGGTTGTTTATTTCTTTCAGATCTTTAACTACATGGGCGTAAAAGCAGGCGTGATTAGTTTGGACGAAGGTTGTAGAGATGTTCTATGCAAATTTAGGGCCTTATGGCAGAGCGAAAGGGGAACTTTGTTACTCGTTGTAGACAATGTTGTAAGAGTGTTGTCTAGAGTTAAGCATTTGTCAGCTTGTTTTGAGGATGAAAATGAGTTAGCTCTGGTATAGCTAATATCTTCGGTTGTAAAGTTCATAGTAAACATAGTTTAGTGTGATTAACAAGTACATAATTTATGAAGACAAATATTTAATGGAGTTCTTAACTTATAAATGTGTTGAGTACTAAACACTACATTCTATGTGAAAACAATTTTGAAAAATGAAATGCTTGTATAATTTTGATTTTTAGCAGTTTTAAATTAAGCAAAGTTATTAAATTTAGAATAGTGTTTGGAGGGAACTATTTTCGTAATATATACTAGCATTATATTTAAGAATATTTTGAGCAAGATAAACGTAAATCAAACTTCTATAATAAGTTTGTTTTTATGATAACAATACCCTTATTTTAAATAAAACTTACAACACAGACTCTATTGATATATTAAAATCTAATACAGTAACCCTCGCCATATCGTGCCTTGCATCATATATCGCCTCGTCATTTGATCATGAAATTGTCAATACTGTTCATGCACACTTTTTATTTAGAACCTTGTAACTCATTTAAACAACATGTAGGAAATAAAATATTACGTTCCAAAACAAATTTTGACTAAAATAGAAATGATTCCCACATGAAATGACCAATAACTTACAACTCTGTAAGTTATCTCTCATAATAAAGATGAATGCTGTGTTATTTTTTCATCAATTGTAAAAATTCTGAAAATCTGTAGCATTATCACTGCGCCTTCCGCCGTAGTTGTTTGCAGCTGCTGCTATAAAAAACAATACACGGCTCTTGGCTGTGATTTCTCACTTTGCTCACACGTACACTACGTGACCTGAAGTGACCTCGGTCAGTTTTCTTTTTTGTATGTATTAGAAATTGAAACTGTTTTGTGATCTGACACATTTTAGCACATTTGTAGGCGTTACAATGAAACACAGTTATGCTAAGCGCGCGACTGATTTTTTTTTAAACTTGGTGTATTGTGAATAAATGTCCACATTCCAAAATAACTTTCTCAAATACTTGCATCTTTATTGCAACATACTACTAAATTACTACCAATACCCTCGCGGACAACTTATTTTCCTACCAAACTGTCTCAGTAAAAATTACTGTTTCACTTCGAGAAATTTACTCTGATACATTGGAAGTAGCAAGGTTCAATATTGACGAAACGTTTGTGCTTGGGGTGAAAAGAAACATAAATTTCTTTAACAAAATTAACAACCCGAAGTAACACACAATAGCATACATTACCATATAAGATATAGCTAGCGAAGTAATCTGTAATCACTAACAGATCCCAAAATTAACAATATTCCTCCTATATAATTTATTTTTCTAGCAACCAATCACTAATAATATTAACCAGAGATGACAAAAACTTAAATACATTAAGATAAGATGAAGCTTACAAAGTACACTGTAATTACCATACGTTATTTCCTTCTTGATCACCACCCCCAAATCATCCGCTGTATCATCACAACAGATCCCGAAATCCCCAATACTCTTCCTGCACCCTCGAATGGTCTAGCAACCTGTCACTGTATCAACCCATAGTTGACTCCCCAAACTGTCACAACACGGGGGACCTTGCGAGTATCGGGGTTCGATACCAGCGGAACATTTGCGTGGGAGGGTTCTTCGAAAAGAAAAGGGATTGTCATTCGAACAAAAATTACTTATCGACGATTTTACAGAGCATAAGCGGGGCTTGGAGATTAATCAGTATGGGATGGGTCGATGGATCTGCATTATTGGGAAAGAAAAGATTAGGAATGAAATGGGAAATGGTTCGAAGAGAGAGTGTGCCGTGTTCATGGTGACATTCCGTTAGTTAGTATTGTCAACTGGGAAACTGAATCAAAGAGGATTATCTAGTTAGTATGTATTAGATGTTAGTTAGTATTCTCAAGTATCTTTTCCTAAATTGAACAATAAAATAAAGGGATTGTTCCATGTTCATGGTGACATTCCGTTAGTTAGTATTGTCAACTGGGAAACTGGATCAATGAGTATTATCTAGTTAGTATTAAATGTTGGTATTTTCAAGTTTCATTTGCTTAAATTGAACAATAAAATAAAGGGATGAAATTTGAAATGGTTCAAAGAGAGCGAGTGTTGTGTTCACGATGATATTCAGTTGCTTAGTATTGTCAACTGGGAATTTGGATCAATAGTTAGTATTAGGTGTTAGTTAGAATTGCCAAGTTTCATTTGCTTAATTTGAGCAATAAAATAAAGGGATGAAATTGGAAATGTTTCGAAGAGAGAGAGAGAGCCGTGTTCATGGTGACATTCCGTTAGTTAGTATTGTCAACTGGGAATTTGGATAAATAAGTATTATCTGGTTAGTATTAGATGTTAGTTAGTATTGTCAAGTTTCATTTGCTTAATTTGAGCAATAAAACAAAGGGGTGAAATGGGAAATGGTTCGAAGAGAGAGAGAGAGAGTGCCGCGTTCATGGTGACATTCCGTTAGTTAGTATTGTCAACTGGGAAACCGGATCACTATGTATTATCTAGTTAGTATTAGATGTTAGTTAGTATTGTCAAGTTTAATTTGCTTAAATTGAACAATAAAATTCATATCGTTACCGTTGTGTCTTAATAATATTTTTTGAAATTATAAATACTGAATTACTTTTTTCTTCCTATTTTTGAAATCGTAATTTTGAATCGCTAAATACTGCCCTAAAAATAATATAAATATCAAAACTTCTTTTTAGACTGGGGCCCAGATGACCGAGTGGTTTGAACCATTACGTCAGCAGTCTGCGTGTTGTAACGGGTGCAGGTTCAATTCCTGCTTTCGCCATTGGTGTACTTCCTTTTTTCTGTGACGGTAAAAATTCTTTCCGTGTCTGTCTTAATTGACGAAGGCTTATATAAGCAGGTCTCTGATCAAGCACACAAGCCGGAATATATATGTACCCCTACCCCCCTTTAGTCCATGTCCCTCTCCAAACGAGACATTTACATCTTTCTTATTTCACTCCAATCTTGTTTGACGGACAATTTTTTTATTGCAAGTAACTAATAAATGATTCTTACACCGAAAGTACATTAGATTAGAGCTGATAATTAAATTGGGATAGTCATTTAGTTGCAGATTTTTCCAATATTTCAAAAATATATTTTACATCCCAATACAGTTAAAATCTGGTTTAAAATAATATTCCACTTATAAATATAAATTCAATAAGATAGAAAAAAACTATATATAAACTAAATACCCAAATACACACTTAAAAAAAATAAGCTCTTCAAATGTAACTATCAATGCACAATGTAACTATATTCCATTTTATTCCATAATTCCCTTCCCAAATTGTGGGAAAAGATACATAAACTCGGCACGAAAGACAACGATTTGTACCGGACAAAAAAAGCTTAGTTAACAGCCCATACAAAGCGACGAGAGCTGATGAGAAATTGGCGGTTCCGGGACATGTAATGGTGCGTTAGTGCGTTCAACGACTGAAACCCCGATTGATCGCTTCCTCTGGGAATACTCTCGGCAAAAATCAGGAGAAAAAAGCTCGATTTCGCTAATGGGAAGAGTACTTTGTATTGGTTGAGAATTTAATTTCTTTCTTTTCGTTTTGTCGAGCTGTTTTTTAAAAGTATATTTCGTTTAAAGTTTGTTTTGGGGTTACACAAATGAAAAAGGAACTTGGTTGAGTGTGGTTGAAAGAAGTGTGGAGAGGGTTAAAGGAATTTTTCCTTTGTTGTTACGAGTGATTAACCTTTAGTTATTTACTTGTGTGTAAATTTTGGTGACTCTTGTAACATGTGGTGATTATTAATATAATCATATCTAACATTAAGGAGTTTAGACTAAAAAACCAGTATCATTACATGTATCATGTAAAATTTCTAAATAGTCCTTGCACTTTTGTTTAGTACCAGAAGTTTTATCATGATGTTTATTTAATTATTTAATGCTTTATTAAAGTACTTTGAAGGCTTCGTAATAATATGCCATGGACAGATAATCTGCACTAACCACAGCAATGAATTATATCACTTTAGCCCGAAATGCCCCTTTTAGTAGAATTTTTTTAGGTTGTATTATTTTCTATTCTTTAGTAACATCCTTGGTCATTTTTTCAAGAAACTGTATTTAACGCCCCACGACAGTATTCATAGTTGATGGAGAACGGGTATAATATCCAAGAATAGAGCCTAAAACATGTAAAAGTTACTAAGCATATTAGTCCCAGTGCATATGGTATTTTAAGGCCTGTGTGGCTTTTTATTGCATTATCGGATCAGTTTTCATTTAGTAAATTCCATTCAAGTTATAAATGAGATTCACAGACCCATAAAGGACATTTTATAAATAAATTTTAATAACTTAGTTTATGCAAATAAAGTTTCTATTAAAATTCCTTGAAAAAAATGTGCAATAAAAATTTGTTGCATTGAAACTTTTTTACACAACAAAAAACGTGGTTTAACATTTTTTTCCTTGACATTTCAAAATTTAAGCGACTATAAAAGCCTTTTCTGTAGCCCACTTCAACAGCCTTTGGCACCGTAATCAATCACAATCCCTTCAACAACTCTAAAAGTTCCAAATGTAGCTCTCATCCGAACGGAACTCATCCACACGGTCCTCATTCGAACAGAGAAACACCAAATAACAAATCCATTCCCACTTTTTTTAAATCATCGAGTGATAATCCGACGTTTCTCTTTCGCTTCTAGAAAAAGCGTTTTTTCCCAGAAACAAAGAATGACCGGGCCATAAATCAAAGTATTGATTGAAAGTCTTTTATGTTACAAATGTTTCCTATGTTTGAGCCAACGGTCTATCTATCATTGGCGAAAAATAGCGAAGTGGCTTGACAGACTTTT
This sequence comes from Hylyphantes graminicola, assembly GCA_023701765.1. Classification (NCBI taxonomy): domain Eukaryota; kingdom Metazoa; phylum Arthropoda; class Arachnida; order Araneae; family Linyphiidae; genus Hylyphantes; species Hylyphantes graminicola. The sequence continues at coordinate 58,695,819 of CM043111.1, read as the reverse complement.
GGCCGCCTTCCATGATGGCTGCTGGAATGTGCATCTTCATGGATCATATTTGGTGTTTCCATTAAATATATAATTTTGAAGTTGGTGCTAGAGAATTATAGTTTAAGTAATTGTTGAGTATTCAATTGCTTTTAACTTAAAAGTTGAATGATTAAATTGTATATTGGATTTTTTGATCAATTGATGGTCGCTCTCAAGATATCCTCCAATACCAGCATGTCAATTAGTTTGCACACGCATTTGTTAATTATATTTATAGCCATTATTAATTTTATGAAGAGGATTGAAATAGCTTGAAGGATTTCTGGCTGCTTTCCATAATGGTTGGTGTTAAGTTATATTTGTAGTCCAAATTCGGTATGAATATAGATATTCGATGCTGATGAAAGGCCTATGGACACAATAGTTTTATTTTATTACCAAATTGACTTTTTATTACAAAAAAATGAATGTATAAAATTCTCATTTATTTATTTCTAGGCTGTAATTACTAGTTATAAAATGCTGCAATCACGTGGATTTCTAATTAATTACATTTTTAAAGATCAAAACTTTAAAATATGAATGCTTGAATCGTGACTCATCTTAAGCTTTTTAAGTCATCTTAAGTTTAATATTCTAACTCCTTCAGTTAAGGGATCGTGTTATACAGAATCTAACTGAAAATACTTCACGTAGAGTGCAATAGAACTAGAACGTGATAAATCAATCCTTGTCTACAGTATCGGTATGAGATTGCGTTTGATGCCAGTTTAAGTTATCAAACTACGGCATAATTTAGATCACAATCACGAGACATTTAAAGAGACAACATACACTATTGGAGAATGTGTCTATTTCAGTCCTACACCCTCCCCCCCCCCCCACTGTACAGCATTTAAAAATCTTGATATATTTCAAAAAATCCTCTAGTTGTTCACTGGATTACTTGTCTAGACATATATTACTTTTCAAACTACTCCCAGAAAGCATTCACATAACATTCGTGCCCAATGAGGTAAATAATGATACTTTTGAAGTTACATGTGCTCATTGACTTAGATAGATACAAAGTGGATGCTTCTCGCTCTCTTCAGTAGTGAATAATAGCCTTGCTTTTACACAGAATACAGAAGCTTAATCAATATCCCTTTAAAAGAAAAATCGTTTCAACTCCCCCATCTCGATGTACATACAGCGTACACAATCCAAGAACTTTTCTGGCACGATACGCTATGGGTGTTAAAGGAATACCAACTTGTGTTTATTTACTTCTTATATAAAACCATATAGTTTTATATCGTATGAGACATTTGCTCAGTTTAAATGTTATTAGTTTTATCTAAATGTATGTATGATTTACTTTTTTATTCAATTTATACAATATCATGCACACGATACTTACAATTTTATGAATAACTAAGACTAATGTATATCTGCAAAGTTATACGAGTTTAATTACCCACTAGATATGATCCTTGCAGTCATTTCTAACCGTTTGCATTTAGAACCACTAAAGTTTCATTTTAGTGCACGTAGAAAAATATTTCCAAACATATTTTTGAAAATACAAATGTAAGCATGAATCAGAATATAGAAATTTGTATATGTTTTAATTTAACTCTAAAGGTGATATTTGCCCAATGACCACAAACTTTTAAGGGTCAGCTTTCCGTGACGTCACGCTTTCCGTCCAGTTCGGATACTCTTCTATTTCGAAGAAGTAGGACGAAAACTCTTCGGCTTCGGGACATGAAAAGTATTGTACTCCATGTGCGAACAGATTTTGCAAAAACAAAGTTGGTAACTTGGAAAAAACGAGTTTCCGGACGGACAAAAAATAGGACGCAAAGTTTGACGTAACACAGGGCTTATCCTGCTATGCTAATTGGGTCAGTCGTGATCTGCCTCATAAACCAGAAATATGTAACGTCCATGATATTAATGCGAATTGTGTGAATTTCTACCACTATATATGATCTAGTCATTCCTTAAATACTGATATTAACTTAATTTAAAATCATTGATAATTTGTTAGAAATAACAAGAAAAAACAATAAAGACTCCACAAAAAGGGCAAACAAAATTGTTCCACTGGATACACTCCCCTCCCTCTATCTCTTCGCATTACGACGCATTATTTAATTCTGTACGCAGGGCCCAAAAAAACATCCCCCCCCCCTCACTTCGGGCCTTGAAAAGGGGATTTAATGGATCGTAAAGAGCACCCCCGATTTATAGGTTGCCGGGGAGAGGGAGGGTACCATCAAAAACCTTTCATAAAATCCATGTATCTAAGACTGTAACTTAAGATCGATGTTTTGCGCAGTAATGTAGCGTGGACTGGGGACAATGTTTCTTGAGTTTCAACGGATTGGCTGCTTCTATTGGTTGAATTTGGGATATTTCAGAAGAATGAGGATTGAAAATTGAGTTTTTGTGTTACAAGTTGAAATATAAGCTATCGATAAATGGCGTATTGCATTTCATGATGATAAAAGATACTTTGATGCAATAAAAAAAAGATTTTTTTTATCCAAAAACACAATTAATTTAAATCCACCACATTTAAAGCATTGTTAGTATTAATTATTTGTTAATACCAACATTACAAAAATTATAAGGCATGTAACGTAAATAAAGCTTAATAAGCTTAAAAATATCCGTTCATATTTAGTTTCTCATCGTGTCATTATAGCAGAACACACAGTTCGCATATTGTACGTGGTACGCTTGTGCTTGAATCGCATATTGTTAGATTCCTAACATTAATAGCCCTCGTGTAGCTCTAGTGCGAACTTATTTCTACTCAGCTCAAAAAAGTTCGCATTCACCTAAAAATAAATTAAATTCCAAAGCTTTGTGTGCGTTCCTCACGACTTCATTCAGTGTTTTCAATCCTGTTTGTAGCTTTCACCACATTACGCAGAAGGAGGATGAAATCTGTAGAACGCTCTTTTTTACTGACGTATTTACTAGACAAAAAAGCTCAATATAAGGGTAAAGCGCTTATAGCCAAATAGTTAATATTCATCTTTGAATGTTTGGTATGAAACATATCATTAAATAATGCAACAAGTGTATACACGAGCAAAATTTTTTTAAATCTCAATTGGGAGTAGCTTGTAAAGTTTTTTTTTTTAAATTTCATACAGGTCACACATTCTTGGCTGAAAAGACTATTTGGTTAGTAAGGTCAATATAATTTAACGCTTAATATGCATATTTAAGTATAATGAAACTACTTAAATAGTATTATAGAAACTACCAAAAAGACTTAAATTTAATACTTTTTTATTATGTTATATGTGTTAATTTAAGATTCAAAATTGAAAATTTAAATAAAAATTAAAGTTATTGGTTTTAATTATGTCGTAGTTAGCCGGTCCACTGGCGCAATGGTTAGTGTACTAGCCTTTGGAGCTGCTGGGCTCGGGTTCGAATCCCGGTTATGGCATGGATGTTTGTGTTTGTCAATAAATGTTGTTATTTGTCTATGTGTCTGTGGCGTCCTTCTTTGCGTGTCTCTTGTGACTGCCCCAGTAGCATCGAATATTGGCCCAATATTGGTATGACGTTGGCCAATATTGGTTATCTTGGGCAAATATAGCAAGTTTTACAACATTCAGCCAATATTGGCCCAATATACGAAACCAATATTTCGAAAGTTAAAATTTGCTAAGATAGGACCAATGTTGGGGATATATTGGTTGGCATATACCTAGGGGGCGCTAGCGTTTGGCATATTTTTCCTTGATGAGATTAAGAATAAGAAGAAGAACAGGCAAACGGACCCTCGGTGGCCTTGAGGTGTAAGCGACGAGCCTCACACCGAGAAGGTTCTTGGTTCTGTCCTTGTCCAAGCCATACTATAGACGTATTCGTGCTGGTAGAAAAATTCCTCAAAAATTCACCGGGGTGCCCGAGTACACTGCGATATACGTGCTCGTTAAATCCCCACTCGAAAGTCCCGACGGCGTTAGCGTACGTTGTCGCTCGAAGCATAGAATTCGAATTTGTTAAGTGGGAGGTTCCTTTTTAAAATTGACCCCTAATCCCCCTAGGGTCACACACCAAAAATAATGGGATACGTGTGTTCGCCGATTTTTCCATCTACCCAACCATTTCGAAAAAAGTCGTCGGATAATATTGGTCCTATAATGGCAGCCAATAATGGCCAATATTGGTAAAATGTTTCCTCCCAATGCTGGGCCAATAAGGGTTAGCATATTGGCTCCACATTGTAACCAATATTGGGCCCATATTCGATGCTACTGGGGTGTCTCTTCTGGCGAGCGGGGTAATGGGCTATATAGCCTACGCCCTTCCCTTCTAGAGGGCGCAATCACTGTTATTTGTCATTTGTCATCTGTCGCAGTGAATGTATTCGACCGAGCTGGGGTATTTCCTACGTACATTATTATTAATAGAAGAATATTATTCAAATAGCTGCTAAAATGTAAGAACTATTTTGCACAACGTCCTTAACTAAAACCAAAAGAAGTGCATCATCGAAACACCAACAACACCAACCATTTTTTTTACACCATCCAATAGTCATGGCAAAAAACATATCGCAAGGATACCTCACATAAAAATTGTGTCTGGAGGCAATTTATCGAGATACTTGACAGTCCTAAGGCTATTCTTGTGAAGATGAAGAAGATAGGAATAAAATAAAGACTATTGATCTCTTCTCCCATTTCAATTCCATGCACCGAAGCTAATGGTGGGGATTTTCTTCAGATCTTTTCGAAGACCCAGAAAATCGCCGAGGATTTGCTTCTTAATCCATTTTGACAAGTAACAGCCGTTAACTGCTTGTTCATCGGAAGTTTTTTAGACGGTTACCGTTATTCTCGTTTAGCAGGGTGTGTTGTTTTTAAGGTTTTTTTTATTAGATTTGTTGCTTTCTCTTGAATTGTAAAATGTATAATGAGCACTCAAATGTTTTGTAATAACAAATAGGTTTAGGTCCGTAGCATTTAATTATCATTTAGCAAGTTTACCATGCCAAGCTTGCGGTATTTTTTAAATAAATAAATCGTCTCAACAAAGATCAAAAATACGATTGGAAAATTAAATTTTCGGTACCCTACATAGAATTACGAAGCATTGAATCTTAAAAAATTTAAACTTCACGAAATATATTTTTAAAAAAACTCATTCTAGATTTTTTTTTAAAGTAAAAAAAACTTCAATGTTTAAAATTTATATTAGTGTAAAATTTAGGGAATTAATTGAGCAAATTTTTCGGGATTAGTGTGAGAATTAATTGATTGACTAGTGTGAGCAAGTAAATCGATGACCATAAAAATTAACAATTTATTATTACAACACTATTCAACGTATAGATGATTTATATGCCAGAAGTAAAATAAATATTACTACTTAACTTACTAATAAGTTAAATATTTTTTTTGTTTTTAACGGTTTTAAGGATTTTGGAATTTATATTAAATTAAAGAAATAGTCTATGTAACCATTTCCATGGAAAAATTCTTCGATATGCAAACACGAAAAAGCAAGGAAAAGAATAATTTTCAAGGAATATGATTACTGGTCTGATTGAAAGCAGTATTTTCGAATGAAAATCAAAATGTTCTTCTATGTTATATTTTTTATGCTTCTAGCTCGATGATATCGGAAATAAAATCATATCTGACAAAATTTTCTAAGACATCCTGTGGATTTTCTAGATGCACACAAGAATAAATAAAAGGAAACCAACAAAAGCTCAGTGACAGCATTGTTATCTAGATATTTTAAACCTACGATCATTTTGACGAATAGATGCTATCAGTTATTGTTGTAATTTTAGGAAACTACTTTTAGGACTCTTTATTACAATGCAAATCCATTTGTTTCAAAGATAGTAATACAGTTTGAATAAGAAACTATTATTTTGTTTGTCTATTGAAACTGTAAATACAGTTTAGCTTTAAAAACTCAATTAGCTTATTTAATCATTAGTATTGACTCTCAATAAGCGATTTTTTCGCAAACGTTTAAAATAGTGTTTTTAAAATAATATCTATAGTAATGAATTAAACATTTCTACTTAACCAGAGAAGTGACATTTGAACGCCACTGCATAAAAGTACTTTTGTCTGCATTGACATATATACTTGAGCCATTAGTAACAATATCGTAGAGAATTAATGAACAAATCTTTCTAGAGTAAAGTTGTGTTATGTGAGATAATTGATTGGTAGATAATGAATTCTTTTCATTGGCAAAATATGCACATTAACAGACAATGCAACCTCATCGTAAAAGCAAGCCGAATCAAGAAGATATCTTGGAAGTAATAGTAAGAGAAGTATATAGCCAAACAGTTGCTCATTTAAAGACAGAAAATTGTTATTTTAACTAAATATTAGCGTGTCGCCCGGTGGCACATTCGTTAGGATTCTGGCCCTTGGAGCTGCTGGGGTCGGGTTCGAATCCCGGTCAGACATGGATGTTTGTGACCGTCAATAAATGTTGTTATTTGTCTATGTGTTTGTGTCGTCTCTTTCTTTGTGTGTCTCTTGTGCTTGTGTAATTTCTGGGGCTTAGTACAATCGACTTAAAGTCGCAGTGCTTGGCGATCTTGCCCCCCACCAAGAAAGTCATAAGTCATAACTATTAGCGTTTTGAGTTACACTATCTCTTCGTTAACGTGTATAAAAACTTGTCGCTTCCACTTATTTGAAATAACGTGTATCGGATATCTAACAATTTATGCTTTTACATCGCCGTTGTCATCTTGGTGACACTGTGATATGTCACGAATGTCACCTTCTGGAAATGCGCCGGATGGTGTGGACGGTTGTGACTGGCAGATCCTTCTTTGTTTTCAACCCATCTTAAATTTTAATATGGATCATCCTTCATATATTTTGATGGCTATCTACAGGCAAATGTAATAGAGGCTGGATAGATTGTTTGCAGTTTATATTTGGTGAGTCTTTATTTAAAAAAAAAACATTTGAAAGGTAAAATCAGATTTATGTCGTGATAAGGTGGTTTTGTTCCTACCTTAGATGTAAATGTTGTCATCAATTAAAAATTAAATAATTCTAAATTTTGATACCATTAATTTTGCGTAGGTTTAGTTATAATATAAATGTTTATGGGGTTGAACCTGACCAAAATAAATATTTTAGCATGGTTTTATAAGCGCTCTTCATTTATATTTGTTTTTATCTTATTATTTTATTCTTTTTACACGGTATCAATTATGCAGATAGTTTCTTTTTTCGCTCCTAAGTCAACAACTATTGATAAATTTCAAAAAATAAATTTTTTATATAAAGTTTTAAGGTTTTTTTATGCAAATAAAAGGTGTCAATGAAAATCACAAATAAATAAGAGAGGAGAGGGCGTAGGGGAGACCGGGGCACAATGGACCACTTTTTCATGTTTTGCGCTATAAGTACCAAAATATTCATCCCACATGTTCAGAAAAAGGTGTATATATTACATATATATCCTGGTTTAAAAATACATTACCTAAAAAATATTTTTTCAATTACTTTTTTCTGAATTCACTTTTTTATTACAAGTGAGAAAGTGGTCCATTGTACCCCAGGTTCGGGGTACAATGGACCACATCACGGGGTACAATGGACCATGGTATTTTTTGCTGAAAAAGCAATTATCTGCACTTTTTAAAGATTAACGTATATATAAAATAAGGATTCTATTTGAATTTTAAGTATCCAATTGCATATATTAAAACTTCTTTTAGTGAGAAAACTATCAGATATTACTGTTTGCTTTTTCCCCCCTCCCCTTTGAAATTTTTTGTTTATTTTCTTTATATGCAAGGATCAGTTAGGCTCAAATCTAACAGGTGTATGGGAGGTTTTGTACTTTTTTTTTATGTAGCACAAGAGGGCTGTTTTTGAAATGCCTTTCTCTTTGCTAACTGAACAGATAGAACGACTATCATCAAGAACATGTTTTAAAGCCTGTTCCATCACTTCTTTTGGCACAGTTCCTTCACTAGTCTTTCTAATCGTGTTACGTGGCATTTCGGAAAAAAAATGAGTAAAAGCATTAAATTTTATCTTCAAAATTATAAGATCACTTTAAAGTTTTTTTTATTACTATACAGAACAACACCAAAAGTGTAGGGGAAAAAGTCTTCCCTTAATCAATGTGGTTGAAAATTTTACTAGCAAATTTTCAATTTTGTGCATTTTACCAATTTTGAGAAAATTTGTTTGTTACTTAATTTTTATAACTACAACAAATAGCTCACATTTTTGTTTGTAAAAAAATCAACAGTAATCAAATTCCAATTTAAAAAAAATTATCATTTTGTGCTTGTACTTCCTTTATGTAAATGTGTAAATTTATTTTACCACCAACTCAAATTTCTAAACTTTTTGTTTTAAATAATTAAACACTTTAGTATCACATCACATTCAATTTTAAAAATACTTTTCTGATTCAAAACACTTATTGTTTTGAAGTCATAATGTATAAAATAAAACATCAGTTCAATAATAATTTGTTACTTCTGGTTTAAAAAAAAACACTATTAGTAGACGGGGGAAAAATCTAGTACATTTACAGAAGTGAATATTAGAATAAATATAAAAACATTTTACTATTATAGCAAATTTGACATTTAATAATTGGAAAGTACTTGTATCAATATTTTTTGTATTTATTTTAAAACTAAAAATATTTCTAAAGTTGCATGGGGTACAATGGACCATGGTCCACTGTACCCCAGATTTTGTAGTCTATAGTGCCCCATATTGTATTTGAGCAAAAAACATAATTAAAATATGCGGTATTTTGATTTCAGAAATTAATTTTTAGATTATATAGAAAGACAAATATCTTGCCTTTCAACTATGCTAAGCCACTTTGTCCTACTTATGTTACTTTAATGATGAGAAGATAATTTCTAGGAGAGAGCTTTTTTACTTTCACCTGGTTAATACACATCAAGAATAAAAAATGGCAAATGTGTGACCTAATAACATGGTTTTTCATAATAACTAGATCAAGACTGTTATGTCATTTATTACTTATAAGATGAACTAATTTGGAAAATAAACAGAATAAATAATAAGGGGTGGTCCATTGTGCCCCTAGGTCCATTGTGCCCCGGTCTCCCCTATTTCTAAACCCTTTATAACAAAAACATCGATGGAAAAAAACATCTTAAAAACATCGATGAAAAAAAACATCTTAAAAAAATCGATTGAAAAAAAACCTTCAATAATTAAAACTTCGTTAAAAAAAAACAAAAAAATGCGTTTTTAAAATGCCGAAGAAAATTTCAATTATTAAATTCGATACTGCCACTCAGTATATAAATTGATTTCCGTATACCCATCATATAATCCTAGTCCGTACTACCAGATAATTAGATTTAAATACAGTAAAGATGGGGAATTCCCTTCGTCTTATGGATAATTTAATCTGGGAAATTAATAAAAGAAATATCGCCAAAACACAAAATTAAAGTTTCAAATTTAATGTATTTGCATTAAAATAACTCAAACCATGAAACAAAATATAAATTGCCATTTGTATTCACTTACAATAATTAATATTGGGAATTAACCAACTGCTAAACAACACATAAAGGGTTTAATAGAAAACAAAAATCGCCAAATTAGCGAATAATTCTCGCCTCTAATAATCCAGGACCAAATTGTCTACGAGATGGAAACTGCCTTGGGGAGAAATAAGAAGTCAATTCCATTTTTCTCCAATAATTACATTGAAACTGTATGACCAAATAGGGAAAAGGAAAATGATTTTTTTAATGAAGCAGGGCTTCCAATTTCGATTGAGCAGCGGGGGAACTTCGAGACTCTGCTAGGTTCATAAACCATTCGGAGTTCGCCTGGAGCTTTGCAACCAACAGAAATTTAATTTCCCAAGTTTTCATTGTTAGATAATATCAATTCTTCGTGATAAGGTTGTGGTTGATTTAGTTTATTGGAATTTGTGTCTCTTGATAATTTATGATTTTACTAATGATATCTTGAAAATAGAAGTATATACATTATTATAAATTTATTTTGACTTACTTATGCAAATGGATTCGTGTTTTAGAAGACATGGAATACATTTATTTGTGGATCTTTGATTTAAATAATTTAAGTATGCATATAAATTAACTCATGCATATGTTAAAGACATTCTATTTTTCTTAAATAAAATTTAAACCATTTTAAACAAGTTGTTTTGTTCATACTTCGTTGGATTTTTTATAAGGTATATATGGTAACTATCACAATTTTCAATGATAAAATGTTTTTAAAAAAATTGAAACATTCGATAAACGGTTGGTTTTGTGGATGTACAATTATAAATAATAGATTAATTTGATTATTTAATAACATTTTGATGAAAAAAATCTCTTTGAATTTATGTAAGTTCCATTATCAACTTTCGGTTTTTGTCTACTTTTCAAGGTATTGAATCATACTATAAATACTAAATAGGATTATGTCATCAGTTGTTAGTTGTTAGATACTTTATTTTTTACTCAAAACTTATGCTAGTGCATTTTTTTTGTTATTTCTCAGGTATACCAATAAATGCTGTCAGGAAATTTGATATTCAGCAAAATAATTTCCATTGGCTTTTGTTCTGAAAATATTATAAAATGTGAAAAATCTAAATGTTCTTCAAGAGTAATAAAAATGTTTGATACGATTTCGTATAAATACAAGGGATTGATACTGGAACGGAATATCTTGGAACGAGAAAAATAGTAAAACAGCAATGGCACAAAATAGTAAAACAAAAAGGCATGGAACCGAAATCCACAAAACATCCAAGCATTTTCGATTTCAGAACCGAAAACACGCCGCATCACATCAACGTTTTATCGACACTGGAAACAAATATATGGCATAAAAATCAGCTTTGTTAGACGCTCCACGTCCAACCGCTTACCTACACAGCGCTATTGGTATTTGTGGGTCATCAGATTTTCCCTCGGGGAGGTTGGAAAAACCGTGAGATTCTGTGAGTCTTAAGCAGTCAGGCCTCGAATGTCAAAATAGATTTGAGGCCCGGAATACGTAAATCCACGGCTCACAGCGCCGAGACCAAACGCCCATATAAATAAAATATCAGGGAGAAAGTGAAATCAGAAATGGAATTGCAAAGGGGGTCGAGTCTAAAGTGCCTGGGATTGTTTTTGGAACTGTTTGTGGCACAAATGTTTAAGGGAAATTTTTTGTGCGACAGGAACGGTGGTAAATAAAACACATTGAAAGATTCGCAGAATGGGTGCGTAATAGAGGGGGAAATAAGATTTAATGAAATATTATTCTGGTTGTCATTAAATGCGAGAATACATACACTCAAAAGTTAGTCTCACTTTTTTAATTTCTTCAACCGTCCAACACATTTCGATTTTTTTTTGACAATATCCTTCCCTCAGTGATTTTAAACAATACGTATTCGTATATGCTCTCAGACACAAATGTACCACAATTTGTCAAAATGCTTACTTTTAGAAATTTTCAAAAAAATATAATTATGGGAAATGTGGATATTGAGCCATTTGTGGGATTATAAGAATAAAATCACCTTTTAGTCCCATAAACTATATTACATAACCTAGCCACATTAAAAATTAGTTTACTTGCAAAACTAAAATGAGTTTTATACTGAGTGAATAAATGAGTTTATACAGTATCAACCCCCCCCCCCCCCTCTCTATACCTTAAAACTCCAGATTCATTTTACCTTTGAGTTGCGAATTTGCTAAAAGTAAACTAGCAGTACTCGGCCCTCAAGTGCACAACAGGCGTCAAATCAAGCATATCATGCAATAAACCAAAAGCTGTTTTCCACATGCAACCCCATCCGAATCTTCACTTAAGAATAATTTTTCGTTTCGTGGGGGGTACTTTGGAAAAGAAAAAGATTTTGTTTAGAGTTTAAGAAATACAATTTTCTAAATGCATGCAATGATATTTTTAAAATAAACTATTTATATGGTTTCACAAAACGTGAGCATTTCTGTTATTTAATTAAGGTTATTGAATAATTTTTCACTACAAAAGCAAGACTAAAGATTAAAAAAAAACACAAAAGATCTAAAAAATTGTTTTGATTTTTAGTGACATTTTATTACTGAAGCAGTTAAATAGAAATTTTGTAAATAAAATACTGTAAAATACAAAATGTGGTAAAAATATACAAATATACAAGTTAAACTTTTAAAATATTGTCTGACTAGTTCAAAATAAAGTGTTGTTTCAAAACACTGATAATTGTACAAATATGCTATGCTACTATATGGTTATGTATTTCATTAAGTTTTTAAAGCATTTCTAAAATATGACTAATTGTAATAAAGGCATTTTTGATAAGTTTACGTATTGTTACTTCTGCTCTTATGCTATGTTCTTCTCATTTTTAATGAAATAAATAATTTATAAAATGCAACAGGAAAAAATTTTAAGAAAATAATTATACTTAGAGGATATTTGAGGTATTGATAGATTTATAATCTGTGTTTGGTACATCAATGACATTATTTTGTAAACTGATAATTAAACAAAATGAAAAAAAATGAATCTCAGCCGCCATTACAACTTAAAGCACTCACATCCCACGCTTTAAAATCTTATCCCCGAGTATTTACTCACACTTTTAAAACCCCTTTACAAGCGCTTAAATAAACAACGCAAACTCTTTTCTCCATTAGTAGCACATGCTCATCTCCGCTCTGCAGATGACAGATTCACTCTGCTGTGCCCGAGTAATTAACGCGTTCAAGTGAACGCATTAATTCAATACCCAAACTTTAGAAACATACACGAGGAGAGAAACATTTCGCATGAAACGAGAGCGGCTATTTAAACAATTTTCTAATGTTGCGCATCCTTTACCGTGACGTAAAAAATCCCCTTATTCCTGAGCATTTTGGTGTTTGGGTCGCTCGTTTATCCGAAAAGATCCAATCAGCTATTTAGTTCTGTTTTGTACCTCGAGCTTTATTTTGTGACAAAGTCAGCCAAGAGACTCCACATAAATAAAGAAAATCAGCAATTGGAATTTTTCCCCAAGTTAAAATTATAAGAACCTTTGTACTGTTTTGCACCATGGTAATTATTTTATTAAACGAAGGCATAACGTAGATGCTCACTTCGAAAAAAAAACTTAATTATAAGCAGATTTATTTTGAAAACTTAAGAAATTTAAATTTATAAATTGGCCATGGAGATCGAAAATTTGATTGTTGCATCAAAAGGTACTTAAGAAAACATATATTTTTACATATCATTCGATGCTTAAGTTTTTATAGCATCACAGAAATCCATTTTATAATAAAACTATAACCCTAATATAAATTCTTTTTACATATTTATATCCTGAAACCTTGTTTGACGGGGTATCTTTTTATCCTTCTCCTTACCATACTCAACGTTATCAGACAACTTCTCATAGCAGTGTAAAGACACTTGGTACCATTTAGACAATCCCAAACTATTTTCATGCGTAGACTTGGTGCGTAAATCGATGTGTCTGTTTTAGCGTCGTTAGAGGGAAAGAGTTATGATGTGGAAGGGCAAAGCGGCGGTGATAAATTTGCCCGGGTGCTTTTTCTAGAAGGCAAAGATAAAGCCCGATGCAAGCGGCTCTTTACGCTTGAATAAAAAGTAACACGTGTTATAGTATGGCATTGTTTGTTGCCTGGTAGTCTTCTGGATTAAAGTGGTTTGATCGAGGAATAAACGAAGGAGAAGTTCTCTTAGTCCATATTCTTATTTTTTTTTCGAACAGATTTCGATTTATTCAATCGAAATGATAATAGGCAATTTCTTTTAATGTAATTAGCGTGTCTATAATGGATCTATCCTACACTCTTGATTTTATTTGGTAAACTAAATAAATGGAATTAAATAGATAAAAAAAATTGTTTATTATTTATTAAAATGTTTTATTACAGTGGTTTTCACAGTAACAAGATTTAATTAACTGACTGTTCCTAAAATTTATAACATTTGTATACGATATAATCTAAACTTCTAGAAAATCCCATTATTCCTGATAAACTTATATGAGCTCTTTTTTTTACAAAATTATTATTTTGTAGGTACCTTTCTATTTCCTGATTAAGAAAAGTCTGTCAATGACTGTTTGCATACACGCGTTATATATGTTGTGAGTAGCATCCCTATGTGGGATATATAAACCTCATCTATAGGCCTCATCCGACTGTCAGTTTCCACACACATATTTTTTCAATTAAAAATTTTATAGATATTTTTACAAAAATGTAAAATTAGAAGCTTGGAGGATTCAATTATAATCAGATACAACTGAAAGATAATTTTAGTTAAAAATTTAAATTTTAAGTTTGTGCTGTGAAATCAAGTGTACACTTCAGGCAATTTGCTTACCTTTCCTAGTGTTAAGCAGGCTCTTATTGCTAACGTTTCAAATAAAATATTTTAAGTTGTATTTTAATTTGAAAAATTATGTATTTAGTAGTGAACATCATTCCATTATTTCCTAAGTATAATTGCATCGTCTGTAAAATGACAAAACCAAGAATATGCAAGTTCTAGAGATTTGCGGTTGTTGTAAACGGCACACTCTTAAGAGGACTCTCTTTGGAATTCCACATCTTGAAAATCGTAATGTTATTCCTAAGGAAAACATTCGCAAGTCAATTACCGTCACAATTTCATTAAAAGGTTACTAGTTCCTTGTATCATTGTAAAGGACGAAACGGACTAAAAGGATAAAATTCATTTGTTTTGTGAAAATCACGTATTTAGTATTTTTAATAATTTTTTTAAATTAGAACTTAATACTTTCTCCATTTTTTACTAACTTCAAAAAATTATTAAAAATATTAAATATATGATTTTTACAAAACAAATTTATTTATCCTTCTAGTCCGTTTCGTTCTTTACAATGATACAAGAAACTAGTAACCTTTTAATGAAATTGTGACGGTAATTGACTTGCGAATGTTTTCAATAGGAATAACATTAAGATTTTCGAGATGTGAAATTCCAAAGAGAGTCCTCTTAAAACAGACGAGCGATTTTAACTCAATCTGAGTTAATTTTCACTCATTCCAGTGTCGAAAATGCACTTCTCCTATAGGAGTGGATTCCACTCTTGTTTTTAGAGTGCGTAGGCTTATCATAACAAATTGTCAATCTCTGTAGGTTTGCACATTCATGGTTTTGTCATTTGACCGACGAAATCATGCAACCAGAAACACGAAGAATGAAAATAAAGATTAAAATAATCAACAGATTCCAGTTAATAGAACTATGAATCACATTTATTCCAGATAGCATTAACATTTAATCTAGAATGAAGCTTTCACTCAAAAACTAACACAGGATAAACGGTTATTTTGTCAAAAACGTTTAATTCTTCACAATAGCACTGATGCATTACATATAATAAGTATCCTAACACTCTTTTGAAACAACAATTCAAATGGAAAACTAATTTAACCTAAAAATATTTTTGCACGGACGAACGCTTAAGACAGTGATTTAGAAAGAACCAAAACTTAGAACTCCAAAAATAATATGTACTTCAAAAACATCTTATAAGTTTTGTTGCTTTAAACGGTGATACATAAAAAAAAATAACTTCCTACTTTGTGAAAACGGAAAAAGTTTCGATATTATTCCAAACCAAACTATGGCAAAGTTATAATTTACGAAAAAAGTTTGGGCATCATGATTCTTATCATTTTACGACTCGCAATACTCTCCCGCATACAATATTCATTACTCGCTCCGAACATAACTATCTGTAATCATCCCAAACTGAATAACAATATTTAGTGTGAGCTTGACAACATTTCAACTGAAATTGAACTAAAGTAAATGAGTTTAGTAATAATAATCGTAATGAAAAGTATTAGTACAAACATTTGTTTTCATAGTTCAATTTGCTTTTCAAGTTTTAGTTTTTTATTCAGGAAATATCAAAGAATATTTTAAAGCTTTCGGATTTTGAAATAATTGAACAAATCGTGAAAAATTGCACCTTTACTGTGTTTTCTTAATTTAAATTAATTTTTTTTAATTTGATAATTAAAGGTTTAGTTTGTGAAAAAAAGTATTATACCCTTTCCATTTTGAATCGAAGCTTGGAAAGCATTTCCTCCCCCATCCACGAGTGCGGTTTTCTACGAAAAGGGGGGAACATCGCTTATCTAATCCTAGCGCGCTTGAGGTTTACAATCAAAACAGTTAGTATTTCCCCATGTAGGGTGGGGAAAAAACCGAAACAGCTATAAATCACCCCGTTCCAAGAAAACCGCACTCGTGGATGGGGGAGAAAATGCTTTCCAAGCTTCGATTCAAAATGGAAAGGGTATAGCTAACAACTATATTTTTAAACGAAAAAAATCCAATGCAACAAACTTTTATATTGAAATTGATACTTTCACTGTAATTTTTTTTATTAGATTTAAATGCATTAAATAATTTTTACTCCAATTATTCAATTTCCAGGAGACCATTTTGGGAACATATAATTCAAGGTCTTAGGTTTAGATGTATTTTGAAGCACCAACAATTCAAGTAACTTATTAATAGTCAAATTTTGTATTTAAAAAAAGTTTGAAACGCTGAAAATATGTTTACAATTTTGTTAAACCAACCCGGCAACTTTGCTCAGTTCCACCAACGGGTGATCCGTTCTACTAAAGCCTCGCCAGAGAAAAACAGTTAATTCAAAGAAAAAACTCACGTCTTACACTCTCGTGCAAGGATTGGCCGCCGAAAAACGCAAACTTGCGTGAAAAATACGAATCCGTTTCCATTTTTTATACGCAACATATACATTTTTTTATTATTTCCACTTTCATCCGACGAAAAGTTCTTCATTTTTCAAAGCTCCCTTACCAAGTTAGAGGATTTTATATTCGAAGCTAGGGGGCCGTTTTTTATTATTATTCCACTCTGCCTTACGTGTACATTTGGCATTTTTTAATTTTTTATCCCTTTTTTTTTGTCATCGTCTTATGTGCATATTATCACGCTGCAATGATTTATACTAAGAGAGAGAAGATACGGATGTCCCGATCCACGCCGGATCAAAACTTCCATCCGAGAATGAATAATAATAATAATATCCTAAAGAGAGAAGGGGGTGGGTGAAGAGTAGAGAGATAAAAAAAATAACCAAAATCAAAGAGAATCAATCTCAAGTAAAAAATATTTTTGGGGGCATGTGACACATTTCGTGGTGGGTGGCAGATGGCAATAGTTTTTTAAAAAACTTTTTGCTCTTAGTCGAAGTTTTTATTTTCATTTCTGAATTATAATAAAAACTGAAGAAGACGGAAGAGTTTTGATAGTAAGTTTTTTTCAGGAAAAATTAATGGTTCGAAAATAGATGCTCATTTAACGCTTGTCATAAAGTTTCTGAAATATAATGAGGCACGTTAAGTCAAGGATGAAAGATAGTGAGATTGAAAGATATCTATTAAATGAACCGTTTAATACTAAAGTTTCTTGAATTGAAAGGTTCTCTTAAATTGTCAAACATTATTTATTTCATGATGGAGTTACTAAGAAGTTATATTTTATTTAGTATTCAAAATAAATGTATTAAAATAATAAAGGTCTGTAGGTTTAAATACATTACCCGTACAAAAATATTTAATTAACATATATATTAATAAGCGAATACATAAAACTATTTCAAAAATAATTTTTGATAAATTGTCAGGGAATTTCTAATAATAGAAATTTATCCTCTAATCTATATTCATTCTGTTCGAAAGACAGATGACGTAACATAAAAAAATCGTCTTTTTTTAGGAAAATAAGGGTATATTTTGCATGTATTCCATTCTATTGTGGAATAATCGCTGAGCCGCTTATTGGAAACCAGCGGTTAAACTAATAATTTACTCTAACTCTCTGTTACCATCCCAATCGGAATTCAGTTAGTGCGGAGTAGTGAATGTTTATTTAGGTGTACTAATTGATGTAATTTGTTTACTTTTCAACATTAGAATTTGTCAGTTGGTTCCTAATTCGCATAAGAGGATGTATTACCAAAGTTTTTATAAAACACTATGATATAAAATCAGTTTGCTGGTTAAAATAACCAATGTTGAATATAAATTGAAAATTGATTTTGCTTGTTTAATCATTGAAAGAATGGAAATAGCACACATAGTTTTAAATACCAAATTAAATAATCCAATTAAATACCAAATTAAATAAAAATTAAATACCAAATTAAATAATCCAGTCGGGGGCTAATTGACATTAAATAATGACAAATGAATGAATGACAAATGAAATGATAATTGATCCTGATACACCATACTTGATCAAATAGATAACCTTTATTTTAATTATGTCATTGTGAGATAAACAAGTTTTCGCTGTTTCGATAGATTACGTTGTGTATTCAAAGACATGGGAACAATTAAAAAAAGGTCTCAAGTTATTGCATTTTTATATGCCATTACAAAAGCGACCTTTTCCTTTTACTAACAATACCCCAATCAACAATCAGTACTTATTATTGGTTTAAATGTCTTAGAGGCTGATATCCAATAGATAGATTTGGGTTAGCTAAAATTTATACCTATGTTTCTCACAGAAAAAGAACATAGAGCTTCGTTTCTACAATTCTAAAAAAAGGAGAACTAAATGTTCAAAATCGACTAATTTACAACAAAACATCATCATTAGCATGATGTCAATAAGAAATATTTTATACCGGCTTATAAAACTATCATTGTCCTTATAAAAAAGAAAAAAGCTTGAATGAAAGCAAATAATTATGAATTCATAATGGATATACATTTAATCAAATAAAAGACCTAACCAATTTAGAAATCTTTAAAACTTCGATTTAAATTAAGCTTAATTTAAAGTAAATTACTGCTTCATTTTAATTTTGAGTAAAGCATTTCAATTTTAAGTAAATGCTGTACGTAGTTAATATATAGTTCAAATTTATCGAAAAAAAACCCCTAAAAACTGTTATATTATCTAATCTGTGGCATTTTTAGTTCTCAATTTTCTGAAATTTCGATCTTTTTTGACTAAACTGTCCTTTGAAATGCTCCAAATTAATATTTTTTTTGAATTTCAATAAGCTCTTTTATTCAGTTGTAAAATATGGCTTATCCATTTCTATTT
Organism: Hylyphantes graminicola; assembly: GCA_023701765.1. Lineage (NCBI taxonomy): Eukaryota > Metazoa > Arthropoda > Arachnida > Araneae > Linyphiidae > Hylyphantes > Hylyphantes graminicola. The sequence continues at coordinate 58,676,707 of CM043111.1, read as the reverse complement.
ATTTGAGCAGATGAAAAAAAAATGATTTAATAATGTATACTAGTAATTACTTCATTATTTCTTAACTGAAGTTTTCAAGTTTTGTACTGTGGTCGGTCAGATAGTTAATCAGTTATCAACACCTACCTACTGTCATTCTGAACGTATTCACCTGATAATAAAATATAGCTTAAAATAAAAAAAATCCCTAGTTATTAATCACAGGAAATGTTAATGGATGAAACAGTCGACTGTATGAGATTTTTTTAACCTAAAATCAATAGAATTTGCAAGAACATGTATATCGACAAACTGGAATGAACCTCATAGAATGAACTCTGCTATTTAATCATTTCACCATACATATTAACTATGTTAGGAAGGCAAAAAAAAATTGAAATGTACTCGTTTCTTTGAATTTCTATTTTGTTGACAAAGTTTATTGCCAGAATACCAGCAACCTCCCCAAGAAACTTCTCCCCCTCCACTCTTCATCAAAAAAGATGCCATCACCAGTGTCCAATTTGTTTGTGTGTCTCCATCAGATCGATTCCCCATCGACCCCCTCCTCGAAATGGAACAGATTCCAGGGGGTGCAGACAAAGTGGCGTCAGGAATCCCAGCCAAATTCGAAAATCGAACGCATTCTTGACGTCCCCTGACCGATGGATGGGTGCTGCAGAACGAAGAAACCGTTTGGAACCGTCACTGTCGTCTTCATCAAGGGGGGAGGAGAGGGGGTGTTGCCCTTAATGCGCTTCTGGTGCCCGAGTTCCCAATTGGAGAAATACTCTGGTCCTTTACTTCTTTGGCCAGAAGTAAAGGATAGTTTCTTTTTAAAGTAATAGGTTTTACAGTTGTGCATCGTTCAATTCATTTTTTTTGGTTAAAGTAAGTTTCTTTTTTTACTTTCAATTACCTATAGCAAAATAGGGTAATGGGTAATGCAATCGATTCCTGCTGCCTCCTATTTCTAGCCTCCTTTAGGAGCTTTAACACAGCAAATATACGCCTCGTAATTTAGAACCCTGGTCAAGTGACGAAGTCGACACCACAGCGGGCACCCAACGAATCATCGAGCGACACCGTACGCTAAAGCCGTCGGGACTTTCGACTCCATAGATTTAACGAGACCGTATATTGCAGTGTACTCGGGCAATCCGGTGAATTCTATAACCTAAACCGACCTTAAGTTTGCAGTATACAAATGTTCTACGAGAAAAAGGGTAAATAGTTCTCATTTTTGAGTGCGAGAATCGAATACAAAAAGGTATTTCACATTCAATAAACAAATTTATTTGTTATTTTCAAGACATAAATTTATTATTTTTATTAGTTTACCTTCAGTTAGAGTGTTATTTTAATTATTTTTTTCCTTCGATTTTGACGTAACAGTGCGCACGAATATCAGGGTCAGAGGAGCAGCCAATAGGAGGATTCGAAATTTCGGCGCCAGCAGAGTTGTTTACGCAAATTCCTCCGCCTAGTACATTTCTCTGCTGCAAACTTAAGGTCGGTTTTGGTATAGAGGATTTTTCCAAAAGCACAAATACGTCTATAGTATGGCTAGGACAAGGACGGAGTCAAGAAACTTCTCGAGGTTAATAAAATTCAAGTTAATAAAAGTATGCGATGGCGTCAAAAATACGAAATGAAGATTTTTTTGTGTTTTTACAATTTTTGGAAAGCACTGTATAAAAAAAAACGTCTAATGATCGATGGATGGGTGCTGCAGAACGAAGAAAACCGCTTGGCACCGTCACTGTCGTCTACATCAAAGGGGGTTGATGCCCTTAATGCGCTTCTGGTGCCTGAGTGTCCATTTGGAGAAGTACTCCAGGTCTGCTCTTTGGCAGAAGTAAAGGGCATATTCTTTTAAAGTAAAAATGTTTTATAGTTTCGTACGAATCATTTTTGTTAACTCTTTCAGTCCCAAAAATTTACTACACTACAGAACCATCTGATATTCACAAAATAAGCTTATTTTAGGACAAAAATAAGTTTTCCATAACAAAACAAAATTCATTTTAATTTGTTATATGGTTTTTGAAATAATGCCAGGATTTTTTAACTGTGTAAAAGAATAAATAATTTTTTTAAAATAAAAACACTTCGAATTATATCTTTTAAGGTATCTGACCATATTATTAAAAAAAATTTAGCAATTATTTTAAACGAAATGGTTTAAATTGTGTTTTAAATATGTGGAACTGAAGTGAAAAATCAGGTGAAACGCTTGTTAGCTATTTTCTAAATAAAAAAAATAATAGTTCTGGCTTCTATTGAGATTAATGTAAAATATTGTCTACTAGAACAAAGTGTGAAGAATCAAGTGATGTGTGTTTGGATGTCATAACGGGACATAAACATTTTGGAAAAAATATTGAAAGTTATGATTCCAAATGGCATCACTTTGACTGAAAGTGTTAAGACATACGTTTTTTTAACATTTTTTTTAAACTTTCAATTATCTAATATAAAATATAAAGTAATCAAAGTAAAGAAGAAAAATAAATTTAGATTTTTTTCATACACGTTTTGAAGTTTGCTTATTTTTCTTTTTTGCAGTGCTTTTTGAAAAAAAAATATGTCTGAGTGATGTCATTCTACAGATCATGCAAACAAAAATAGTAGTTCTGGCTTCTATTGAGATTAATGTAAAATATTGTCTAATAGAACAAAGTGTGAAGAATCAAGTGATGTGTGTTTTGGATGTCATAACGGGACATAAACATTTGGGAAAAAATATTGAAAGTGATGATTCCAAATGGCATCACTTTAACTGAAAGAGTTAAGACATACGTTTTTTTAACATGTTCTTTTTTTAAAATTTCAATTATCTAACTTTTTTTCAATTATCTAATCTTTTTTTAACTTTCAATAAACTAATTCCAATCATTATGCAGATCAAACAAAAAAAACCACGGACTTCGAATGGTCATGTATGATGCCATAAAGGTTTTCTTTCAGGAAATGGCGCGGTTCAGCTAACTAGAACATTTTATTTTGCATTGCTGATGAAGAAAACACAAACTTTAAATTTTGTACACAAAGTTCCTAGTGCCTGTCGAACGTTATAAAGTTTTCTAGAAAGCCGTGAATGCAAAGGATAGCTGCCATAGAACTGTTTTTTTTTAAATTTTTTAAAATTTCCATATAGGGTATTTGTTTTCATTTAAGGTAGGCGAATACCCAAAATTCGCCCAAATTCTAAAATTTTTGCTATTACTTTAATCTTTTCCAAATTTGGCATAGTGATTTCAAATATAATGAGCAATGCTATTTGAGCAATTTTTTTTCATTTAAATATAATTTATTTATTAAATTATCATTTTAAACGGTGTTTTTTTTACAAAAATAAGAGGTTTACGCTAACAAGTCTACCATATTGAATATTCCTCCTATAAATATTAATTATGTGTTTCATTCTCCGTTTTGAACGGATACATGCAATGACCCTCTAGAGCAGGGTTTCCCAACCGGTGGTACGCGGGAAAGTTTCAGGTGGTACGCGGTAGTTATGTGATAAACATGATGCTTTTAATTAACTTATTGGATCTTTAATTAACTTCTGAATTAAATGTAGAACCAGAGTACCCTTTGATCTTCCGGCAAGTTCTGCTATTTTTGATGCCACTTGTTACCCGTTACTTGTGTGAGAGTGGATTTTCTAAAGCCTTGTAGATAAAAAAATAAACATCGAAGCAGAATAAGTGTTTAAGAAGACTTAACAGTGAAGATGAATTCCATCACTCCTAAATTTGATAATTTGATCACAGGCAAATAACAACAAGTTTCGCACTAAAGACTGTAAAAGAATGTCTGTAATAAGTGTTTAAGAAGACTTAACAGTGAACTGTAAAGAAGACAGTGAACAGTATGACTGTAAAAATATGCTGATTAATTTTTTGGTGAGTTTGTACTAATTTTTTATTTTTATGGTTTTAGACCTATGGTAATAAATAAAACTGTAAATTAATACTATTTAATCTATTCATTTCTCCTTTATTAAGAGCTTGTCATAAATAAACGAATGTATAACCATTAAATATTCTCAGGAATTTAATTCAAAAAGCCTTTGGGCACTTTTTGAAGAGTAAACATTATACGTTTATTAAAATATTTAGGTCTGGTGGTACGCCAAAATTTCTCAAAAAGTCAAGTGGTACGCAGATGCAAAAAGGTTGGGAACCCCTGCTCTAGAGTTACATACAAATTACAAGAAAAGAAGTTATTTAGAAATATGTCTTGAATTTAACTAAAAAAATATATTTTTTGATTAACTTACACTTGAACATTTTTTTTTAAACAAACTACTATATTTGCACCTGATGTTAGAGGCTTATGGCACATATATATATATTGAAATGGCATCTGTAAAAAATTTCAGGTAAAGTAATGTAAAACTTTTTTATACTAGAAGTGTTGGTGTAAACCCCTTTTTTTAGGTGAAAAACACCGTTTAAAATAAATCAATTATATTTTAAAAAAAAATGCCTAAAAAGCATTGCTCATTATATTTGAAATCCCTATGCCAAATTTGGAAAAGATTAAAGTAATAGTAAAAATTTTAGAATTTTGGGTACTCGCCTACCTTAATGTATAGATTTATTGAGTTGTAATTGAAAGTCTTAATGGTTTACTCACACCTAATTTTCAATGATTTTGTAATTTTTTATTATTATCGTAAGAATATCTGGTTGTTAAAGCTCACACGTACAGCTATAAAGTTTCATTTCTATCAATATATCATGGGACTGGCATTAATATCATTTAACTTTCGTATTGATTTTTTTAAAAAATTTAATTAAATGTGGAGACTCTTTTCTGCAGCTCAACCTGTCAAGTTGAAAAAAATCTAAAATATCAAATTCTGATAAACTAAATAAATATTTTTGTATCAATAAGCAATCAATAAAATATAAGGAACTAATGGATTTAATCTATCGTACGTTTCTAATTGTTTTAAGTTGAGAAATAACTCGTTGAATTTTATGCGACTATTACAGAATTTTTTTTTAACAAAAATATCACAAAATGGGTTGATATTTAACTCTTTCATTGTTAATGAAAACTTAAATTTTCGTAATATGATCAGTCAGTTTACTTTTGGACAGACAAAACTACAAAAATTATATTTTTTAACATTTTTTTATGTAAAAGTGAAAGTTATCTTATTGAATTGATTTACATTAAATAAACGAAAAAGCAATTTTAATAACAATAATTTATATTGGTATATGAGCATAAATATTTCCATAAATAAAAAAATTAAAAATAGTCTCAGCTACAGAATGATTCAACTGAATTTTAATATCGTATCATTTATTAGCACTCCCATGATAATTGCTTAAAATGCATAAATGCAGTTACATGGTTATAATCATTAATATAAAATCTTTAAAAAAAAATTAATCTTAAATTAAGAAATTTCGACGTACGTTTTTTTTTTGTAATTTTCTGATCACAAACTAATTAAGTTTTGTTACTTCCAATGATTAGCATATTTAATTTCAAAAGTTACAGTTAGAAATATTAATAATTAAAAATGTCTTGCCTCAAGAGATAATCTATAATTTCTTTCTTCAATAGAAAATCTTTCCTATAACTAATCAAAGAAACAATTTTTATGACTAATATTATTTTATGAATGTAAAAGAAATGCAGTTTCAAGCAAAAATGATTACAAAAAACTGTTTGTCATTAAGATTAAAAACGTCTTCTTTGTAATGTTATTTTAATTATGTTTTCATTCTATTGTCTTTAAAAATGAAATCTGGAAAAGAAAATTTTCGCCCTGATATTATCATGTTTAAATAACAATCAGATTTTTTTTATCTGATTGCTTTTAACTTAATATTTGCAATTTTTTTTCCTTTTGGTTTAACAATACTTTCTGAAAACACACTGAAGAAATTATAATGATTCTTATTGTAACGAATAATTTTTCAATCGCGTTAAAAAAATATATGCATATATAAAATAACCATTTCCTTCATAAATAGTGATAACCGCTTTACTCTGCAGATGATTTGTCATTTTAGCATTATAAATGGAACCCTAGTTGTGTTTATGAAACTTGCCTTGCCTTGTGACTCGTCACGCCTTATAGTCGCATGAGGCCACACTTGATGAAACCCAGTTCCTCTGGTTCAGTGCGGCCTCCCTAGTAACTGCCCAGCTTGGCCAATCAAGATGGTCAGTTAAGTTTATGAAACTTACTTCAATGAAATTAGGATACTTTACTAGTTTATCTATGTCAATTACAAAGAAGTCGTCTATTTTCGTGTAACTGTTGTGTAAGACACAATTTAAATGGGTATTTAAAGCTTTTTAAATTTGAAAAATAAATCAAATTTAATAAATCAGTTTCATTTTTGAGTCTTAATTAGTGCAGATTAGATATTCCACTTTTTTTTTCCATTTAATATTAAAAGTTGTGGCGATGATCCATTTTTACACTACAGAAATTATAAATTTGCATGGAATTATCCATATACAGTTGTTAACGTTCAATTTCCTTAAGTGGCAACAAATACAAAATTTTGTAAAACAACCACCTCAAAGATCAAACATCACAGATTTTACATTGTCACAACTTAAAGCATTTCGAATCCGGCCACAAATGCGCACCCTCGTCCAAATCAAACATTCCCCCGATAGATATCTGAATAATTAATGCACCTTCCGGAAATCCGACCAGCAGCAACAAAGTTCCATCGACATTCATTACCCACCAGGCCCAGAAAACTCGTCGAGCGCTAATTAGAGCGTCACAAGCTGCGAAGGGAGGTGGCGTTTATGCTTCGTTTTAAACACAGTTACTAGCAGACTTGCTGTTTTCCTTATTAATGTGGTAATTGTCATTGATTAAAATGTAATTGCACTTCTGTTTAGGGATCTGTCATTGTCTATTCAACATTAAGACAACATAAGCTCGCTGTATGGTTCAAACTGTTGGCTTATCCGAAGAGAAAGAACGAAATCTAATTTTTGAGTATGGCCGATTACACTTCCGAACAGGCTTCATTCCTATCTTTAGGAAATGCTGACAACCCAAAGGAGACCGTTAGTGTGATTTCGCAGAAAGGTTTCCTTATATTATTTAGTTAAGACGACCTCGGTTCTGTCCTCGCCTTTTAGCAATCTGATAAACGAATTGTGCTAAGCAATAACGAAAATATTGCCAATAAATAACGCTGCGTATGAAGCTGGTGCGGACAAAATAAGTCATGGTCTATAGTCTTGACATATACGAAGCTGCTGTAATGTTACGTTGGAGTCTCTTCACTCGTTTGTGTATCAATGATTACAAGGAAAGCTCTTGTGTAGCTCTTTGAGGCTCTTATTCAACCGAACCAATGAAAATCCAGTCTAAAGTTACAACTAATAGTACGTGCGTGGCAACGTTTTGTGAATCCATCACCAAAACTTATAGATGATTTTTGACCAATGGTAGTAAAAGTTTAACTAATATTATCAAAATGCAAAAATCTGCACTTGAAGCACGTTCGTTTTTGTGCTGTTCAGGATCCTTGTGCATGATTCCTTATCTTTCCATGATTATGCATCCTTATACAAGGTTATTCCTAATTCAATTATGAATTCGGATTCCGTCGCTTTTTCGATGAGAAAGTTAAAATAGTATCTATCCGAGCATGGTCGACAAGTTTTTTAAGTTCAGAATGGGTTTCGTGCCTTTCCTTCAGAACAAAAACGACAACCGAAACCAGACGGATGGTCGTGATATCACAGAGAACTTCTTTGGCCTTACTAGTTGAGTTGGTGTAGCTGAATGCTACTGTGTTAGCATTAATCGAAGGTAGCTGTCAAAGCCCCATTCAAGGTAATTTACTTTTCAGCAAATGCACTTAATTTAGTTTAGTTCAGAAATAGCGAAAGATACAATAAAGTTTAACACTATGCCAAAACCCATCAGCAAAGAACACATGCAACCCAACACCCCGGTATTTCTTTAACCCCTTCCAAATCGGGGCCCTGACTTTGTTTGCTCAGGGCTAATTCAATTTGAATCCAGCGTCGCTATCTGGAATAATAATAATACCCCCGATGATTCTCTCCTCTGTTTAAGTGGGAACCATGTCGTCGAAAATGAGTTCCCATCCGGAATCGCGAGTTCAGATGATGAAACGCGCAGTTTCGACCTGCGGAAATTCCGGTACCAACAAGCCGTACCGGAACTCGGCTGATGCCGTTTTGAGATGCGATTTCGGCGTGCTGATCCCTTGGACTTTAGGGGCAGTGGGCTCGTTATGAATGGAATAACAGTGAAGGATTAATTTTGGAGTGTTGCGTATTTACGAAATGAGTTTGGAGTTATTAAAATTACTTGTACGTTTAAAACTACAAAATTATTATTACTTAATAATTGCTCAGAAATCAGTATGCAGTTAAAATATTTTGTTAAATATATTTTGAACCATCGCTAATAATAATAAACTCTTTTCACGCATTCAATTTCAACAACATTTGATTTTATTAACAACAATCAAACCTACCAGTAAAATAATTAAAATACCTTTAAAATATCCACGATGGTACATGTGATATTTCATGTTTGTATATAAGCATTGTTTAATCATATAATGTTATGAATTATTTATGGCAGTAATATAGTAGTCAGTGAATTGTTTACAATGAATAAATTATTTCCAAAGTAGAAGGACGTTTATTTCCTCTCTTCTGACTTTGTACATTACTCCTGTATTTGCAATACCAATGTTGCGTAACATGTAATTAAAAAAACTGTAAATTCAAACAATGTTTAGGGCAACTAAAAAAGTAACAATTAAATACCTAATTTTTAAATCAAAGAGAATCCTAATAAGTTGCTTTCTTTCTTTATTCCCAATGTGCTCAGAAAGAAACATCATTTCCAAATCCCATTCAAATGGTAAATAGCAATGCAAAGTATTCCAAAGAAGTTTAACTTGCTGGATTTGCATAACAACAAACCACCGAACAGGATTATTTAAATTGGATGTAAACATTAAATCGGAACTTAAAATACTTTTCAAAAGAATAATTAAGTGATTAGAGTCTTTACTATCTAGAAAATGGACGCTCAACTTTTTTACGGGATTGTTTGAAAAAGTAAAAAAAAACATTAAATATTTTAGGAAATATACTGATGGTGGTATTAGCACATAAAAATAAATGTTTGTTTAAAAGATTTTTTTGTTATGTAAATAAGTTTAATGAAATTCTTAAATTCTTATGAAGTTTTATACGCAACAAAAACCTTGCATATTCATATTGAAAATTTAAAGCCATTTATCTAAAACTTTTCATAAAAACGAAATTATATTATTTTATGACTAATTTACATGTTAAAAGAGTATGTCAAAGATTTTCGATAATCAGGTCAAGATAGACTGTCATTTTTTTCTTCAATTTCTTGAAGGCGATGATTTCCACACAATATTTTATCAACTACTCTAACTATTTTCACTATTGCTACTTTCTTAAATGTGTTAGAGGCTATATTTTTCCATAGTTTTTCAATGTTTTGCGTGCAATCTTTCAAAATATTTCTGTAACCATTGGTTCTGGTTTTCCGGTTTAAAACATTTATTCGGTTAATTTTTAGTTTTTGGATATATTTTTATTAACCTTTTCAGTCCCAAAAATTTACTACACTATAGAAACATCTGATATTCACAAAATAAGCTTATTTTAGGTCAAATATAAGAGTTCCATAGGAAAAAAATATCATTTTAATTTTTTATATGGTTTTTGAAATAACGCCAAAATTTTTTAACTGTGGAAAACTACAAAATAAAAATATATATCTAACCTAAAAACACTTCGAGTTATATATTTTAAGGTATCTGAACATATTATTAAAAAAATTAGTAATTATTTTAACCGAAAGAATTTAAATTGTGTTTTAAATATGTGGAACTGAAGTGAACTTTTCAAATATCAGGTGAAACGCTTGTTAGTTATTTTCTAAATAAAAAAATAGTAGTTCTGATTTCTATTGAGATTAATGTAAAATATAGTCTAATGGAACAAAGTATGAAGAATTGAATGATGAGTGTTTGGATGTCATAACGGGACATAAACATTTGGAAAAAATATTGAAAGTGATGATGCCAAATGGCATCATTGGGACTGAAAGGGTTAAAGCACCAGATCACTTGTCCTTTGCAGTACTTTTGGTTTATTTCTCATTGAAAAAGGGATAAATTGTACTAGTTTTAAGCATATTTTTTACAGTTGGTTAAAACGATTTAACGTCTGAGAGGGAGCATAAATTAATAATACTGGTCCACGGTATGTGAGCCTTAGGCATATTTGAACAACGATGAAATACCCGAAAAAATACGAACTGCTACTTCTACTATGAAAGAATAATTTATTTTCTGCCATTCATTCAAAATTCAATTCCGCGTTCTGTATGCAAATCAAATATTTTCGATATAGGTTCATAGATTAGGCTTGTATTATAAAGCATTTACTTAAGTGGTTTTTTTTTAACTGTGAAAAATAATACTTGCTCGTAAAATGTTTCAGGAAAACGATAAATCATAAATATTAGTTTCCTAAGAACTTAGTGAAATTCATCAATGAATAGTTGGCGACTGCAAAATCCTTCATGTTGAGGAAATAATACTCTCATATATTGGAACAGCAAATACGGTAGTTAACTGTTAAAATTATTTTTTTAAAAATTGTAACAAAGTCAACTATGTGCGTATGCTTATTTTTCATCAAAATCTAAAACAAAGCTGAAATATAAGAAAAGTATAAATGCCTTTATTGCAAAAAAAAACATTTTAAAAAGACTGAATTTTTTTATATAGATACCATTTACAAAATACCTAAGCCACATAAATCGAAACCATACTAACTATCATCCTCAGTGTCTAAAACTGCAAGTAAATTGTATCTTAACTCAAATATAAAACTGTGGCACAATTACTAGCTTTATTTAAACGCTAGAATCTGTTGTTGGTGGTGTTTCTTATTCTACTTAATCTAGATCAACTTTTTACCTAATGATACTTAAATACAACTATTAGTGACTTTACTTGCAATTCCATGCATCGACGCTTAAACATTGTGTGTCTAACTCAAGAAAATTTTATTTATTCACTAACTTTGTAAACTGCAAATGATTTATTAAATGTCTTACTGATTAATAAAATTATAATAACATCACAATTAAGAAATCCTTAAAACTACAGAACATTTTGACATCATAGTGCTACAATGCTTGCGCTGAGGGATGTAACTTCAGATGTAAATCAGATGTAATTTCACATCATAGAGGGAATGCAGAACTTTTATCATGACATTGCAATGGTAAATTGGGGAGGTTTTTTTTTACAGTGAATCGAAGTTTAAGAAATTTTAAGGACCTAAAAAATATTAGTTATTTTGAATATATATAAATAGCATAAAATACTAAATTTCAATACTCCTAATATACCCAAAGCTAAATGTACTATGATACACTAACTATATACTAATTCAGACCGTTGAGCATGTTCTTACAAGCTGCCCACTACTTGACTCTGACAGAGGTGAGCTTGCGAAACTTTTCATTTCTAGTGGGAGGCCCTGACCTCCAAACTTTAAAGACTTTGACCAATGTCCACCCTGAATGTTTTCCCGAGTTTACCAGCTTTATTGAAAATTTCATTCCTGAACTTTTAAAACGTCCCTCTCACTATTTTCTTTTTTTTCCCGAATTTGTGTCTTTAATCTTGTTTCTCATTGTTTTGTCCTTTTGATTGTATAAGTTTTATAATCTGCTGTTTATGCATGCTATGTGGCTTGTGCCTTGGTACATGCTGTGACTTTTTGATTAATAAAAAAAAACTAACTATATACTTCAGCTTCCACTTTATACAAACCTGCTTACGTTACATTTTAATCTAAACCAACCTGAAAGTCACACAAAAATGTGAACATCCAATAAAATGCTGCGTCGAATAAAAGTCCCGGAAAGAAAACTAGTCCAAGGACCCGAAGAAAACTTTTCGAAATGAGCCAAACCACTCACCCAAACTCGTTTCAAGTACCTGTTCCAATATCGGCAAAAAAGTGTTCTATCTCTCTCTTTCTTTCTGGACGCCGGCTCTTTCATTATTAGTCAAATCTCTTTTCCTCTCCAGAGAAAGATGGGTGAAAAATGACTCTCGATGATATGCTTCTCGTAGCAGATGGGAGATGAGCTATTGGGAAGCCATTTTGGGGGCGACGAGGAAGGATTGTTATTTTTGAAGAACGGATGGTCGTTACACTGTAAAAAAAACTGTTGTTTTTGACAGCTAATAACTGTCAACTTTGACGCCAGTTAATAACTGTTTTTTTTTTAAGTTCAAAACTGAAACTTATTTGTAGGAAAACTGTAATTTTTTTGCTAGAAAACTGTAATTTTTTTTTACAAGAAAACTGTAATTTTAGCAGGGAGAAACTGTTAATTAAGCAGAGAAAAACTGTTAATTTAAGATTCTCCCTGATAAAATATATTACCCTAATACTAGCCCTTGCGACCGAGTTACGGCTTCAGACGGTGCAGTAATAGGCTAACACGAAAGAGGTTCCTGGAAGAGGTAAGGACCGGGGCAGGTTTTGATCCCGGAACCTCTTTCGTGTGACTCCAATACTGATTCGTCTGCGACAAAGTAATCACTTGGTCGCGAGGGCAAGAATTAGGTATTTGTGTTTAATGATGATCTCAATCACGTGACTCTTTTTACGTCTAATTTAACAGTTTTTCTCTGCTTAAATAACAGTTTCCTCCTGTTAAAATTACGGCTTTCCTGTAACCAAAATTACAGTTTTAAACTGTAGAAAAGACAATTATTAACTGGGGTCAAAGTTGACAGTTTTTAAATGTAAAAACAACAGTTTTTTTACAGTGTAGTTATGAGCTCGAAAGAAATAACTTGAAATTTTCAAGAGATTTGGTAAAGTTGTTGTTTTTTGTTATTAAACCTAGGTGGTGTACCTCAGCTACACCATCTAAATGAAAGCCATAATCTGCAAGAAGTCCAGAAACAAATTCGGGTCAATTAGAGTATCGAGTGTCAAGATTTGGCAGAGTACATAGCTAAAATTGGCATTTAAAAATAACCATTCGTGCTTGTTTTTTTACTTTTTTATGTATCTCATCGTTCGTGAAAAGGGACACGAAGTCAAAGGAATTTTCCTCGTCGTAACAACCAGCTGTGAACACTAAGGAAATTCTCGAAACTTTTCAAAGAAGCGATGTTTCCAGTGAGGATTTCAAAGTCAGAAATTAAATTTAATTAAATACTTTTCAATTATAGTTTAGCATTTCGAATTATTGTTTAATGGTCTCATTATTAATAACTTGGCTTGTCTACTTCACTTTAGTGATCTCATACCATACCTTTATATCAGCTTTCAGCATTTCCATTCCTTATTATAGTCTCAACTTTTTTTGAAACGATAGTGAATTTGTATTTTTGCTTAATAAATTCAGATAAAAAGCATGACTACTTTCTATAAGCGAAAATAAAGTAAATCATAATCACATAGCGTAGCCGAAATAACAGGGTCTTCTTTACATTCATATCTTTTATCATTGTGCTTCCCCTTCTCCAGAGTTTTATTGCTTGGTTTTCAGGAAAAGCGGCTGGGTATGGTTTTGAAAGTTCTTCGTCGAATCTACTTTTGAAAAGTTACAAAAAAACTCGATGTTTAGAGATGGGAAGGTAATAAACATCGATTTATCGTGTGCATTAGACACCGGTCCTAATCGATTCACCGAACAAGATATCCGGATCAGGTTGGATGATAATTTGCACTCAAAAAAGTGCTAAATGGTATTAGATATTGGAAACTGAAGATCAAGGATATGTTCGCATAAATTGAATGATGATTGTAGGAATTATAATTATTTGAATCAACGAAGGTTGCGACACAATCAGCGAAGTTTTTTTTCTAAATTTACATGAGTGGGCTGGGGAGCAAAGTAAGTTTATGCATTCGCCTTGCATGCGGAAGGCTACATTTCCGGGTAAGTGCATCGTCAAAAATAACTGCCCTCCTATAAACGGCCCGTGCATCCAAATAGTGCCCAAATGAATAATACCCCGCGTAGAGGGAGCACATTAAACATGCTCCAAAGTCCTAACGTTGCGAACGATGTCGCAACGTCGAACTTAACCGATGCGTTGGGTGCCTGCTCAGGTGTCGGCTTGTCACTCGAGTGTGATTCCAAATTACGAGGACCATTGCCAGTTGCCCTAGTGTAGCTCTAGTGCGACGGTAATGCAAACTTAACTAAAAACAACAACCAAATTAAAATGAAAAACCATATTTATAGTAGAAAGGCTTCTTCTCAAATACAACCGTCTTTACATAATAATTTTGTAAGTTTTTTAGCATCCCAAACAAAATTAAAAATATTTAATAAGAACTTAAAAAACATATAAAGGTTTTCAGTCACGGTGGAAAAATAAAGGGAAAACACTTTTTGTAGAAATTATGATTGGTAAAACGTATGATAAAATACTGCAAACCACCAATTACTAGACCTTTTTTTATTAGTAATAACATTGTATAGGGACTTAATCATTACAATATAATCTATCAAAATGTTACCTACGGTTTTACAATAAAAATATTACTCAACCTAACCATTTAAATAAAGGCCTTATTATTGCTGCTATTTGTCTATGTGTTATTCATTTCTTTGTGACTGTAAAATTTCTTTCTGTGTTTGTCCCACTTGACGGTTCTCTGAACTTATAAGCGGTTCTCTGAACAAGCACGCAAGCTGGAATATATATGTATCATACCATCATTATTGCTGCTGAAACTTTTATTACTTTAAATTAAGACAAAATATTTGTGGAAAAAATAGATTGATTAAATGAAAAAACCATTTTCATTTCAAAACAAGTTGTGTGAATATTTTATTAGCATATCAACTTTTAGAAACATTAAATCAAACACAATAATTTGTTTTACATATCAAATTCCTTACACAATTTCTAATCAACTGCCTCAAAATTTGAAGTAGTGGCAGCTAAATCATTCAAGAGATAATTCCATAGATTTATCCGTTTACTAAACAGAAAAACTACACAACCATTAAAATATCGAATCAACTAAAAATCTCCGAAATCTAATCAATAAAAAACTTCCTTCTGAACATTAAATCAAAGCTGAACATCAATTTTTCTTCTTTCAAACATAATCAATATAAAAGGTAAATTTTAACAGCATTCTTTAACTTAAAGCACTGAAGCAACAAATTCATACACGTTCTTTAGGGAGAGAGAAAAAAACCAATTCCAATTTCTTCAGATACACCTCATTACACGAGATAACGAGACCTTTATGTTTGTTTTAATCCGTTCCTTCTTACTCTCCTCCTTCGTTTTCTCTTCGATACTTATGCTTCCAACGAGTCAGAGACAAAATGACAAAGACAAAGATTGCAAAAAAACAAGAACAAATAATAAGGAATGGAACGGGCGCAATGAATTTGCTCGCTGTGCTGTCATGGTAACGAGGAACGTTCCGGAGATTCTTTTCGAATATTCGAGCTATTTTGCAGGGCTCTGAGATCTTAAGTAAAGACAGAGGAGGAAAAAATCTTAGGAATGTTCTCTTGAAACAGGTTCGGTTCTTAAATTTTTGGTATTTACTGGGTTGTGGCCTTTTATTTTGCTAAAAGAGTTAGCCTCTTGTTTGGAATTTGAAGTTCAAATAAGGGAAATGGGTTCAGCAAAGAGAAACATTTGAGGATTTGATATCTCAATTTGTGTCAACATATATATCTCAAAAATGTTGAAATATAAACGTCTTATATTTATTTTAGACAAATATATTTGCAAATAAAGTGTATGGTGTGTGCAAAATGAAATATTTCTACATTATATTGTTCGTTTCAAATATTTTTTAATAATGTAAGGAAACAATATATTTTGTCTTTATGTAGGAATAAACTTAAAATTAGACTATTGTTTATAAACTATTATTTAAGAAACGATAGGGGAAACCCCGACATAGTTTTCCACTTGCCTTTATTTTGAAAATTTTATTGCCAAATGACTTCAATGGTCGACCTGGCCCCTACATAGCATCATAGCACCCACCATCTAACAAATATATTAATTTGAGCGAAGCTGTCATAAAGCTTGATATGGACATTTATTTTTTTAACAATAAGTAACTGTAAGTTCCTAATCTGAAACTTAAATATGCTTATTAGATTTAAATTATATATTTCAACATTGCATGCATTAAATGTAGAGTTTTTTCTTAACGTAGCTATGCATTTTTTTTTGCAAATAACTTACACAGCTACCCGTTGAGGTAGTATGAAGGCATCTGAGACAAAATTTTCCATAGCCCTTTTAAGACAGTCATTTCACATCATGGTTTTTAAAAAAAATTGTTTCAGACAAAATCAGGCAAACCGAAGCTACAAAAGTATGCATTTTGTGTTATATGAACGGAAAATGAACCAGAAATTAAATTGCTCTATTCAAAATGTGATATTGGTTATTTAAAACCATATTTGTTTATAAAAAGGAGGCAGAACGTGAATAGTACACTCCTGAAGTAATAAATACCACTCTAGTTATTAGTCAATATAGTGTTGTAATATCAGAAAAGTCCTCTGGACATAAAAATAGTTTTCGAGTACTTCTAATAGGTTGGAAAATGAACTACTGCTCACGGGGCACATTTTACAATTCAAATGCTTAGATTTTATCAATCATTTGTTGTCTAAAACTACATTTGCCCTTTCAAAGAGTTGTAATGATAGTTTGTAAATAAAAGAGTAAGAGAGACAAAGACATTATGCTTTTTTTTCTTTCGAAAAATAAAAGATATAGGGGAGAGTGTTGTACCTTGGGACGCCTGTACCTTGGGACACTGACAATTTCTAAGAATCTATTGGCAATATTCATACATTGTTTATTTCTAATAGTAGCCTTAACCAACAGACATCATCATAATAAAATTTAACACTAGCATCATTGAATTGATGAAATTGTGACAAAAAATAACATTTCATTACCCCAAAGTAAATATTTTTCTCATTCTAATATAATTTTTTACCTTAGTACTCTAACAAAAAGTCAACTGCATTTTATTTTCTTCATAAAAGAGAAGATTTTAAAATATTTTGGTTATGAGAAAATAATGATAATGCATTTGGATTGGCCACTATCTTGCTTTTATTTAAACCATGTAGTGTGTTGTACCTTGGGACAGTATTAACAATTTGATTAAATTCTTAATAATTTGGATAAATAAAAATATCTTTATTATTTATTTTAAGAGCAATTCCACAAAACATGTAATATACAACTCAACTTTGTTTTGGATATATTTTATAATGATTGAAGTTTGAAAATATAATTCTGGCAACACCTGATAAATCTTTTTCCTTCCGTGTGATGAAATGTTCTAAGAGCACATTTTCTGATGTATTTTGAAATAAAGTTTGTTTCCTGACACAAATTAGTTCAAGTGTATGACTATTGACTGAATTATAAAGCATGTCCCAAGGTACAACATGATGTTGTACCTTGGGACAGTTTATCCTCTCTACTTTAAATGAGTGGAAATTTTTTAATTTCAAGCTGCCAGAATTTAAAAAAATATATTATAGAGGAATATATTGGTGTGTTGAAATGCTGCTTTGAAATTTTTATTTTGACAATAACTATCGAAGAAAAAAATTAAAATGTAAAAATTGTCCCAAGGTACAACACTCTCCCCTATATAAGCAAAATTAAAAAAACTATAGAAAACAAGCCCTTTTGCCTCCCCCTCCCCCCCAACACATTTTTAAATTGTATGATTTCATAATTCAATCAATCCAATAACAAATACATATTTTTTATTGCAAATTTATTTTCATGTGTACAGCCCCCCCCCCCCCCTCCCTCCCATAGTGTAGCGAACTATAGCTCTGGTACCTATTTTAATTCTTGTGGAACGCTTAAAATCTCTTAGGGTGTGTGACATAAAAGAATTATTATTATAATCCAATAATAAACGTTTGCAATAAACTCTATAAAGCGGAAATAAAGTTAGGAAATTTAATATGGATTTATCTAAAGTCGTAAAGCCATCTAAAAAAGCTTTAAAAAAAATTTCTATTATCGGTTAACGTCGTACATTCACGCTTCTCAATTTCAAATGCTAATATAAAAGTACATGCAATTTAGTCAAAAACATAAAATTATATACTATTAGCACTTTACAGATTTTTTTGAAAAGTCCATCAAATCAAATAGTCCAAACGCTTTGAAATCTCTCCTAACTGCCCGAATCAAGATTTTGATCGTTAAACTGGAAGTAGGTGAGTTCCAGTTCGTGCTTCGAACGCATCACCAAAACACTAACTTCGGGATGTTTATAGAAATGACACATTTAGCAGAAGATATACTGATCTCAGGCCATTTATTTCATTGACTTTCATGTCTTTTTACGTCATTTTTGCTTCACTGGGCTTGCTGATGGAGAGAAAAAAGTGAAACATTTTACGGCAACTAGAATTTTTTCTAGTTTGACTTTTCAAACAAAAATAAAAGTTGGATAAAATATTTATGAAAAAATATAACATTAGCGAATTATTTGTAGAACAAATGTAAGTATAAGGATTTCTTCTTTGATGGAATCTGTAATGTACTAAAATAAAAGTTAACTAACTTAAACGAAGCTAAAGATTAAATTCTTCATTATTGGGATAGTTATTCTTTTAAGCTTTTACTCATTAGTTAAATTCAAGAAACTCAATTAATTTTAGTGTTGACAAAGTATATTCCATGGGAAAAAATATTTTACTCACGAAAATCAAGCATTTTAACATAATTTAGTGTTGTAGATACATGAGGTTAAAAATTAAATTGAAAAACTACAATTTATATAAATCACTAAGTCAAACTGTTCTATTTGTAATGAACCAAAAACACAATATTAATATGATTTTAAATGTCGTCATTGTTTATTTAATTTAATCATGAGTATAAAACTTAATAACTTTGAATTTTAGAGGAATATGTATATTTTTAAATAATTTTTAAGTAAAAAAAGTATGTAACCCAAAAATATATCGAAATATTTATTTTCAATCATGTTTCTCTTTCAAGAAAATTCCTACAATTCTAGGACTCGAAACTCAATTTAAAATCCACTTTGCCCAATCGAGCTTCCCTTCAAGAATCAATTGAAATTCTTATTTTTCCGGACATCGTTTCGGAATGCACCTCCCATTCAAGAAGACATACATATTCAGTCCTCTACGCCACATTTAAAGAAGAAAAAACTTTAAATGTAAGGTTAGTGAATATGTATGGCTTCCCTGTCGGCTACGAAATGTTTATTGACAACACCAAGTCCTTTCGGAAAGAAATGGTAAAATTCGATTCAGCCAAAGGGAAGATGATTTCAAGTATTCAAGACTTATAAAGAAACGTAAAATTGAATGTGGAGTTGAATGGTGCTCAAAATATGATTAGAATTATTCGCTTTTACCAATAGTTTATTGTAAATCCTGTTGCATAAATTCATAATTTAATTAGGAAGTAACTTAGAAATTTGCTTTCCTGTTCAATAAATCTATAATAACGTTTGATTCACTCTTGCTCTTTTTAAGACGAAATGTTTATATTACATTAACAGTGCCCACAATAAAATATAGTATGTAAACACAACACTTAAATTTTGTGTATTAATGCAATTTCATTATAAAAATCGAAAAATTTTTGCTTAAGAATAAATGTAATAGTATCTAAAAAAGATTTTTGTTTAAAGTAATGTTACCCATTATTTTACAGTACTTAATTTTTAAATAAGCAATTCGAAGTGATCTCATCTGCGTAAATTCACGCTGATACAATAAAACGTACTATTATACATTTTTCAATTAAGAGAGATTTTCAATCCTATAGAGCTAATACATCAGTTTTATAATCACAACTTCCGCAGAAGTATTGCTTTACAATTTAAATTTTTTTCCCAGGTATTGGTTATGCAAATCTTTCGCAAAAGTTGTGATTCCGAAACAAATGCATTAGCTCTATTGGAGGGACAGTCCCTCCTAATAGTAATTACGTTAAATTAAACACATGCACATGCACTGTAAATTGTCTTTTCATGTAATTTTACATCACTGAATGATAGTAAAAGTGCCGTCACTCTCCTGTGTTGTGAATTTACATATGATGTCTTACTTCGGACTCCACAGGTTTAACGAGCACGTCTGTCATAATCTACGCGTTAAAGTCCGTGATTAAATAGATTTTTCCCAGCACAAATCTGATGTATAGGATGTAGGGGAGAGCAGGGGAATCCCGCCACCTCGGGTAATGCCGCCACCCCTTGTATCTCGCCAGTGGTGTGTGTGGGAGGGGGGCTGTGAGCGCTGATCTGTAGCAGGAAACAAAGTAATTTGTTGTATAGACGCTAATGGCCGTGAGGTGACTTGGCGTAAAGTTATTTAAAAAATACGGTTTTTAGTGATTTTCATCTAATCTTGAGCTTTCTGAAATTAAGCGATAAGTGACTGCTATCTCCAAGTTAGATAAATCAGTTATATATAATTTAAAAGAGTAATTATTTGGCTATTTTGTCACGTCGTTAGTTTGGACGCTAGGCTAACTACCTTTCTTTAAACAAGCCGTCTATGCCATTTCGTCTTACTGGGGTAATGCCGCCACATCACTCTGGGGTTATGCCACCACATGCAAAAGGATGACGGCATAATCCGTAAAATGTAAATTTCATATATTGCCCCTACAAACTATTAGTTTTCGTTATAGATGTCACGTATCCGAAAAAGAATAACTGAACTGTACAAATAGACCGACGAAACTTAAAAAAAACCTGCATAGTTAGTTGCACATGGAAAGTTAATAAAAGAGCTTTAACCTGTATAATTTCCCATTCCAAAGTTAATTAAACCTATTTTAATTCTATATGTATTGCTTTATTATGTAATTTCCCATTATTTATAGATTATTTGCTTTGTTTATTGATGTGGCGGCATAACCCCAGTGGTGTGTCGGCATTACCCCAGATGCCGGGGTAATCCCGCCACTGTGAGAGTTTTAGAAAAATACAATTTTATTCAGTTTCTATTAAATATTTAAATTTTAAAAAATCACTACAAGATAGGTTATGAACTGTAGTATGCTATGCATATTACAATTTACATTAATTGCGAGACAATTCTGCATGAAAATTCAATTTCCCTTAAGGTGGAGCCATTCCTCTTCTCTCCTCTATATTGCATATTATTTTTTTATATTTGGAGAGCATCTGTTTTCAGGTGACTCTACGTCATGTAAACGTCAATTTGTGATTTATTAACATTTAAAACACTATCTGATGTAAAAAAAAACACGAAAAGGTGAAGTAATTTTTTGCAGTGTGCCTTCTGCAAATTTATACACATACACACCTTCATTTACTTTTGACAAGGTAGTTTTGAAGTTTCCAAGGAAACTGTAATAAAATACTAGTTAACACGAAAAATATATTACAAACTCATTTAATCAATAATTATTTACTTTCAAAATAATTGTTTAATTATTGAGTTATTTTAAAATTTGAAGTTACATAATAAAAATGAGACTTCTTAAGTCATTATTAAATCGACTATCTTAATAAATTGTGCACATTTTATGAAGTATTAAGTCTCTTACTTCATTGTAGTATTCCTAGAAATATGTTATTCTACCTAGCAGAAAGTCCCCATACTTAAAACTTTTATTTAACCCTATTATTAAATTTATAATGTATAAACCACCACATTATATCGTACCAAAAAAATATCAAATTAAAGCAACGAATTTGCATAAATGTGTTCATGTAATACGAAATTTGCAGTTTTTTATTATTTCCCGGCAATTATGTTGGACCGCTACGCGCGCCTTCCCTGCAAATTCCTAAGCTTCTAACAAGATAGCTTAAAACTTCGTCTAAAACTCTTATGGAATTCTAGTTAGCGCATAAAATATAACACCCACTCTACAAACGCAACGTGTATATGCATTCTTCCTTACACAGCCTTTAAATTGCCAGTTGCGCAATATTTTTACTGAAAATTAGATTCACCATACATAAAAAAGAGAAGGTATAATTTTGTAACAAGTTTTCAAGTGGCTCATTATTTTGCGCTTAAGGCTTTTTCCTATGTAAATCACTTTCTTAGAAAAGTAAGAAATTTCTCCTGCGGGTAGGGCATTAGCATGGAAAAAGTTCTTGTAACACGGATTTCTTTAAACATGTTTTAACACTTACGTATTAAATGCGTATGGAATAAAGTATACTTATTAAAACGTTCATGTTTAGCAAGAGTATAAAACCATCATTTGTATGATAAAAGAGCATTTTCAAATAAATAAGTAAAGGAAAGGAAATCAGGGTGATTAATTGATGTTTTACGGGGAAAAGTTATCCTTTAAAATGATTAATTTCAATGGTTGTAACAATAACACAAAAATAATTAACAATTATAAACAATTCTAGCTTCAAAATTAATTAACTAAATTTAAAACTTTAAACATGCAATACAAAGTGTTTATTTATTTAACATTTATATTTAACGAGTATAGTAGCCTATTATTCATTTTCTCATCGTTTAATTATATTTTATTTGATGGTAGCAGAAAAGTAGACCTCTTACATTACGCAAAGAAATTCCAGATGAGTTTTCTTTTTTAAATAACAGTGGATGCGCATACAAGAGAGTAATGATTGAGATTACGATTCAAATATAGTCTTTTTTAAATATTTTAAAGAAAATAATTTAACCCTTTAAAAAACCATTTTTTCTAGTAATGTTACGTTAAAGAATTTCTGGGATTGAGATTGATTTATTAAAGAAATTCATTTAGCCCATTTTTTAAAATTAATTTTGATTATTAAGACCATTTTATTTTAGTGGAGAAGTATGTTTCCCATCGCCTGCTGGGAGCTCTTCAAACGTATCGTCGTCCATAGGAATCCTGCATTAGTAATTTCGTTTGTGTTTTCTGAAGTTATAAGGGTTTGGCAGCACTAATCAAAATTGATGAAGTTGCAATGAAGTATACTTCAGCCTTATAAAGAGTTAAAAACGTTTTTGTAAATTATGACAAATTAATAAATTCATAAAAATAGTTATAAGAAAACTTATGAAGCTACGTTTTAAAAAGCAAATATCATACAAAAACCTGAACTTGAACTATCATAAAAAAAACTTAACAAATATTCTTTAGATAAAAAAAATATCACATGTGAAGCTATGTTTTTCCAAAAAAAGTATAACGTTCACCCAATAATTTTACATTAGCTATCTGCATCGCATTTTTGAAATGCTAAAACACAAACCTGAACTGCCATTAAAAAAGCGTCCGCGAAAAAAAATAAAAACAATTCGATAAAATAAGAGCAATTAATCAAAAATAAGGAAGTACTTTGAAAAGAAAAAATATCACTACCCTTTTCGGTAGTTTCTTTAACTCCTTACGCCCGGCGTCTGTTTATTCATTTTAAAATGGTACTTCTCAAAGTAAGTCCTAACTGATAATGATCGCTGCGAACCCCTTTGCGAGTAATGATTAATGGCAGCGAGATCGGGAGGATTCTCTGTGGGCTTAGGGAAGTTTGAATGCAAACATATTTTGAAATGTGGTTTAAGTTTTATGATGTGCTTTTAAAATCGAATTCAGTATTTAGTTGTTTTGGAAAGAATAATTTTATTATTTATGTATTGCGGTGGATGTTAAAAGCATCCGTAAACATTCAAAGTTTCTTCCTTGCCATTAAAAATATTATACTAATAATTACGGTATATAACATTTCTAAATTTGTTGACAATTTCATAATTTTGCAATCGTTTTTTCCCTCTAATGGGGCTGCTACATTGGCGATCAGCCTTTGCAGACTCCGCATATTCCCCAGAACTGAGAGCCAATTTTGTGTGGTACCATCTAGGCGACTCTCGCTAACGCACAGATTACAATGAATATGAGCTCTCTGTGGATGTTAAAGTATGCCGAAATTTAATTTTGCCTAGATAACCCAAACCACAAGCGTGCCCAAGATTTTTCTATCCAGAAAATCCGACGGCTCAGCCAGTGCTCAAACCCGCGATCTTGGGCTTTCGCTCTCAGGCCTCACAGCCACTGAGCCGCTATTTTGAAATCGTAGTTATGTATTTTATCAACGTGAAATAAATTTATCCTTTTGTCTTAAAGAAAATGTTTTATCCTTTACATTTAAGAAATTTTCAGTTACTAGTTTTAAATTAATTGCCAGTTTATAGTTGCACGTATGTACAAATAATTAATTACGATCTTCTTGGTGTGCAAATTAGCACAAAATCCTTTATTATTATGAATGTTAAAGCCAAGTTTATATTGAATTAACTTGTTATATTTGCGTACATTGTACATTTTAACCATGCGAATTATTATTTTTTATGTAAATGATATATTCTACGAATGTTCTTGTTCATTATACGTATAGAAAGCTCTTTTGTAATATATTACAAATATTATATTAATTCATACTATTAAGCACGTTAATTTTCAGAAAATTTTCATTTATTTTGTAATTCACCGGAAAATATTCTGTAAAAAGTTAGTCTGAATTGTTAAAATTATTTATCTAAACTAAATGCTCCTAAAACGTTTGCGGTTTAATTAGCACTATGACAAAACTACGCAAATTTTAGCTATTTTATATATATTGAATTGGACTATTACGCATAATTTAATTAATTGTAGAAAAATATTTTAATATGTAATATGTTAATGTCAAAAATTTCCTAAATATATTCCCGAAAGGCTATTAAAATATAATTAAAATCCCTGACTTTAATTCAACGTATAAAAACAGAATGTCTTATTTGTGTAAACAACAAATTATTCATAACGTTCAAGAAGAAATCAACGTAAAATACCTTCCAGCTTCAAATTTTTTAGCTTCTCAGCTAATACTACCATACCGGATGCATTTATTTTGCAAAAGTTGCAATTTACAATACATAAATTATAGTAAGTGAGGTTAAGATAAATTTGTAATCGCGAACCCTAAAAAGAAGAAAGCATTTTTGTATGCATTGCTCTATCCTTCTTTTACAAAAATTTTATATGTTTTTAAGAATTTAAATAAAATGTTTGATTAGGATATTGTGTGCATGTTTAAAATCAGTTCAAATTCAATTTTTTTTACGAATTTCTGTGATGAAAAATTCAAAATTCAAACATTTAATTAATAATATTTACTTTAATTTTCTTCAATTTCCCCAACATTTTACTAGCATCACAGATACATTTCAAAACAGCAGATTTTGTTAAGCATATTTTATACGTCACCATATTTCCTTTTCATTAAAATTTTAAAACAATTTTTCTCAACGAAAAATAATCAAGGTTCACCAGATTGATCATTTCATTATACTGTAGAGAGCATTCTATAATAAATATTTATAACATTTCAGTACGAATATCACTAGATAGTTGGTGAAATGTTTTATGAGAATAGGAGACACGCACACAAACATTTTATGTATAATAATTACGATCTTAAATAAGATTTGCACAGTAGTTTGGCTTTGATCCTCAGACTTAGAGATACCACGAGTTTTGGATCATATACAACGCTCCACTCAAACTTCGTATCAACAAAATGTGCAGTTACAAATTTAATGAAACATCCTCTAATGTCGAAGGGACTGACCAACCATAAACAAGTTTTATGTCATTCCCAGGCTGACTCAATGGGTAATGTAATCGATTCCGGCTGCCTATTTCTAGCCTCCTTTAGGAGCTTTAACACAGCCAATAAAGCCTCGTAATTTCGAACCCTGGCCAAGTGACGAGGTCGACACCTGTGCGGGCACCCAACGGAACTTCGAGCGACATCGTACGCTGACGCCGTCGGGACTTTGGACTCCACAGATTTAACGAGCACGTCTGTCCCAGTGTACTCGGGCCCATCCGTCACGAGTTGGATTTTTTCTACTCTTTCCCAGTACAGATATCCAATTTACAGGATAACTGGCTACTGCTAGTGGGATTCGAACCCCCGCACTCCTGAGAAGGCTGAATCCAGAGGCGAATGCCTTACCACTCGGCCACGTACAGGCCAGGCTGACTCAATTAAAAAGGCCAGAAAAATCTCTCTGTGACGTCACACTCTCCGACCGGTTCGATTGTGGGCTGTTCCGAAAGAGAGTATTGAAACCTGTTCGGAACTTGATAACAAGCGAATTGGTTTCGTTCTTTTTCTGCGGAGAAGCCGAAATAAACGAATAACGCGGAATGACGAAGAGCTTAAAATTGTGTAAGCCATTATCATTTCTTATTCTGTTTATTCGTTCATTCTTGCTATAATGCTGAATTGGATGGATGTCATCAAGTGTTGTCCTTGTCACTCCACCACTGAATAAAATTACGAGACCAATCATTAAATCCAATGCATGACCATACAAGATTTTCAAACCAACCCTTCATTGTCATTAAATGCCTTCACCCACTCAAGTTAATGAGCTGCAATTAAAGCATGAAATTTTAACGAGCTTTGATGGAAAGTTGATTCAAGCCATTTTGGCCCAGAGATTTTCATTCAGGTACCTCAGGGCATCAAAGATAATAATAGATCGATGAGGTGTTCGCACGCTTTTATGCAGTGATTAACTAGCAATGCAATTTGAATTAGGCTTAAGGTGTTATGTTTGTTTCCTGATTGGTGATTTTAGTTTACTCGTTAACGATGATTGGCAAGAACATTTGTCGCGCGAAATAATGCTTAAGTTGATTCAAATAAATAAAATATAAAACAAATGACGAACTTATTGCGGAACAGCTTATGTAGGACAAATTGAGTAACGAAAAACGATTGAAAATGAGAAACGAATGAAAAAAATCAACTTTTATTCGGTAAACAAGGTGTTAATGGTATTTGCAAATGGGGCGTATATTAGATAATGAATGTAAAGTTTATAAATATATTTATATTTTATTATTGTTTTATTTACTTTCTGCATAGATATTAAGTAATTTTATTTAACTGTGAGAAAAATAAAATAATTTATGAATTCATTGTTACACATAAAAATTAATTGCAATTGAAATACTAACAATCCAATGAATTTTATTTCAAAATGATAAATTGTATTGTATATAGTTTTAAAGTAAGTTTTGGCTCATTTTAACGAAGTTATAAGTTTGTTAAAAATCAATTCTCTTTTAACCCTTTCACTCCTAATGATTCCATTTGGAATAATCGAACTTTCTATTTTTTTTTTATCTCATCAAGTAAAACTCACACTTTAAAAAAAATATTTTTATTAAATGGGCCATATATTTTTCTATAAAGTTATACATTTTTTATTATATTTAGCATCGTTAGACTGAAAAATCTTGTCTTTTTCAGAATTAAATTATGTTTATTGTAGTTCAATTAAAATATTAAACAATAAAAATAAAATTCGCTCTGACAAAATTTTATTAGATTAATTGGCCCGAAATTCTTCATGGTTAAATTTTAAAATGTTTAAAAAGTTTTATTTTATTTATTTTCAACAAATAAATTTTCGAATTATTCTTATAATTTATTCAAAAGTTACGATTCCAAAAATGTTTTTCTTAAAGTTTAGTCTCAAATAAAATAATGATTTTCCCCCTGCTTTTCACCATTTTATTCTGGATGAGTCTATTTTACAAATTTTAGATTTTTTTAAATAAAAAATAAGAAGTTGGGAGTGAAAGAGTTAAAATTGTCGCGTAATAAATGAATATCTAAGTTATAGAATACCATTTATGAAAAAAAAATTAAAGGTAATTAATAAAATGAAAACTTACCTTGTCCAGTCTCAGTACCTTTCGTCACGGTCCATAACACCACAAAACTAATATAGAAGAAAGAGACTGTTCTCATCCGAGTACCAAGTTCGCAAAAATTATTCGTATTCATTGTCTTATTGAAAGTTTTTCCAGTTTATAAAAGTTATCAAATTGTCATGAATTTAAAAATCCGATGACAAATTAATTTGTTCCATTGACGAATTTGTAACTTCACATGAATTGAAATGTTTATAGTCATAATTTATCGAGATAAGTCTTCATTGAAATACGAAATATTTAAAATTGTGGGTAAGAGCAGTTTCCATTTTACCATAAATATCAACAACCGGATAAATTATTTAGTGTATTTTTTATTATAAAATTTTAAGTCGTACATTAATTTAAATAAAAACTACCATTCAACATTGAAATTTGCAATCTTAATTCCAAAGATTTTTAAAAAGTTTTAATATTGAAGAAAGTTTTTTATAAGCTATTTATACTTGTAGCATTTAGTGCACAAATATAAATTTCGTTTAATTAATATTTGAAAAAACTTCTCCAGCTTTTAAACTAGCTTTTATTGTCCTAAAAATACTTGACTAAACTTATTACATTTTAGAAAATTGTATCTAATTAAAGGATATTTTCAGTCAACCAATAATCCATTTGATTTCTGTTTAATTATCCTAAAAAAACAATTTGAGGCAACCTACAAAAAAAATCTGCCATCCATCAACCGCACGTGTTTGTTAATAGTTTACAAACAAACACCAACCTCAACCTATTGATAAAAAAATTAATCTAATAACACCAAACACTTCTACAAAATCAGCAACACCAACTTTAAAAAAAAAAACTAGATTCACACACTAAAAAAACCCACGTAGTTCAAGCAAAAAAGTTTGCAGCAATAAATATTCCGACGGCAGTTTGACGGGCGAGCTCCGGATCCGCAGCCGTATCTCCTCCGTACGACGGCGGCATGGGGACTGTTGTGAGCACGCGGGATCGGGGAGGTTTTCCGATATTTCGCGCCGACTCCGAGGGTTAAAGCGCGCGCTTTTCCCGTGACGTCACGGGATCCGTGAATGGATTGTGCGGGAACACAGAGACGAGTTTCTTTGAGAGTGATGGTTTTAAGGGTCTTTGTATGGTAGCTTACATCTATGGAATCCCAATAGGAACATGTTTAAGGTAGTTTTTTTTAAAAGTATCCGACAAACACATAAGCAAATTTTCTTAAACGAGCAGAATAACCCAATTTCGAAGGTGACGTTATTGAAAATCATCCTTTCAAAAGAGAGTGATAATCAACATTTTTTTTTAATTATTTTGAAATGTTCATAAAAAGATTTTCTTGCGAAATTTTGGATATGATCATTAAGATAGTCAAAATTTCAAATGCTTAATTAATTCATGTATTTGTTTTTGGAATACGCCTTTCTTTCCCTACTCCACCTTCAAATTAATACCCCCTTTTTGCACCTTTCTTTATACACCTAAAAATCATGGTAACGTCACAAAGTTACTTTGCAATGTTTAAAAAACCACAGTAATTTGATCTGTTATCAGAATTGATTTTGGAGTTTTGGAAAAATTTTAACTTACATTTTTGATATTTAATACTATTTAAAAGTCCAAATGTAGTAAGCTTTTATTTTATTCCTCAAATTTTGAAAATCATAAATTATTTTATAACTATAAATTATGTTAATTTTAGATGTATTATGCACTTGAAGTATGGCATATGATCAACACAAAAATCACACATTCAAAAATACAAGAAACGAAACTAAAAAATCATAGTTGTGGGGATGATCAACTATCTACTGCAATTGAAAAACCATGAAAACTTCATTTAATGAAGACATTTTTAAAACTAAATGTCTTAAGAGACCAAAAAATGTGCATAACTTTTTTAACCCATTGAAACGACACTTTAAAAACACAACTTTTTTAAGCTTTTAATTAATTCGTTAATTTTAGATAAAACATATTTTCCCATTTTCTAAAGAAAATTGTAGGGGAAGGTGGGTTACCTCGGACCTATTTTGACTTTTCAATTTTTAATTCCTTAATTACTTGCAAAAATTAAATAGAAATATTTTTACGAAATACTTTATGTTGTTATACACAACATATATTTATTTTAACATGTTATTTAAATGATTTCAACTATTACAAAAATAAATACAGAAAATTGTAACTAGGACCAAGGTACACCACCGGCGGTGTACCTTGGTCCAACCGGTAGTGTACCTTGGACCAATTATTAACAGGTAGAGAGACTCGATTTACAGTCCGAAAACCAGTATTTATTAGCCACATAAAATTCAAAAATACATTTTACAGCCTACTCTTATTTCTAGCCAAGATTGTGGTAATTGGTTATGTTAGGTCGATTGGCTTAGTAAGGGGTTTTATTGCCTTAGTTTTTTTAGTGCCCTTTTGGCTTTTTCAGCTGCAATGCAATCTTTCTCAGGTGTATCCGTTAAAATGCAGCATAAAATTAATCTGTTATTTCATGCCATATAAAACATTTGGCTATCTTTCTGTCTTAAATTTGAAAAAAACAACTCAAATATTCTCCCCCTATGTTTATACAACTAGGCCTAAACGTAAAAAGGATGTTCTGCTTAGATATTTATTATAAAAAATGTCTTTTTAGATGAGCATGCAATAATTATTTTCTATGTTATATAAATATGGTTAAAATTTTATCGGCTTCCATAAATCTAAATAATTAACTACAAAAAAAAAATCTTTATCACACCAAATAAAAATTTCTTACAAATTTCCATTTTTCTAGATTTTACAAATCAGGGTTGCATATTAAGAGCTTAAAATACTTAATTTTTCAAAGGAAAAAAATTACTTGAATTTTAAAATGGGTTTTCAACAATCTGAAGCACATAAGACCCATAGCAGTGTACCTTGGACCAGTCCAAGGTACACCACTTGTATTATGTTCGAGGTACACCACTTGGATATTAAAAACAAAATAGTTAATCACCAAGTTAAGGTTAGACTTAACTTAATTTCAAGCACACTGTTTTATAGCTAAAACTTTCCTTTATATTGCATAACCATTGTTTGTGAATAAACACTGCATGTTTGAGTAAAAAATACACTAAAGAATCTGACAAAAATTTACTTTTGAACTGTGAATTTAGTTTTTCGAAACCTCTTTAATAAATTGACCTTTTAAACAAACAGATATAACTTCACTGAGATCCCTGGTAGCAAATACTTTAACTGCATGTGGTGTTGTTTCAATATCTAAGCTAATCGAGCTAGAATCAGCATAGGTTCGAGGTACACATACGTCCAAGGTACACCACTTACCCCTATTATTTACTTGAAACCTGGTATGAAGTCAACATCAAATAAACAAAGTTTAGATTTGTAGACTCAAATTTAAAAAACTACAAGATACAAACAAAAAAAATCATAGATATGGAGTGATGATATATCTACTGGAATTTGAAAACCATGATATATTAATTTAATGAAGACATTAAAAAAACTAAACGTCTAAAGCGATCAAAAAATGCATATAACTTCGTGACCCCTTGAAAATGCAACTTTGGTAAGCAATTATTTTGTTCATTAGGTTCAGATAAAATCTCTTTTTCCACATTCCAAAGAAAGTTTAGCCAGGTATGTGGAGAGTGGATTTTAGGTAAGAAAGCCAGGCGTGCTTTTAACATCAAAGAAATAAAGTTATGTTTCCATTGATGTAAATTAATACGATATTAGAAAATTTTCAAAACTGAAAAACTACATAAGATTGAAAACAAAATCAAAGATATTAAGCTAACAAAAAGCGAAACAAATAAAATAGCGAATATTTCATTTAATTAAGGTCTTAAAAAATTAATTACTTAATAAAAAATAACATTACATATTTGGACTCATCAAACAATAATAAATAAAAACCTAATTTATATTAAAAACAATCGTTGCAAGTCACTAGTAATTAGTGTCAAAGTAAACAAAACGTAATCTTCAAATTCTCAAAATAACAATAAGAGAATCTCAATACAAAAAACGATTGATTAAATATCAAACGGTCTTATATATAAAAATTGTGTGACGTACGATGAAAATTTTTTTTAACGATATTCGGTAGAAATACATCAACTGATACTTAGCTATGTGAAAAATCTATTTTCATTCCATAAGGTTTTTTTTTACAAAAATTAAGAACTCTTAATTAATTCAAACTCTTTGAAAGCTACTTAAATTACCACAAATTTTAATTAACTTAATTTACTTCCTTTTTAAAGAATAAATGAAAGCTCTATAAATACATCTCTAATTCTTAAAATATTTGAATTTCATCTAAGAATGCATCTATTCCTTAAAAAAAATAGCCTTTGTATTTGTTTTCCTAATGTATTTGCTTAAGACGTTTTGAAAAATTTGAAATAAAAAGTCAACGCATCTAAAGAGATTTGACTTTCTTTGTCGATACTCAAGACTGGAATACAACATTCATCCATCCTTTTAAGGAATTTTTTACTTCCATTCTCTCTTAATGCAGTTTTATCCTCGGGCAAATTCTTAAAAAAAAAAAGAATTGTATTCTTTTCTAGTTTACCGAACAGCCAAACCCAATTCGTTACTTAAGCTTCTTCAAATACGAAGATTTCCCCTCGATGTTGCTATGGACCAAAGGTTATATTTTGAAAATCATATTGTCTCTATATCTTTCGAATATATCGAAAGTAAATTTTCATAGATTATATGCTTTGAGTCATAGAAAAGTTTAGGCATCTTTATCTTATTTTTCGTCTTTAGTTAAGTATTAGTTTTTATTTTATTTATGTGGTGCTTTACATTTTGATTATGTATTTTCATTCATAGTGCATTAGTTTTATAAAACTGAAGTTACACGGGAGTACCCTGAATAATGGTTATTCCCCAGGTTTAATATCAAAGTGCCCACATTTGGTTAAGGGGTGGTGATGCTCCCGATATCAGTTAAAAAGAAAATACTCTCATTTGTATTTATTCAAATAACATGGGCTCACATGGGGTTTCCCACATAAGCACATTTTCAATTATATACATTAGGAAACATTGTTAATTATTATTTGGAAAGCTTAATTTAAATGTAAAATTATGTTTCATTGTGAATTTAAAACCATTGTACTGACCAATATATAACTGCTTAATATTTCAAAAGATTTTCCGAGAGATAACTGTAAAATGGACGAAATTGTAAATGTGACAACTGTGGGGTAATTCAGATTGGCCCATGCGTTTTGACCAAACATAAAGGGGGGGGGGGGGGTTGGGTATGACCTACATTAACTAAGTCAGTCCATGTAGATCCTACAATAGTGAGCTACTTAGGTTATATAAAATATAAACTTTTATTTTAGTTCATTCAGTATCTCTCCCAATGGTCAGTAAACCATCAGGATATTATAACCCTCCCAATACTGATGTTAGCATTTTTTCGCTCTCAAATTCTTCCAAATGGGTGGAATATCCGACAGGATCCCATCCCTTCGAAGAGTTTGAGTGCTACGAGTCAGTCAGTCTGGACTTCTTCTACTAAAATTATGCATTATATTGTAAATTGGACTCGTTTAATGTACTCAAATAAACTAAAAAACACGTGTGTTGTTTTGGTACACAAATTAGATTGCGAAATTTACCAACATAACTTTGGAACTTTTATAAGAGCATCTTCGTGAATTAAAAATTAAAAAAATATCAATTTTTAATTCAATTGAATTTGGGATAATTTTGTTATAATATACTTAATGTTACTGCCGTCCAAGTAAACCATATGGCAAACAGTATAACTTTATTTTGTATTGCTTTATCAGTATTGCTTTTGTGTCGGAAACTGTGCTTTGTATGCCATTACATGAAATAACACATCATAGCTTGCTATATCAACATTCTAGAATTTTATGGTACGGAGACAAAAGAAAACTAAGAACTAACTTCTGTGCTTGGAACATTTTATTCTTGAGAATATTTGAAATCGTTCCATCACCGTGCACGGAAAAGACATATTTCCACGGTTACTTTGCATAGTATATCGCTAACAGCATTATTTGTTATTTAAATGTTCTCTTCCATATCTAGTAAGTTCTTTTTTTTTATCGAAAGAAACTGGATCGAATGTCTTTTTGGGATCGGTTTTCCCATTAGGCAAATATTCGGAGTTAACCGAAAGCACTTTACCGCGAAATTCCTCTGCAGAAAAAGCTGATGGCACGGCATTTTATGGAAAAGTTTTTGCTGAATTTATGGTTTTTTACTTTTTTGCGAAACTTAGTGAGATATTAGGATTTTTATTTTCTTTACTTATTCCCATTTTTTTGAAGAAAAATTGAAATTTATTTTGTTTATCGTTTCCTTCATTTAAGACCGCTTAACTAATTTTAAAACAACAAAAGCACTAATAAATCCAGATATTTCAGTGTTCATGATGCAACTCGCTATTTTATGGTACAAATAAATGACAATAAAACATCTTTATCAATTTTTTTTTGTTTTAATATAAATTATTTGAATTTTAATATACTTATAATAAAAAGAGTAAACTATGTGTTACGAAAGTAAGCTACATTAACAAGTTAAATCTAATAATTAGAATGTTATAGAAGATTATTAATAAACTAAGTTTATATCAAAAACAAATTAAAACGAAAATGAGTTTGTTTACTTTTTTCAGTCCAACAGTAAGCAGATGCTTATTCATAAACTTGCATCTTGATAAGATTTAGTTTTAAAACGCTACTCGTTAAAATTATATGCTAAAGCCTAAAAATTGTAATTATACACATGTTAACAAAAAAGCAACAACAATGCATCTCCATTTTTTATTGAATTTAATTCATATTTATATTACTTTTTTTGCATCCACAAAAAACCTCTAAATGTCATTTCTTTTAAACGTATTCTTGAATGATAATGAATAAAAATCATGAATATGCAAAAGAGTTCCCTTAAGAATCTTCTCTTCATCTGCATTACATTATCATCTCTACCATCAACGATTATGGGAAAATAACATACTTGGTCATATAGGTTTGACAGAGCTGCTACTGACATTTATTTCAAAAAGTGATCGTTGAGAAATCTCCCAATCCTTGAGACTAATATTTACTTACTTATGTATTGTTTAATTTTTGAAAGTTTAGTTACTTCTTTTGCAGGAAAAAGAATCACACTGTAAATAAATATCATCTCATTAAAAAAAATGAGTTGACGTTGGAAATTGTCCTACAAATTGATTATCAATGAGATTTATTGCTATTCGACCGCCTTCTCTGTTTTAAGTAGTTCTCAAGTAAGTAGCTTCATACTTACTTACCTGGGGCCCGGATGGCCGAGTGGTTAGCATCGCAGGCCAGTAGCCTGAGCGCTGTAACGGGTGTGGGTTCGCTTCCCGCCTTTGCCCTGGATGTACTTCCTTTCTCTGAGACAGTAAAAAGCTCTTTCTGGGTCTGTCTTATTTGACGAAGGCTTATAAGCGGATTTCTGATCAAGCACACAAGCCGGAATATATATGTTTCTACCCTACCCTACTAACTTACCTAAGTAGCTCTTAAACCCATGTCGTCACAAGTAGTAACCAAACCTAAGTAGTTACAAGCAGTAACCTAAGCCAAAGTAGTTTCAAACCGATTTACTCAAAATAAGTTGATTTTGCAGTTACAATTTTATCAACTCTATCAACAAACATCTTTTCAAAATCTTTAATGAAAAAAATCCATGAATGCACTTTTTTCTCAAAATGGATTATTATTAAGATGATTTTCGTGAAAATAATCTTTAAAAAAACGAAAAACTCATCCTTTTATGTTTCTAAAAGCAGTCTAGTTTAATTTTAGGAACGTGACTCATTCACCATCATAAGGAATTACGTTTCTCTTTTCTACAATTGCGCTGCGATGGAGGGGTAATGATATTTAACGATAATAAGATGCAGATCTAAATTTTATTTACTTATGTTGTGGTCATTAGATTTAATTGGCTGTTTTGTCATTAATTTTGTTTAAGAAAAGGCAAAAAAAATGCAAAGAGCCTCTTTTTGAAGTGGGAATAATTAAAATCCCATTTGGGGCTTTGCGTCTTCTGTTTGTTTTGAGATTGGGGATTGGCGATTATTAATTTAAATGAGAAATATCATTGCAATAAAATATTATTTTAATCATATCGATTAAACACAAAGTGGAAATGTTTGTATATTCATGAAAGTATAAGTTTTATTTTCAAAAATCCAAAAGCGCTATTATATGATAGTTGATTATGTGCCTTTTAAAATTGCACGCAAGTTAATACTGTAACATAGTTAAGGGAATTCGTAATTATAGTCTCATGAAATAATGAAAAGAAGTAGTTAAAATATATAAATGGGTATATGCATATTGTTAGTATTATTAGTACTTAAGTTATTGAATAAGTTTTCATTATAGTATTTTAAAATTTTGATTTCCAAGTATAGTTTAATTTCCGGGGTATCCCTGTTCAGATATTAATTGTGAAAGAAAAGTTCAACTGTTTAATTTAATGTTTAATTTTAATTAGTATATTATTTTAAATATATTTGAATACATTCGAACAAAAACGTGAACTTATTTTTTTTTTTCGAATTCGCTTTTCATGTAGCTTAATGTGTCCTATATAAATTATTCGATACTATGGGTACATTCGTCTTATATTGTGTTGAGTTGGATAATTTGAAAAAAAAAATGTGCAAATTTTCGCGCCTGTCACTCTTCATAGTTTAATCATCTAAACATGTGAAGAAAATGGTCTGTTTTAAAAGATATAAAATTATATTTTACAGCATTTAAAACAAGAAAAGATCGAAAAAAGTACTCATGTAACAGAAGATTTTATGAATAAATTGTTCCATGCAGTTTTTCCTATTCGGGACAATGCCTTTTCAATTACTTACACTAATTACTGCATCATTTTTAGCCTACTTTTCTATTTTTTAATTCGAAGAATTAAAAAAATGAAAAAGTAGGTATTGACATGCTGTCGATGTCCGTCCGTCTGTCCGTCTGTCTGTCTGTCCGTCCGTACCCCCCTTCCAAAACCAGTTCTATCAATCCGATCTTAAAAATTCTTTTTTTATTAGAAAGTTATAACCTCAGACACCCAACTTTCATACTTCTTGTCCGTCTGTCTGTACGATCGTACGGACATAAATCTACTATTTGTTGACGAATTTCCCATTGAACTAGCATTGAAATTCAATTTCGAGTCATTTAAATCGCTGAATTTAACTACAAATGCTACGGACAAGTGAGATACGTCAAAAAATTCAGCTCATCGAAATGAGAATACATTGAAAATTTCAGAAAAGAATTCGATTTCTAAGTGCTTCAATTATTTAAAAAACTGCAAAGTTTAATGCTCATTTAAAAAGCATAAAAAACCATTTTTATTAGAATTAAATCACCATTGCCATCGCAACAATCGCGCGAGAAACTTTAATTCTTTTAGACAATAAATTAAAATAAATTTATTTTTGCGGCATCTATCAATTTGAAATGACGTCAAATATATTTAACTTCGAGTGTCTTTGTATGGTGGTATGCAACGTTTTCATTCTATTTAAAAGCGAGAACTATTACATATTTGTTCTTTGAAATATAAATTTTTGCAAACGATTTAAGTAATAATTATTTAATTTTCGAAATAAAATAAATGAAACTAGCCGAATTTATAGCGGATAAATGTTTAATATAGAATTAATGCTGTGTTTGGCGCCTTTTTACCTGTGGAAGCGGGTTAAGTGACAGATTCTGTTACAAACCTACTTGTTAATTTACATTTCATATTTTAAGTGAATTTTGAAGTAGTTTTATGGTTTTTGTTCTGCGAATAATTAAATATTTATTTATAACTGCAAATAATCATGCGGACGATAAGTAATATTTATTTTATTGGCGATAGAAAATTAATGAAAATACGTAATTGCTTTAGAAGTTGAAATTATAGCTGGATGCTGTGTTAAGTGAAATTTATTCTAATGTATATAAATTTAATGTAGAAACGGTTCACTGTTAAAAAAAACCTGAATTTTACGTGCATATTTCTGTGAATAGTTTCGGGAATTTACGGAAGGATTGCGTTTCTTCAACAAACAGACGTTTTGTCTGAAATAAACAGCTTCTTTCCGTTTTCCTTAAACGCTTGACAAGCGAAAACGGAAAAACACCGTATTTCTGCGTGCAGAATTTTACTTAAGACCCGTATTAACGTAGTTTTTCCATATAACCTCGCACCCAACAGCTTTTAGCCTCGACACATCCGCCGACCGACTCAGAAATCATATTTTTTGTTTGTTTGTTTTGACCACACCTGAAGCAAGAAAGATAAATATGCAGGTATGTTAATTTCTTTTATAAAATAAGATTTTATTTAAAGATTATATTTTCTATCTTTATTTTCTATATATAGAATAAAGTTCTTGTCTCTTTCTTATTTGTTTCTGTAATCTCTTTAGTCCTATAATTGACCGTGGGATGATTCCTGAAATTAATAATTCCGTTTGTTTACCAACACGCTTAACTAAGTAAATTTAATTTAAAAGTTTGAAAAGCTGTCAAATGTATGAAATAAACAATGTTCACCAATAAACAAGTGCACATTATTAAAAAAAATAATGAAATGATTTGAAATTATTACATTTAAATTCGATTGAAAAGCAATTGCCCTCGTGTAGCTCTAGTGCGACGATAATTCAAAACCTAACCTAACCTCGATTGAAAAGCACGGTTACGCTATCGCTATCAGCACAGCATGGTTTATTTTAAAAACTA
The DNA here is from genome assembly GCA_023701765.1 of Hylyphantes graminicola. Classification (NCBI taxonomy): domain Eukaryota; kingdom Metazoa; phylum Arthropoda; class Arachnida; order Araneae; family Linyphiidae; genus Hylyphantes; species Hylyphantes graminicola. The sequence goes on along the minus strand of CM043111.1, from coordinate 58,638,105 downwards.
TATGCAAGTATACATAACGTCTCTTTAATAAATAATACTCTTTTGTTGAATTTAATGAATCACTTAGTGATTACGGATGTATGCAGATCACATGCTTTGATTCGATTCAGATGTTACATACACTATTGTCATTGCTCTTTGTTTTGAAAAATCTGCACTAAGAAAGACATAATTTCCAATTTAATTCAAATTTTCTAACGAGTTCAAAATTTAGGAATTGCAAGTGTCCGCAGAACGCTATTTTAGTGTTTATTTAGATATAGCTGCTAAGTGATATCTCATTTTCGGCTCACCGTCTACAACTACAGCAATAGTTATTAGCTTTTACTAGAATACTAATTATAAGATTGTATATTATTACTAAATATTATTAAATTACATTAAAATTATTATTTTATACTAAATACTATTATAAAAATTGCATTTTTTGTGTGGTTAACGCGTGATTACCACTTGCTTCTTTACATTAGATCTATTTATTCAAAATTGGATTACTATATATTAATATATTATTTTTTTTAGGTGCTTGTTTATCATAAATCTCCAAAGAGGGTCGAAAGTTCAAAAAAAGAAGAAAACTAAATCTGTAGTTCCTGCACAAATTTTAAAATTAGTTGAGGTTTTGAAATACCATAATAACAGTCTTTTTCAATTGTGAAAGAAAAATAAAACATGGTTTATATTTTGTATATTTTTGTTATTCACATATTGTTGAATTGTATCAGTGGTGTATCCAGGATGGGGGGGGGGGATAATAACTCTCGCCCCCATATACTAAAAAAAATTGTTTTTTTTACTATCAGCGACTATACTAATTCATGTATGTATTGCACAAATGCAGACACTTAAAAATTTATTGTTTTTGATTACATAGGTTTCTGTCTTAAAGAGTCTCTCTGTTAAGGGGTGTTCAACTGCTAAAACACCCGACTCATTATCCCCTACCCATGATTTTGCCCTGGATATGCTAACTGTAAAGTACAATACAATTTAGCCACAGAACAATACTAAATATATATACATTGTAAAAAATATGACAGAAAAATTATCAAAATTAGAAAAATTCTTAAAATTTTTCTGCCATATTAAAATTGTTTTAAATATATGAAGAGTGGTAATTTTTAAATTTCAAAAATGTTAACAATGTCCTTTTTATTCAGATAATATACCAAATATGGTTAAAAATTATCAAATGATTAGAATGTATTAGTTTTTAATAGATTTAAGGTTAAAGTATGAAGACATTATATGCTTACATTTTATATAACAAGCAGGATGCATGTTTAAATTTCCCTATGTTTCTATTTATAACACAATATACAAATGGATATATTTAGAATGATTGATATTTAAATAGTATATAGAAACAAAATTGATAAGAAAAAAGCAAAAATGTGTCTTGGAATTAACTAGAAAATACTATGTAAGTTTTCTGAATTTAAGAAAGAAATGCCAATTAGAAATTCATGAAATTAACATGAAACAGCTAAATGGAAAATCCTGAAATTAACGGAGAAATTCCGAAATGAAAGATCCTGAAATTAACGGAGAAATTCCGAAATGGAGGATCCTGAAAATTACGGAAAAATTCCAAAATGGAAAATTCTGAAATTAAAGTAAAAATTCCGAAATGGAAGATCCTGAAATTAACGGAGAAATTCCGAAATGGAAGTTCCTGAAAATAACGGAGAAATTCCGAAATGGAAGTTCCTGAAAATAACGGAAAAATTCTAAAACGGAAGATTCTGAAATTAACGTAAAAATCCCGGCAACTTGCTGCCAGTAGTTTTTCCGTTAATTCAAGGATTTTTTTTTAACAGTGTTGTTGATGTCACTCACTGTAACGAACCTAGTTTTTTCAAGATAAGAATTTTAGTAAGTATTTAAGTAACAGGAAAGTAGGCTATTTTAGTTCTTTTAGAACTTCTTGTTTTAATTAATAAGATATATGCTTTTTGTTGCACACACTAACTATCACTTACTATTAGATGTCTATATTCGCAACTTCACTGTAAAAAAAAGTCTATATTCTCATTCACTGTAAAAAAAATTGGGAAAACGTTACCATGTAAACACGGTGGAAGCTTGCAAAATATGCTGCCCCCGTGCGAACGAATAACGTTTTTCGGTAAACTTTAAAGGTCTACCATTTTTTAACAGTAGATTTTTCTGCGGGTATTTGGACCTTTCTGTGTGTTGTTTTGTTTGTTGTAGCTTTTATTCATTATTTGGTTAATTCAATGATAAGACGTTTGTATACATTGATTGAATTACAATATAATATATGGATTGAATTGTATAAAATAACATGCAATATAAACCACGGCGATAAACGGAAGTAACTAATTTAAAAACAGATAAACTTAAAATTATTCATTACAAAAATCAAAACAAATACCATCATAAAAATGTGGTACCGTTGCATCACATTTATGGAGTAAGGTCACACAAATTCGGAGTTGACTATGTAGGACAGGAAGCAGCACTTATTGCCTTAAAATTATATAAACTACCATAAATGCGGTATATATAACGTTCTCCATTTGTTTGGTATAACGTACTCCACAAAATCCCAATTCTACTAGGCTGCCACCAGTTTTATGCAGTAACGTTACACAATACATTTTTACAGTGTGAAAACGTCAAAGATAAAAGCCCCCCTACATTTGCTCTTAAATTTACAAATAGATAGTATAGGAAATCCCAATTTACTTAAGAAATATTCGAGTGATATAGAAACAACTGTTATGCACACATGATTTAAAAAAAAATATCATTTTGTTCATATGACCATCCAATTCACTTGGGAATCCTCGTATTTGAAGGGGCTAAAGTAGCTAAAAAAGCATATATTCTTTTTAAGATTCAGCCCGCGGATAAAACTGCATTAAGAGGGAATATAAATAAAAAAATCCCTAAAAGTACATAAGCATGGAGGATTCTTGTTTTGAGTACCGACAACGAAAGTCCAAATATTTAAAAAAGATGCGTTGACTTTTTTATTATAAATTTTACAAAAAAAAAAAAGAAAAGTATGAAGCAAAGACATTAATGCAAGAAATACAAAATGCTTTAAATATTTTACGAATATATCTAATTTTAAATAAAATACTTAATTTAAGAACTGATTATACATTTTAAATGATTTACCCGAAGTATTTAAATTCCTAAAAAAGAAATAAATGAAGTTAATTAAAAATCGTAGTAATATAAGAAGCTTTCAAAGATCTTAAAATTTAATTAATTAAGCTTTCTTAAAGACTTTAAAAGACTAACGGGTGAAACTTTTTTTCATTGAACAAAATGCTCTTTTCTCAAATTTTTTAAATCTTTGATAAATATTTTAAAATCTACATCACATTTTTGTTTATTTATAAAGCCATTAACGGCATTTTCTTATTGAAAGAATTTTGTTATTATCTTTAATTCTTTTGGAGTATTTTTTGTCCTACTAATACAAATAACAGTTTGTAGTCTTTAACGATCGTTTTTTTTAATCTAAACTGGTTGTTTTTTTATTTCGTTTTGCTCAAAAAAGTAATTTTCATGCTTCTTTTTGTACTTAAAAAGTACTGAACGACTGTACTGAAAAAAAAATCATTAGCTAAAACTGCCATGGTTTCCCGGAATAAGTTTTACTTTTCTATTTAACTATTCCTTACTATTTTCTCAGTGAGAAAATTTATATTTGACATAAACACGATTATCAACAAAATGCGTTTTGAAGGTTTTTGGCTTTAAAAAATAAGCTGATGATCATAAAATAGCTAACCCAGGTCTGGCTTGGTAATTAAACATGTCTCATAATTCGGTTCAAATTGAAGAACCATTCTTCTGAAAAACTCAACCTTATAACAGAAATAAGCAATTATTATATTATAATTATTTTACACTCTCAAAAAAATCCGTCTTTATACACTAAACTTCCCGTCTATTTTCACAGTAATTTTTCCGTTTTATAAAAAAAAAACAGAACAATTCCGTTTTCTTTGAACCGCGCATGCGCATCGTGATATTATTGTTGGTGGGTAGAAGAGGCCGCTATTAATTTCTATCGACATCACGACTTTTTGCAGAAGTAACTCCTATAATAATATTTTGAAGAGATGTGTCACAATGGTTGAGTGGTTAAAGCATCCACCTTAGGATTCAGCCTTCTCAGGGGTGCGGGGGTTCGAATCCCACCTACTGCCAATAATCCTATAAATCGGATATGTATGATACTGGGAAGCTTAGGGCCCGAGAGCACTGGGACAGACGTGCTCGTTAAATCTGTGGAGTCCAAAGTCTCGACGGCGTCAGCGTACGATGTCGCTCGAAGTTAGATATTTCTTCGAAATACTTAAGATTTTCGTTTTTTAGCGAAAAATAAACAAAACGGATCTATCTTAAAAAAACGAAATACTTCCTTCTTTTAGCGGACCAAAGTGTTCCTTCAATTCACGGAAACATTCCGGTAGCAGTGCTGCACAGACTTTTTCCGTGAATTGAAGGAATTTTTTTTGAGAGTGTAGTATGTATTCTCTATATTTAATTCAAAATCTATTCATATTGGAATTTCAATAACATTTCGTTTTAGTCATTTTTTAGGCTGTTTTGATGGCAAATTTATATGAAATGCAGTTTGGAATTTCTTATTTAAGTTTAAATTTTAGATAATACAAAAACACTTAGCTACAGAAACTGCCAAAAAGCCTTTTTGCTTGAAATTAAATTTGGGTTCTGTTGTTTTCGACGCTAATTATGCTCTACTCTGCTATCGCCTTTAATTCTTTAAAATGGATAATAACTATTTAAAAATAAGCGAAAGATGCACAATTTTGACCTAAAGAAATCAGATAGTTGCATCAACGCAAAATAATCTGAAAAGGTTTTCATATTTGAAAGTTATGGTTCATTAAAACACCATCCTATTAAAAAATATAATGCAATATGTTTTCTTAAAGTATAATAGCTAAATATTTTTAATTTGCATGGATATGGGGAAAGTGAAAGTTATTACCTTTTTGTCAATTTTATTCCAAGTTAGTTTTAAAAACTGTGCCCTTCGTATAAATAAAAATGTTAGAAAAAACCTGCTGAATATAATACATCATATTATTTAAAAAATTATCTATTATAAACAAAATAATGTAATATGAAAGAAAATTATTATTTCGATTTTAATTTTTTAAGAGAGTTTGGCCAAAATATGTATTTAGGAGGTATATTTTAAGTGTTCAGAGTACTAATATACCTAAATTTGCATTTGTTTTCAATTTAAATTCATAATGACTTTGTTTTAGAATAGTCAGATAGCAAACACAAAATTTTAAATTAACTCCTTAACAAAAAAAAACATAATATAAATACATTATTTCTGAGTAAGTTGTATCATTAATTTGGCGACATTACTATACATTTAAAAAAGCATTCCAACATTCTATGCAGCAAACAATTATAAACTTTCTTTCAATTTGAAAATTACCCCAAAAACAACTCGCATTGTGAAGCAAACTTCTGTTCAGCGCTTTATTCTTCCATATCTCCTCTAGCAACAAACACAAACGACATACACTTTCCACGCCCTAAACATGTAGCTCTAGAAATCAGTATTTCCGTTTTTCTACCCCCCCCCCCACCCCCCAACCACTTTTAGTGGCCCCCTTTATTCCTTACGCTTTTGCTTCTGTTCAATTTTTGTTTATTTCTCATATTTCTTTCTTCCTCTTTTTTTTACTATCTGTTTCATCCTTTTCAGACTGAAAAATAAAAGGACAATAGTGATAAAACGAATTTTGAGGGCTTTGCGACAGAGGGATGTATGGTGGAGCTTGGCAGGATATCGCCAATTTCTGAGCCATTTCAAAACCTTTAGAATATAAAACTACCTGAGCTTGCATTAGATTTACATAAATTTGATTTATATCTAGTTGTAATTGAGTTTGTATTTATTGTAAACATTTTAAATGTACACAATATTCAATAAATTACAATAAACTCTTCGATTTGGCGTTCTTTGTGTATCACTTGGCGACCCTCATTGTCAGTTCTGAATATTGATGATACTAAGAAATTCTAAAAGATATATTTCTTGCGATTTCATCGGGGACCGATATTGAATCGAAGAATATGAAGTGTGATTTGGAGGGGGTGGGGGATATGGATGTTGTATTGAAAGAAAATATTCTTTTCTGTATGGCGTGGGTTTTGTAGAAGTCGATTCTTATACGGATTTCGAAGGGGGAAAGCAATATCGGGGATTTTATTTGACTGCTCTATCCAGTCAGGGTTTGTATCGGTTTCACCAAATTTGATTTTTGTAACTTAGATAGAGAGGAAACAGGGAATCCTTTTTATGGAAATCTTATTTTTTTTTTTGTCAAACACAGTTTTGTCTCTATTTATAGATTCCTAATCAAGAAGATAAATTTAAATTTGGAATTGGGTTATTTTGTAAATGAATTACAAATAATAATATATATTGTTTAAATAAACAGGGATGCAGTAATAATTTTAATATTTGAATTTAAAAAGGTAGGAATAAAATGTTATAATGGCTATTTGCATATTACTTGTTTCAGAATCATATAATTCCAGTTTTATTTTATTTCTCTATTGAAATGGAAAAGGAAGGAACTGTTATGATGTTGCATAATGAATGGCAATTTTTAACTACAGTGGTGGCCAAAAGTGTGGATACTTTTTGAAAGTTTCATGTGTTTCAACTATTAATTGTGTTCTTGCATATATTAAATTTTGCTTAAATACAAACATTTAAACATTAAATTGAAGGTAATTTAATGTAGAATTTCATAAAAAAACAGAATTAAAGTATCTGTATTACAAATAAAGTTATGCACATTTTAGTTGAACAAGCAAGCACAATCAATGGATTCTCTTATGTTGAAATTGCAATACAAGTTTTCAATGACTTGCAAAACTAAGACAGATCATACTATTAGTTGCATAACTTATTCGCAATACATATATTGTAATACTGTATTTATTTTTAATTCTACATGAAATTACTTTGATGATGATGATGTTGTGTCCATGGATATAGATTATATGGGACCAAAGGTCTCATAGACGGCTTCAGCGATCTGCACACAGTGGTCCTCATAAAGATTAAATTACTTTTAATTTGATAAACAATTGTTTAATTTGATATACAATTAATATATTCTGTAATCACACAAAGTTGAAAAATATGAAACTTTCAAAATGTGTCCACACTTTTGGCCACCACTGTATATAACATAGAATATATAATCTTCACAATATAAAGACTCAAGCAAGAGCTAAGATCGGAACATGATTTGAGCCATACAGCAAATATAAAAAAAATTAACAAAATGGTTTACCTAATTATTAAAATTGACATGCACCAGATGCTTTTTATCCTACTATTTAATACTATTTTAACCAAGTCCACATTTTTTCACAGTACCATTCCTTTTTTCAACAAAACTGCGGACTTTCCACATAATATGTAGTTTAAAAGAATTAAATAATTTGTTGTGTAATTAAAAATTAGCAGTTTAGAGAATTTAATATTCAATTTGTCTAAACAAGAACATTTATAAATTGCAGATCTTACTTTCCGGTACAGATTTCTAAACTTTAATACAGCCTACTTCTAACCAACTTAAAATGGTATTGAAAGATTAACTTAGAAATAACTTACTTAACTAATTTACCCTTACTATCTAATCAGACTTGTTTCAAACTTTATCAAGCCGCTTAGCAATTTACTACTAAACAGAATTCGAAGTAAGTTTCTGTTGATCTTTCCCTGGAAAGTCTTCGTCGTCTCTTTTGTAATGCAAAATGAAGCATCTGTGGGTCTTTGAATAGAAGGCACTTTAAAACGACCCCCTGGTTCTGAAGCATTTTAAATTGAATTTCAATTCATTTAGTTTGGAAATATTAAAAGGTGCAATAGTTTTGATATACCTTTTAAATATGCTGCAAGCTTTTATTTCTTTAATAATTTATAAAATAATAAAGTATCTTTACCGGAAATAGTACCAATGCTTATTTTGTCATTTTTACTTTTCTTATAAAATATGCTTTAATAATTCATTTATGTTGTGTGATTTAGAAATAAGAGAAAAACAGTCTTCTTTTGTAAAAACAAGACAAGAATAAATTAAGTTCAAAATGAAATCAATGTTCCTTATTCTTTTTAGTTCTTCGTATGAATTGAAATTACACCTAATTGTTTCACATATATAACCAACATCCAAATATTTCAACAAAAAAACAGTTTTTATCAAACGTGTTCTGCATACTTCGTGCTTTACATATAAAGATATCGAAAAAATTATGACACGATATTGAGACCGTTCATTTAAAATAATTTATCTGCACTTGATTTAAACAGCTACAAAATAAATCATACATAAAATCATCGATGCAAATTTATCGTCCTCAAAGACCATTTATCAACTAACTGTGGGACATTTTCTTGGCCCATTCAAATCAAAGTAATTACTGAGCAACATTCGGATGCGTGAACTCACCCTCTCTAATCTTAAATGGACTCAAACATTTCAAGTCTTTTCGCTTCAATAACGACCCCTCGGCAGTACAGAAGTTAGAAAATAAGAAAATATCCAGCTTGGTATTTAACGCACGTTCTTAACATTAAACAATGACAATTGTATACCAATTATGCTTATGCCTCTTTTTTTTGTTTATCAAATTTGGTTGATCCATTGAAATTTTATAATAAGTCAATAGAAGTCGTGTTTTTAATCAAGGAAAACTTAATTGTTATTCAAGCGCTTTCATTAATTGAATATATTACAATTTTTAACCGATACTTTGAGCGTGTTGTTCGTAAATTTTTGAACACTGTTCGTACTTTTCACCTAAACATAGAAATCGTAAAAAAATATCTTAGAGTAGAAAAATGTTTTGTGTTTTTCTACAGAATGTTTTTGTTTCCTAGGACTATAGAAATTTAGCTTAAAATTACTTTAATATTATACCTCTTTTTGTCATTTTATCTATAAAGTTATTAAATCTGAAACCACTGATTCCGATTTTACCTGTTGACAACAATTTTTTTCTGTTTGATTAAATGATTATGTCATGAAAAATGAAATATATAATCTGCATACATCTCCGCTATGGTATGGTGTCAAAGTGCCAGGTCTTCGTCCAGGGTTCATATCACAGTTTGTCAATTAAAAATAAATCATAATAATTTTTTAAAAAAACCTTTTTTCCTGCTCAGCACTACAAAAAAATAACGTTGTTATGAACCCATATTTTCTGTATTACTTTGATATGGTGGAATTCTATCAATATATTTTCCATAGAGTTACTAAAGCTTCTATATTTGCTGTAAAAAAAATTTCTGTACTATGAAAGAATTTTTTTTCTTTCAAATTTGTTGCTTGATTATCATTCATTTGTAGTACGCTTATTCCTTCACAACTTATTGACTTTGAAAGAAAATTTAATAATTAATATTTTTTGCTTTACATATACAAATTTCATACAATTAAATGCATAAACATTCCTAAAAAATCGCAGTTAAGAGTAAAAATTGACCATATTTCTTTTTCATAAATCTAGTTTACAATAAGAATTCTTTTTTAGTTTCTCACTAACGTTATTTTTTATGCGCCTAACAAACGATACCTGTTCCTCATCTTGTAATTTATTCTGATGTATACATTAATTCGACCTTCTCAAGAACAAGACTTTTTTTAAATTACTTTTGTGTTAAATAATCTCCAATTATGACCTTTTTCTTCCTTTATAGTACAACTGGTGGATAACAGGATTTGAAACAAAGTGTTCTCACAAAAAGACCATCACGTCCTTCCTTAATCGTGATTGAAAGCAAGTCTCCACGGAAAGACGGAAGCTCATCAAAGCTGACGCCAACTTGGCACCACTTGAAATTCTATCGGTAAGTCACTTTCTTCTCTTATGAATAACCATTTTATGGGCCCAATCCCCTTCCACCCTTTTCAGCTTGACGGAAACTAATTTATTTCGATTTCTGGCGCGAAAAAGCTACGCCAGTGAATGAATACAAAAGATGAATATTTTTTTTCATGAAAATACATATTCAGATGCGTCACATGAAATATGAAACGCATTTGAAATTTCAAATTCTTTAGGTGGTGTATTTAAATCGGTATTTTAACATTTGGGGTTCGTTGACAGATCGTTTTTCGGGTCTCTGTGTTAAATAAATGTTAAATACAATAAGGTTTGTAACAGTAATTGTCACCAAGAACCACTTGAACTAACAACGTAGGTATATCTTAAAAATTTAATTACCAAAAACGTTATTTGGTTCTAATTAAAAATTATATTCGCCTTAACTGTCTATCTTAATTACCTTCGTTATTTTATTACCTTCGCAAAATAAATTAATGTTCTTTGACATTTTCTAAATTTATTTATGGTTTGAGGAATAAAGATTTAGTAAAATGCTTTCTCCAAGAATAGAGGTGAAACTTATCATAACTTCGTAGTTTACTCCTTCGTCTTCGTTCTCTGCAGTTTTTCGAACCAGCATTTACATTTTTTATTCAAAATATAGTTTTGTGTGTGTTTAAAAAAGTGGTAATAGTGGAAATATTGAACAAACATTTAATTTTCTTGTTTTTGAAATTGAGATTATTTTTTTAAAATTTTAAATATGCCGCTAATTTAAAATGTTTAATTACGTTTTGGTTTATGCCTTGCCAAACGTTTTGCTTTACTGTGACCTTTATCATTTCTCTGCGACACCTGTGGTGCGTTCTGTGAAAGTTGATGCCGGACAGAAGGACCGCGCAATAATATGACACCTTCTAATTTCTACATATAAACGTAGTGTGGAAGCTAAAATCTAGAAATATTAAAATTTTATTGTAAAATTTGATAGTTGAATTAAGAAAAGTAAATTTATGGACAAATAGTTTGCTTTGACAATTTAAAAAGTATATTGACGCATCGCTAAACCATTGACATGTCACATTGATACGCAGTGATGTTGAAAAACAATAATAAATAGCTATACTAACTTAAAATTAATAAAACTCTACCACACATATTTGTAAAAAATTTAACCAAGAAACAAAGAAAACCTTCATCTCAAAACATCTTTGAATTCTTCAACATAGTTCAAGATATACGAGTTACACTATTATTTTATTTTACTCAAGAGGTACAAATTATTTTAACTCCAATGCTTCTCCAACATTCTCATTTCTTTATCTTAGTGACAGATGTCGCTAATGACTATTATCGAAGAGTAGAAAACCAACCATTTTTTGGATTGGACCATGTTTTTAAAGGCTTGTTTCGAGGGGCTGGGGAGCCCAGTCGGTTAAGCACTCGCTTAGCATGCGGAAGGTCCCATGTTCGGGTCCGGGCATCGCCAAAATAGCTGCAGGCCTATAAACGGCCCGTGCAGCCAAAGATGTCCGACGAATAATACCCCGTGTAAGGGAGTGCACGTTAAATATCCTTCAAAGTCCTAACGCTGCGTACGATGTCGCCCTTAACGGTTGCGTTGGGTGCCTATTCAGGTGTTGGCTCGTCACCTGACTGTGGTTCTAAAATACGACGCCCGTCGCCAATAGCCCTCGTGTAGCTCTAGTGCGACGATAATTCCAACCAATCAAAGGCTTGTTTCGATTTCTTCTCAGCCAAAAAAAAAAAAGAGAAAAGAACAGCGAGTCGTTAAGTTAGGCTACTTTAGGTTGCATTATCGTTGCAATAGAGCTACATGAGGGCTATTGGCACAGGTGTCATAATTTAGAACCACAATCAAGTGACACAACAGTGAGTTGGGATTTAAAATCCGTTCTGATGATTAAATAAAGATGCACCCACCTATACATTTTGTTATTGTAAATAATGAAACTTTTTATTGGTAATTTTCAAGCTCTCTAGATAGGACTATAGTATTTGCCGGATTTATGTTGTACGAAAAATCCAACTTTATCAAGCATTTCCCCCATACACAAAGGATAGACAATTATGCATTTTCCTTTTATGCATAGAGTTTGAATTCCCAATGGAGTGAGTTATCTTTATATGGCTCTTGAAGTTTCTTTGGCTGCGAGCTCTTGTGGTCAAAAAATGCGCTGTTATTCCGTGCACAATGGTCAAATGTAAAAAGTACATTCTTATATTGCTTCACAATTTTGTGGAAAACTTTTCGTCTTACTTTTCAACTTACATTTTAAAATTGATATTAAAAATAGATTTTTAACTTAATAAAAACTAAAATTTTACCTTTTTGTAAATATATCCACAGACACAGCTTCTTAAGAAAAAGAGAGTTAAAGTTCTAGTATATTAGTGACCAATAAGTTGACGAGTTAAGTAATTTTATTTTCTAGAAGTTTGTCTGGAACAAGTTTTTATAATAAGTTTTTATGTTCTTTCTTTTTCAAACATTTATTTGATGATCTTTTTATAAAAATTCGGTGATCTATTTAAATATTTTAATCACTAATTTAGATTTTACTCACAAATAATTTACAAACAGAAGTTACCCAGTTTTTAGCAGATCAATTTTTACTGTTTGATACTTTTATAACGACTAAATAATTGGCACTATAAACATTAAGTTTTTATTTAATCGTAATTTACATGTAATTAAGTTGAAGAAGTATTTTTACATTTTATAAGTAGAGCCCATTTTATCAAACAGATTAAAAAATATTCAAACAATTCAGTTACCTTCATCAGTACAATAAAAATGACTATCTTCATCATCCTTCTCTAAATGTAAAACTTTAATTTAGAGATTTCATTCAATAATAATCATTTTTACTAGATTTTTGTAAAACTGAAAATGTTAAATTTTTTTTAAAAAAAGTCCGTATATTAAGTCCACCTATTAAAACGCAAAGTATATACAGTATTTTATCAAAATGACATACATTATTGTAATAAAAATTCTATAAACCAAGATAGTAATATATTTAAATTCGAAAACACAAATATTTCTAATTAACGAATTAACAACAATAACAATACATTTACAAATGGAACTATGGCAACTGTTGTATTAACAAATTAAAAGATTACTCATCGTCATCATTTCTTACTTTTACAGAAAGCTTCTACAGTTCTAAAATATTTTTAAAAAATGCTTTAAATGTTTACATCATTATCAAAATACAGCTTCATCATTCAATGAAAAGCCGTTTGGATTTATTTCATTGAATTCACATACTGCATTCTTCAAATGATCATTAAAAGCAAGGTTGCATGTGAATTTGAATAGTTTACATTGATGAAGTATATTTCCATGAAAGCTTCTTGCAAAACGTAAACCACTGCTACTTTTCATTTTTTATTAAAATTGCAATACTTTTAGTAATTTAAACTTTAAAATATGTTTACAAATTTAGCTTTAAAGTGGCTACGGTTTCGTGTTTTAGTTTCTGAACATTAAAAAAGACTAGTTTTTTTTAAAATGAATCCAATAAATAAGCATTCAATGTAACTAATTTTTAAACTCTAGATTTACTTTATATTACATTAACTATCTCAATTTAATTTTAAGAAATATTTGAGATTGTGTGTAAACACTTCAAATTTCACATGCATTCAGAAATACAACCGGAAATTTATCGTCATCAAACACTTTCGATTGTATTTCTGAGAAGATTAACCCCCTTTGGGGGTTGGGCGTTTTGTCATGGAACATTCGATCACATGACCTTATCTTCAATGGGTGCCGACTCAACCTCAGGAACATCTTCCTGCAGGTACTCACCCAACATACAAGTTGGTTCTTCAGACACCCGACACAGCTTTCCTTCCTCCACGTCCCGGCAACATACGATCTCGCTGACAGACGTCGTCACAGGCGGGACTGTGGTCGTTGCCACTGTGTCCTCCTCGTCTGTGGGAATCGTTGTCGTCTCGAAGAGGGCTGTCTTGATGCAGCACTTGAGGATGGTCTTGATCTTCTTGCAGCGCTTCTTGCCGAAGTTCTTGCAGTACCGCAGCATCTGGTGGCTCGATTCGTCTTCGATGGTGGAACAGCAGTCGTGGGCTCGAAGGAGACGCTTCTTGCTCCAGTTCCTGCAGACGGATTGGTCTGCTTCTGCGCAACGGTCTGGTCTGGGTTTCGGGGTAGGGATAGTGGACGATTCATTGTCTGAAGGAGTTGTGTTATTTAAGGACTCTGAAATGATCTGTTCACTTATGTTCAATGGGACGGAAATTTGATTCATTTCCTCGTCTATTACTTTCGGATTGTCAGTGGTATCAGGATTGACAAAACGATTATACAATGAATTGTGGAATGCTTGGTCGTGTTTTGTGTCCGTTAAAGAAGCATTTGCAGATACTGTTTCATTAGTGTTTGATACTTCTCTGGTGGAATTAAAAAAGAAACTATACAGGGAATTAAAAAATGCGTGGTCATGTTTTGTGTCTGTTTCGTTATTGTCATAGTCTTCAAGTGTTTCGTCATAAGTTGGATAATCATAGCGCACATAGCTTTCATTTGCCTTGGATTCAATGCCTTCTTCAAGCAGAGAGGAATCGCTTTCGACTGTAGAAACAGCATCGGTTGGATTTTGGAACAACTCAGTAGTCACAACAATTTGCTACAAATAATAATAATAATATAAATAAACATCAATTGGTAGTAAAAAGGTTAGATTAATTGGTAGTAAACATTAAATAAATATGATACAATGCACGGAATATAATAAATAAAATCTAACAGAAAAACAAAGAAAGAACATTAAAATATAAACGGGGCAATTTTAAAGCCATTCCAGTATTTTTTTCATTGACGTATCGAGTTCTTCACACTTTAAAAAAATCCAAAAGGATTTCTCAAAATAAATTGAGTCAACTTAGCTGATTAAATTATCAATTTAATCCTTTCTGGAAAATGCCAGGTACTTTACGGAACTAATCAAAAAAATTATATAACAAGTATAACTTGTAAAATACACGATATAAAAATTTACCAAAGCTTTTTGCATTAAAAAAAATCTATAGACCAACAGTTTAACCCCATAGGCTATGTCCTAAAGTTAAGAACCCTATAAGCTACGTCAGTTTTTGACAAATAAAATACAAAAGTTTTGCACGAAATACTAACACATATTTTTTATTATTATTTGTCAACTGGCGGTTTTTGTAACTAAGATTTAGCCTCGAAGTTATAAATCGTATTCAAACATAAATTTACTAAACCTAAACTGGTTTTTTTATACTCTACTAAAGTACCTATTTTGCCAAATTTTATTTTGTTTTCCCATCCTCATCCAAGATAAAATACAAAATCGTAATGCTTAAAAATCTATGTTTTGACATTTGCATTAAGAGTTGAAAATTCTCAAAGATAATGTTTTCAAATTATTAAAATATAATTGTATAGTTTAATCAAATTTCACCTCAGTTGTCGAGTCAACTGGACTCTCTTCCACGGCTGCCTTGTTCAAGAAGTCTTCAAGTGTTGAGCTATTTTTATCACAAGTTGTTCCGCACGGACTTCGATAATAAGTTGCTAAAATAGCAGAAGTCACTAAATCACCCTCCTGGTGATTCATAATGCTAAGAGGGAAGGGAATGTAATAGGCCAATCGGCCGCACCTTTAAGAGAAAAAAAAATAGATCGTTAATTGAAGTCCAAAAATTTTAGATGCACAAAAAAATCTTGGGATTGTAAGGTTCCCTTTCATCATCTCCTTAGGGGTTTGTAAGTAAGCCTTAAGTATTAAAGGATACCTATGTGAGGTCAGTGTTATCAAGGGAGTCATCTAGGTCAGAGTGTTAGCGGATAGACTATTTTTACTGTAAAACTATGTTCAATGGTTAATTTTAAGAAATGTACTGAAAATTGTGTAACTTTTTTTGTATTTCTGGTCGTTTTCTTAGAGATAATTGATAAGAGGGACAAACTCGTAAATGTGTCTACATTAAGAATCCCAGGTGGTTTGGTTAGTAGATATGGTTTGGCCAAAAATAAAGTTTGTCGTTTCTTTCTAGGTTCCTCATGGGTAGCGGCCCCATTGCACAAATTGGTCCATACGGATGCCATATTAAAGCGCTTCTGGATAAGCATACAAATGCATAGAAGGAACAATTCAGGTGAAGAAATCTGGAAACACCTAAAATTGACTTCTTACTTATTAATGGAGCTTCTTTTAATTCAGCTTTTATTTAGCCATTTTTAAATGCTAACTTTCTAATCTATTTTGTTCATTTCTTTATAATTTTAGATATTGAATTTACTATAAATTGCGATGATTAGAAGATGTAACATTTCTTCGGAAGAAAAATCTGCACCTGTCGTATACGTAGATGTCGTCTTTTCCTCCCTCCAAGAGACCCCAGACGTTCCTTTCTTTGGTGTCCTGGTAGACGTCGAACGAGACTCGGTTCTGCAGCTCGTGGACGATCTGCTGGGCGTGCTGGAGATTCGAGTTGACGATCATGAACCGAAGGTCGGTCATGCCATACGTTCGGAAATGCTTGCGCAGAGACTCCAAACTGGTGAGAACAAAAGACTAATACTTAGATATATCCTATGAAATGTACATTATGTTTTATACACTCTAAAAAACGAATGCTCAAAAACGACGAAATTTTCAATAATTTTGACGATCCGTTTACTGGCTGCTGCTCCTAGTTTTCGTTTCCTCAAAGTGAGGAAATTTGAATCGTCATTTTTATGAGGATTTGAATGTCGTCTAATCTAAAGAAATATTTCGTCATTTTTGAGCATGTGAGTACAACGATGAGATTCAGTTTCCTCAAAATCAAGAAACAGAATCGTCAAATTCAAAGGATTCGCGTCAAGGATAGTCGTCAAAGGATTCGCGTTTACTCAAAAGTCGCGTGATAGTTTGACGATACAATCCTCTAAATTAACGAAATGAGCTTGAGGGTTCATGAATCTAATATTTCTAATAGTGTATTTAGTATCAGACTTAAGACAAAATAAAGTACACCCCTTGTCGATTAACAAATCCAAGGTCCATCGACCTAAAGTGATTTAAAGCCTTTAAATGCCAAATCCACCTTTTTTACCCTGGGGAAAAATGGCCCACATTTGCCCCCTTAAGTTTTAACTGTAGGAACTTTCATACTAAATTGGAAGTCCGTAACTATTTTCATTTGAGCTGTAGATTGGATTAAGAAGAACAGACATACTGACAATTTGACATTCAAGCCATTGTTCAAAATAAACTTTTTTTAAATCATTAACCTCTAAAACGTAGATAATTCATAAAAATCTCCATAAATCTACGAAAATCAACGTTCTGGATTTTCTATATCACAACAATACGTTTATTATCTTACATTACTGATTGGGTAATTGAAGTAAAAATTCCGTTAAAAGCACCCCGTTAAAAGCACCCCGTTAAAAAAAACCCGATTAAAAAGCGTTTTTTACCACGTGATATTCAAATTTTGCTTTTTAGCACATTATTATTTATCACTGTACTATATAACTGCAAAAGATCCTCGATGTTTTAATTATTTTTGATTCATAAACATAATTATAACCTTATAAAGATTATGTTTGCTGTAAGAGAAACTGACTGCTCCTAGAGTGATTTATATCCGCTATCCTCAGGGAGGGAAAATCAAAAATACAAAACCATATAGTTTCAGCATAAGATTTAAATTCTAACTTAAAACGCATTAATTGAAAATTGTAATATTTATATTAAAAAGGAATTTTATAAAAGAAATATGACAGCTTAAATAAAGCAAATGAAATTCTAAAAAAGACTTAAAATAATCCCAATTTTTAACATGAAAAACAAAACCTTCAAAGTAGTTATTTGCAACACTTAGACTTCAGGCTGAAAAAAAGCGAAGAAATTTGGTAGTTCCTTTTGCATCAGCGAATTCACAGTGTTAACGAGATCCCAGACAAAGCTTTTAAAGACTTCTAAAAATCAATAGCGTCTACATAACACTAAGCAATTATCAGCATGCGGTCGTATTTAATGAGAAACAATGAAGAAACTTAGTACTTCCTGAACTCTCTGGCAGACAACCAAAATTAATTTTTACTTTCTCATTTAAATTTGTAATTTCTAAAGGCTTATTGTGCATATTAATTCAGGCAGAAATAATTTTCGGGAGAAGTTGTACCATTAATTTCAGTAATGAATATGTATGGTGACACGTTACTTGAGATGGAGTTTTACTCAGAACTTCATAACATTTCAGTTTCTTTCATTTCTTACACATGATTGGTTACACCGCAATGTTTTTTTTTAATTAACTTAAGAATAATTCTTGTATTTTAATTATACTTATATAGTTACTTCAAATACGTTTTTTTTTTCGCTCTAGAAAAAAATAGTTTGAGCTGTAGTGTTTAAGATACCCGTATCTTTTAAGAACTGTAAGTAAGATATGAATTATCACTATTCCCACAGTAGAAATATTTAAAATTACCAAACTGCATTTTTTGTAAGGAGGTCTGAATGTGTTTCTAATTATTTAGGAAGCTTTATTTTACAGGGAGCACAGATTTTCGTATTGGTAGTGTTATGGTAATGGTAACGTTTAAAATAAGTATGTCAATAAAAATGAAGACATGAACTCTCGAAAGCTAGCGTATAAAAAAATATACCATAGTCGAATTCGATACAATATTTCAAAGATAGAATTGTATGTTAAAAAAGTTTATTAGCGATTTTCTAACTTTGCTTTATTTGTGTGTAATGAATGTTGGAATCTTGGAATATTGAATTTGACCGATCTAATTGCTGTTTGTATTTCAAAAAAGTGCTAGAAGATAAAACTGATGCATGGTTTTATGCGTTGTTTTTAAATAATGAATAGAAATAATAAATGAATAGAAATAGTTATGTTGAGGGAAAATAAATTGTAAATTGAAAATAATTAAAATCATTCATAACTAATTGATCATTCCTTTCAAAGAAAACATTTTCATATTTCACTGAGTGTTCATAAACAGTTCACTGAGTAGCCGTAAACCAGTGTACCAAGAGTCCATATATATCGTCTTGCGCATTGTCATCACGACTGGTAGATTTTGTGAGTCATCGAATGCTTCCTTTGATGGTCAACTTATTGCTTATTCAGTACCTTCTAAACCAATATCATACCAACGTGCATAAAAAAACCACCTTGTGAACGGGGGTTGTATTATCGCCGAGATTGTTATGGACTCTGTCCTCTGTCTACGTAGCATCCGCTGACCTTGGCTTGGGACAGTTGGTTTTGAATACCCGTGAGGGTAGATGTCTGACATCTACTCCGCCACCTTCTCAATTTAGTCACGTCGCTGGAGGGGTGATGCTTTTTCACCATTAACCTGCACCCATGGTACTGCTCTATCTGCCCTTAGGACTTTCGGACCCTCAGATTTATCGAGCACGTTCTCTGCATGTACTCATGACAACACAAATACCCATGCTTTATCCGGCATTCGAACTCGGGGGCCCACTCGCTTGACAAGCGAGAGTCGAAACCCCCATACAGACTAGGCGACAGTAGTATTTAGTGATAGTAGACATTCATTTATTTATTTATTTGTTTGTTTCAGATGCACATAACAGAAAAAAATCCAATTACAATGCACATCATAACAGACAATGCAAACAACAAGAACACACAAAAAGAAGACATTAAAATGACGGACATGTTAAAAAAGACAGTGTTACAAAGAGAATAGCCTCCGACAATTAGCTTTAAAAACATTAAAAGGCATAAAAATATATCCAGTTCCTCAGACACACCGTTATAAGTTTTATAAAATTTATACAGACAAAAATTTTGAATACAGTTATTCCGATTTGAATTCAAATTAAAAAAAAAACAACGATTACGTGTAACATTAGAAGGCACGTTAAATTTTATAGTACTAGTAATGTAATTAGCATCAATCATATTATGAAGAACTTTATTAAAAAACAAAAGACAATAAACCTGACGTCTAGACTTAAGGGTACAGATGTTGAATATATTACGGAGTTCACTGGCAGGCATTTCCCGAGAAGCAGCATTGAAACTCTTAAAATACAAAAAACGTAAAAAATTATTCTGTACACGTTCAATGACACTATTGCTATTCTCGTAGTAAGGATCCCATATAGGGGTGCAATATTCAAGATTAGGGCGGACCAGGCCAAAATACAGAACCCTCAAGGCCTTAAGACTGGTGAAATTAGTAGTTTTGCGTTTTAAGAAACATACCTTGAAGCCTGCTGCAAGCAAAAGTGTCAAGACGCCTGCAACAGAGCCAGGACTGTGACTTTGCCCCTGGCCTCCAACATGGGTTGGCGTCTATCTAGAGACCAGAAGGGCGCCTCTTCGCACTCCGGAGGCCTGGCCGAGGCCACTGCCACGATGAGGCAGATGACCGGCCCCAAGAGCCACCTGTGAACACCCATAGGTGAACACTTACTTATGCACCTGGAAGAATCATGACAAGTTAGTCAAGTGAGGAGGATCAGTAGCTATGTCGTCAGAACATCGGCGTCTCCTCAGAGGGTCAAACGTTCTAAACCAGCCACATCTTATAGGTGCACTAATAATTCAAATTAACCCAACCAATCCCGTAAGCAGGTAAACTGCAGTAACCGCAATAATAAATTGGAGTCTTTTTCCCTGAAATAATCAGTTATTTAGTGTACTTTCTTATAGGTTAAAGTTATTGAATTTTTACAACAATGGTCCAAGTTATTTTTCAAGTTATGCGGCACAGTTTACTTGTCCACGGCAGTAGTATAGACGAACAATTATTGGCAAAAATTAAAATAATAATATTAAAATCTACTTGATTACGGGGTTCATCGAGTGCACTGGGGCAGACGCACTCGTTAAATCTGAGGAGTGCTAAGTCCAGCCAGCTATAGAGTCCGATGTCTCTCGAAGTTCAGTCGGGTGCCAGCTTACAAATTGACCTCGTCACTTGACCGCGTTTCAAAATTCCACGGCATTATTGGGGTGTGTTAAAGCTTTTTGGGAGCTAGAAATACACCACCGGAAGAGTTCAATATCCCTAACCTAGTCGAGAGAGAGAGTTGTGGGGGGGGGGGGGAATGGCCGAGTGGTTTGGACCATAACGCTAGCAGTCTGTGCGCTGAAACGGGTGTGGGTTTGATTCCCGCCTTCGCCCTGGGTGTAATTTTCGTTCTTTGTGACAGTGAAAATTCTTTCTGTGTCTGTCTTACTTGACGGAAGGCTTATATTATCGGGTCTCTGATCAAGCACACATATCGGAATATATATGTATCTACCCTGGACCCTGAGTTGAAGTAGTGTTGTTGCAAACTTCACATTCAAAAAAATATGACTAAGATATAGGGTCCGGCTCCTTCATTGGCAGCTTCTTCCAATTGAATTTACAATTATCAAAATAAGTCGCTCATCATGATGGGACCGAACACTATATCTTTGCAATACTTTGGAGAATGTGAGTTTTCCTTCGAATATATTTTTATAAGGCACCGTTCAACTGTTCTTGTCCCCGTGGGCACAAACAGATTTCTAATTGAAGTGTTTTGTAGATTTATAAACTAACCAAACTAACCAACGTTGTCGTAAAATCGGCCTGAAATAACTACTATGTTCTCAAATTTGTAATGTAAAATATAAATAATGATAAATATTTTTTAAAAGTTAAGAAATTTGTAATGAACTTTAATGCGTTTTATTTTAGTTTTCCTGGTTTTTGCCGACTACGAATTCATAATAAAGCTCCTGGACTCTTCACACACAAGGAGTAAAATAAAAAGATTCTAATTTTGAAAAAAATATTTATTAAAGACTACAAGGACTTTGCAACATAGCATTCATTATACAGCGCTTTTTTCTCATAACCTATTACTGTTGCACGACTAAGTTTGTTTTGGAACAAATATTTGAGTAGTTAACAAAAAACAGTAATTTGACGATTTTGTGAGATCAAATTATGTATCTTGTTTTTGGCGAACATGTCTAAGAGAAAGATAAAAATCTTATCTAAAAAAAATCAGCTTATTTTTTTTATATAAGATCAAGTTTCATTGACGAAACTATACTAGTAGACGAAAACTGATGACTGGCACGTGAAACCAGCTGTGGGAGTTTCGTTTAATTGCTTATTCATAAACATCAAAGACTTTTCACAAATTTTCTAACATTTTAGAATCTATGATGGAATATTTTAGCCTAGATTTTTTAAATGGTTTTTTATCATTTATTAAAAACATATTTATATTTTCCCTCATTTAAAAGAAAATATCCTATCAGGGGTTAGAGTTCTAAGGAAACACCTAAAGGTTTTTTAAAAAAAATGACCGGAGAGTATCCACAACTGTTTATGTCTATGTTATTATTCTTTTGCTTGCATGCAATACATGGCTGCATGGTTATAATTACTATAAAATATTTATTGCAGGCTGATCGGAGTTAATAAAATTAACAATTACAATTACTGTTTTTAAAAATATTCTTGAAAAAGATTCACAATAACTTGTCACTGAGCATGACATTGTGGTACGACGTAGTCCAAAGCCAAAAACCCATTCTTTCACGAAATTTAAGGAGTTGGAAAACTCGAAGTTCTTTTTTTGAAACTTTGGATTAGCAGCGTGGGATGTTATTTTAAGCATAAAATAATTTTTTTATGAAGATCACTGGTCATTGATTAGCTGAAATCTGCAACTCGTAGTTTCCGCTGCATTTAAATAATACACTCTTAAAACAAACACTCCTAATTTAACTCAGTCTGAGTGGATTTCACTCCTCCAGACTGGAAAATGCACTTCTCCTTTTGGAGTGGATCCTTTGTGTGTTAAACCTCCGACAGGATCACTCCAAACGAGTGATTTTAACTCTGAGTAAATATGCATGCCTTTACGGTGTCAAAAATGCACTTCTCCAACTGGAGTGGATTTCACTCTTTTGTTTTAAGAGTGTAGGAGAACAAACAAAACACGGTGTATTTTCTTTTTTCACCGATCAAGCAAAAGTTTAGGAATGGGACGATGAATTTTTCAACTGGGAAAGATAAATTATTCAATATCATATTTTTTTAATAATAAATATGTTTAATATATAATTTCAAAGACATTTAAACTATCGCCCACTGGATTTTCATTAAAATATGAAATCGTTTTGGTTATTGGTATCTATTATTATTACTTTTAGTATTAGTACTTTTATTATTAAATGAAAATTAGTGGATGAGTTGATCTACACTTACTGCAACTAAATAATGTAGCCTGTTTTATTTAATTGTTCTTTATTTTAAAACTTGTGTTTCGTTTGTATTTGCATTATTAAAATAGTCTTAGCCTACACATATAAGTTTAACAACGCTAATAGAAAATGATATTATATACAGTACTTCTTTTGAATTCTAGGAGATAACATATGATAGTACAGTTTACATTTTATAATATATTTAATTTATCTTGTTTCTGAAAGAAATATTACATATTAGATATCTTTGGTCTAGACATTTCTCAATGATGTTTTAGAATTCGTCATATCAAAGTATGTTGCACAGAGTATATTTTTGATTATCTATAAACACTCAAGGTTAGAATATCTTATCTCATCAGAGAGTGTAGAATATAACTCAGCCAATTTGTTTTTCCAAACTGACTTCTGTGAATGACCTATGTTATCTTTCATTTGAAAAAGTTCAAAGATTACGATAGGCATAAACAGTATATTTACCCTAGATTGTTATTGATGAATAAGGGCGCATTGTACCTTACGAATAATTTAAGGTTAATTGTCCTAAAACTTTTTTTAAAGTATACATTTAAAGTAAATAGTTTTAGTAGACAGTTAATGGTTACAGAAATATCTTTTGAATTGTATCCTGGTATGTGCAAGTATTGTATTTATATATAATGCTCTTTAAAGAAAAATATATATAACGCTGTTGCAAACTTAAATCAGGATCTAAAAACATTAAAAAAAATTAGGATTTTCTAAGAAACTTAGTCAAAAAGCTGCAATATTTTAAAACTATATAAGTATTGATCTAGGTTTTCGCAATTAATTTCTTAGTCCTTAAAATTATGTTTCTCGTCTTTTCATTCGAAAGTACCAACAATATGCCATCATCGTAAAAACTTTCGAATCAATGTATTATTTCGATGAAAATATTTTGTGAAATAGTAAACTATAGTTTTAGTAATGATTAAATAATACATAAAATTAGAATTTTTACAAAACCTCAAAGCTTACTCTTAAGGTTTTAATTAATTATTAACAACTACAATAACTTATACTATTGAATTAAAATTGCAAAATCATCTCAATTTTTATTACTTTATTATTTTAATGCGTGATAAGTTTTTAAAGGGATTTCACACTTTAAGTGAATTATTAACAGAAGAAAAGGCAATCACAATAATTTATCTCGAAATTGCTCCTCTTTCGGCAGTTTAAAAGTCTAAATAGTTTTACATTGAACTCCTTACTCTGATATTTTATAAATATTAAATATAGCTATCACAATAATTCATAACATTATTTCACTTGTTTAACTCACTGAAAGTTTTTTTTTTTTAATGAGGAGTGTACTTTTACAGATTTTGACAGTTTTATTAAAGAAAATTAAAAATTCATACATCGACCTTTTAAAACATCAGGCATTATTACCCAAAACTATGAATTTATCGAAAAATATATTCTCATCATTTTAACACATGTATAATGTAATGGTGACACTTACCAGCCAAAGGTTTTCGTCACACACGAAATACGTTATACAGTAAGACACAACTTTCGATCATCTGTTTTGAAATTGCGTAGTGGAGAAGTGTTTTTCACCCAGTCTCGACTCAATCACTAGTGTTTCCTATTTAGGGAACGTCACAAGTTGACCTTTAATCTCTCATCACGTGTCGCAATAAGCTTGTTGCTATAGCTTATAAAGGCAGCCTACGACCTTCATTTGTATTTTCTTTCTCCTAAGTCAATGATTGTTTAAGTTGTTGATTTAGTAAAGGCTTCATTGTATTATAAGTTTATTAGGTAATTGTTACTGCTTAGTGTTAATGTTTTAATTATGTAGTACCTACGGTTTACTTTGTTATCTAGAGATAAAAAAATATGCAAATTGCCTCATGTTTCATTTTGTATGGGTTTTTTTTTATACAAAAACAACGTAAATAAAATACGGTTTTAAAAGCATAAAGATGATTTAATCGTATAAAAGTTTATCACTTAACCAAATCTTTTTATGCTAGCTTTAATAAAGAATAATAAATAATTAATAATTATATTATATTATAAATTATAAGAATTATAATTAATTATATTATATTATAAAGAATAAAAAAAATAATAAATAATTTTTTTTAAGAATTTAGAAGTTACTAGGGGCTCAGCCTTCCTGCTTGCTACCTTTCGCAAGCCTTCGGAAAACTTCTTGTGCAGTTCCCCTCGGAACGCTTCTCTCGCTCATCGGCCACTAAAATGTTTTAGTCCGTTAAAAGCATTTTTGTTTATAAAAAGTTATTTAATTGCGACTTTGAATTTTGATTTGAAAAAGGCGCACACTGAGTATTTTACATGCAGAGGAAAATGAGCGAAGAAATATAAATATTTCAATTTTATTTTGCCACAAAAGTACAAACATTTCTTTATTATTCTTATTAAAAACAATTTATGCACTTAAACGTTTTTCAGCAAATTCTTTAACCTTCCCCAATACTAACACTCCATATCACTATCTTCCTCAGATATCCCATGCCCTTTCCATAAACTACTCAAGAAAAATACTCGCCGTATAAAGCCATACACTCTGTTACGATAGCCTTCGGATTAGGGTCCGCAAATACCGGGACTTTAGGGCTTCTGGAATATCCGGATGGGAGTCACGTCCTGCATCTTTTTGCTCTTCCGCATCTTTTTTCCGTTGACGAGATGTCCACAAATTTTCTTCCAAGTGCGTGATCGAAATTCCATCTCTTTTTGGGTGAGTGGGAAATTCAAGCGCAAAGTGAATCAACAGGAAACTCGCGGACGTATGTGGAATCCATAGGTGATGTCAAATTATTGACCTATCAGAAGTGATTTTTTTTTTACTTTTTGGGGAATAAAATCTAAATAAGATACATACATGAGAATATTAGATACTGAACGTAAAATAAAAATCACGGTTTGGTTTATCCCTGATTAATTGCTAAATTGGCTACACTGTTAAAAAAAATTCCTTGAATTAACGGAAAAACTACTGGCAGCAAGTTGCCGGGATTTTTCCGTTAATTTCAGAATCTTCCGTTTTGGAATTTTTTCGTTATTTTCAGAAACTTCTATTTCGGAATTTTTCCGTTAATTTCTGGGTCTTCCATTTTGGAATTTCTTCGTTAATTTCAGGATCTTCCATTTCGTAATTTCTCCGTTAATTTCAGGATCTTCCATTTTGAAATTTCTCCGTTAATTTCTGGATCTTCCATTTCGGAATTTCTCCGTTAATTTCAGGATTTACCGTTTTAGAAATTTTCTGTTAATTTCAGGAATTTTTATTTAGCTGTTTCTTGTTAATTTCCTGAATTTCTAATTTGCATTTCTCTCTAAATTCAGAAAACTTACATAGTATATTTTCTAGTTAATTCCAAGACATTTTTGCTTTTTTTCTAGTTAATTTTGTTTCTATATACTATTTATAACCATCAATCATTCGAAATGTATCCATTTATATAAGGTGTTATAAATATTAGCATTTTGAAATTTATCAGGAGAAACAGGGAAATTAAACATGCATCCTGTTTGTTATATAAAACGTAAGCAAATAATGTCTTTATACTTTAACCTTAAATATATTCAAAACTAATACTATCTAATACTTTAATATTTTTAAACCATATTTGGTATATAATCTGAATAAAAAGGACATTGTTCACATTTTTGAAATTTAAAAATTACCACTCTTCATATATTTTAAACAATTTTAATATGGCAGAAAAATTTTAATAATTTTTCTAATTTTGATAATTTTTCTGTCATATTTTTTTATAATGTATATATTTAGTATTTTTCTGTGGCTAAATGGTATTGTACTTTACAGTTAGCATATCCAGGGCAAAATCGTGGGGGGATAATGAGTCGGGTGTCTTAGGGGTTGAACACCCCTTAACAGATATACCCTTTAAGACAGTAACCTTTGCAGTCAAAAACAATAAATTTTTAAGTGTCTGCATTTGTACTATACATGAATTTGTATAGTCGCTGATAGTAAAAAAACAACAAAATTTTTTAGTATATGGGGCAAGAATTATCCCCCTCCCTGGATACACCACTGTAACAATTCAACAAGATGTGAATAACAAAAGAATTACAGAATATAATGATGCTTTATTTTTCTTTCATAATTGAAAAAGATTGTTATGGTTTTTCAAATCCTCAACTAATTTAAAAATTTGTGCAGGAACTACAGATTTAGTTTTCTTCTTTTTCAGAACTTTCGACCCTCTTTGGAGATTTATGATAAACAAGCACCTAAAAAAAATAATATATTAATATATATATATAAATTCAATTTTGAATGAATAGATCTAATGTAAAGGAGCAAGTGGTAATCATGCGTTAAATAGACAAAATCTTCTTAAGCCTTTCTAAAATTAAACAATTTGTCAATTTTAGGCTTTTTTTTTCGAGCAAGTTTTCCATAGTATCTGCGCCCTAATAATTTAATATCAGAGTTAAAAACGCTTTTTCTCTTTTTTTTTTGTGCAGAGAGAGGAGGGGGCAGACAAGGCATGCATCTTAGAGTACCTTTAATTAATTGATTTATCCATATAAGTGTTCTTGAATAATGTATATTTAAAATTAAAAATACAATTTTATAATAGTATTTAGTATAAAATAATAATTTTAGTGTCATTTAATAGTATTTAGTAATAAAATACGATCTATAATTAGTATTCTAGTAAAAGCTAATGTCTATTGCTTTTGAATATATCACCGACATGTAGTTTAGACGGTAAGCCGAAAATGAGATATCACTTTATCAGCTATATCTTAATAAACACTAAAATAGCGTTCTGCGGACCAGTGACGCGTTTATGGATGTTGGGGCCATAGGCGGCTTCAGAATTTGCCCCCCCCCCCCCCCCCAAAAAAAAAAAAAATGAAATTAGAATTTAAAAAATCTTAATACTTGTACAAATAATAAAGCATGATGAATTATGAACCAGTTTGTAAATTGGAATTCTTTCCCTTTTTGGAGCATGAAATGCTAGTGACGCAATCAGGGCTGAAAAAAAGAAATGGTCGGCTAAATATTACAAGAGACAAGAATTTCACTTATACTTTTAATGCCCTTATATTTACATACTTATTTTTTATTTACAACTTTTTCTTTCTGCGTTTTCTTTTTGCATATTCGTTTATCACCTCTTCGAACAGTTGCATTGTCAATCGGAATTGTTAGATACATATGCAACAGCGTTTCCACTCTTGGAAATGTCGATTTACAAAAATTGATATCTATTGTCTAAAATATCCCGTCAAAAACAGATTTTGTAATTTTTTTTTCAATAAAAGTGTTTTTTTTTTTTTTTTTTTGGTTTACAAAGAAATCGGGGGCCAACAAATCGACAAACAGTACATAAATATTTGAAAGAACATTTTATTATACGTAGTATTAAGAAATTTTGAAATTTGGGGGCCCTCACAACCTTGGGGCCACAGGCGGCCGCCTCTAACGCCTATTGGTAAACGCGCCGCTGCTGCGGACACTTGCAATTCCTAAATTTTGAATTAGTTAGAAAATTTGCATTTAATTGGAAAATGTGTTTTTCTTAGTGCAGACTTTCAAAACAAAGATCATTGACAATAGTGTATGTAACTCCTGAATCGAATCAAAGCATGTGATCTGCATACTGCATCAGTAATCACTAATTGATTCATTAAAATCAGCAAAAGAGTATTATTTATTAAAGAGAAAGTTTACGTTATGTATACTTGCATAGGTTTTAAAATAAACCATGCTATGCTGATAGCGATAACGTAACCGTGCTTTTCAATGGAGGTTAAGCTAGGTTTTGAGTTATCGTCGCACTAGAGCTACACGAGGGCTATTGCTTTTCAATCGACTTTAAATGTAATAATTTCAAATCATTTCATTATTTTTTAGTAATGTGCACTTGTTTGTTGGTGAACAATGTTTATTTCATATATTTGACAGCTTTTTTAAACATTTAAATTAAATTTACTTAGTTAAGCGTGTTGGTAAACAAACGGAATAATTAATTTCAGGAATCACCCCACGGTCAATTATAGGTCTGTAGAGATTACAGAAACAAATAAGAAAGAGACAAGACTAGATCCTATGTATAGAATAGAAATATAGAAAATAAAATCTTTAAATAAAATCTTATTTTATTAAAAGAAATGAACATACCTGCATATTTATCTTTCTTGCTTCAGATGTGGTCAAAACAAACAAACAAAAAACATGGTGGTTGAGTCGGTCGGCGGATGTGTCGAGGCTAAAAGCTGTTGGGTGCGAGGTTATACGGAGAAATTACGTTCATACGGGTCTTAAGTGAAATTCTGCACGCAGAAATACGGTGTTTTTCCGTTTTCGCTTGTCAAGCGCTTAAGGAAAACGGAAATACGCTGTTTATTTCAGACAAACCGTCTGTATGTTGAAGAAACGCAATCTTTCCGTAAATTCCTGAAAATAATCACAGAAATATGCACGTAAAATTCAGGTTTTTTTTAACAGTGTAGAGATACTCCTATCTTAGGCTTTACGCTCATTGTTATAACGTTGGTGCAACATTACTCCATAGATCTATCCAAAAGTAGTAAGTTCAAACCACCAAATTAAGTAATATTTCAACATAGGAGGGAGTTATTATTCTAAGGCAACACTCAACTTTGTACTTCTTCGATCTCAAAAACGTCGCTTTACAATCAACTCAACACAGGCTTGATATTATAATCCCTCTTCTTTTTTAAACAATTTTTGTTGGAAAACTTTTATCATGTTCATGATCGTTTATAATTTCGTAGTCTGTGGAAAGGTAATGTAAGGATAAGCAGTGCTTTGATTAAATTTTCTCAGCTAATTAGGGTTAATAAACTTACTTTAAAATTCACTGACCCAGTATCTACCATAATCAAATTATGTTACTCCAATCAATCAATCAATGCTTAATTACTCAAGTTAACGATAAGCTATATAGGGTTAATAAACTTACTTTAAAATTCGCTGACCCTGTATCTACCATAATCAAATTATGTTACTCCAATCAATCAATCAATGTTTAATTACTCAAGTTAACGATAAGCTATATATGAATTTAAAAATATTTCAGTTTGAAAAATGAAACTGCTCATCACAATCGTGTATAAAATGAAATTATTTTTACGTTCTACAAACTGATTCCTTTAACTTTGAATGCATCTTTTTATAATTTGTCTTATTTAAAATATTCTTAATAAAAATTTCGTAGTTAAAATTTAAATATTCATTACGAATACCATTATAAAATATTTTTAAAATCAAATCTGCTAAATATATGGCCAAAATCTTTCATTAAATTTTTTTATTCACTTAACTATTCAACTTCAAACCTTAATAGTTCAATTTATGCGATATCCTGATGTTGTGAAACCACGAAAATATCCTTGAAATTGATTTAAGCGTGATTCACGCGTCTGATGGATGTTATTCCAAACCAATTTATTTACATTGTCGCGAATTGAAGGACATCCGACGTCCTGAATTTCGTGGAGTTCAATTGCACAAGTTATGGATGACTACGCATATATTAATTTAACCTAGTTTCAACTTAACTATTAAAAATAGTCTAAAGCATAATAATTTTTAAACAGGTTATTAACATGAATGAAATGTTTATGCACAAACGCTTTTATCGTGCAACTTCAAAGTTGATCAGAAACACTGAAACACATTTTTAATGGACACATTTTTAAACACATGTTTAATTTATTAACTAATATAATTTTTAAATTTGGTTGCTAAATTGTGGCAAAGAGTAAACTTATCATAGAGTAATGCCCTTTTTACGATATCATTGATGAAGTTTTATAGTTTTTTCGAAACATAATAAAATTCAACTTATTGTTTTGACTTTTCATGAACTAAAAGTGGTCTTCTTTCATCAAGTAAGTTATACATCTCTATATAATATAAAATTGTAATTGTCGTACGCTTGAAAGCCACGTGACTTACGCGGCTTCAGCCAATCAGAAACGTCAGAAACGCTAAAAAGTAAGTGTGGTGGTGTGCTGGTTTTGTGCCAGGGCTGCTTCAGCTTGCGTTCCGTGGCTTTGGTAGAGAAAGTTTCTTAGCGCTAGAGCTACGTGATGCGCTGGAACAGTCCCACGGAAACTAGCTTATTTTTCAACTGCTGGCATCGGTCTTGAGTTTCCGGCCACGGATCGTAAAAACCATAGAGTTAGGAAAGGGAATAGAGCGGTCTATATGTATGTGTGTAGTAACGCAGAAAAGAAGCAGGCTAGAGCAGTGCATCTTGGGCTACCTCAGTGCCGTTTTTTATGAGCAATAGCTAGAAAAACCTGACAACCCTGCTTCAATAAATTTGAATTGATAGACCCAAAGACATTAAATTGAATGGTCTGCGCCTCAATAGTAAAGCAGCTTAGGGGTGGGAAACTGAAACCGTTTTTTTTTTTTTTTTTTTTAAGAACCGGTGCCTTGGCCCCGGCTTTGACAGAAAAAAACGCTTTTTTATGAGGCCGGTCTGAACTGGAAACCGGTTCTTTATTGAAGAAAACCGACGGAAAACGGAACACCGTTTTTTTCTCAAAAACCGCCACCCCTTGCAAATTAGCATTAGGTCCTAAACATCACAAATAGCCAAAAGGCGAAAGGTTGCTACATATGGCAACTTAACGCTACCGTTTCGTTACGAATTATTCCAAATTGTCGCCAGACCTGAATATCAGCTGGCCAGCCGTAGTAGTGACTTGCATCTATTTCCAAGTCACGTGGGTTTCGCTTGGTGTTTTTTTTAATGTTTTTGCAGACGATTTTTTGCTCATATTTCTTATTTTTTCTTCTTTCTTTAAAAAATAAATATTTAATTACATTCTTTTATTCTGTGAGCATGTAAACAATCG
This sequence comes from Hylyphantes graminicola, assembly GCA_023701765.1. Lineage (NCBI taxonomy): Eukaryota > Metazoa > Arthropoda > Arachnida > Araneae > Linyphiidae > Hylyphantes > Hylyphantes graminicola. Next base: position 58,606,065 of record CM043111.1, on the reverse strand, counting down.
TGAATGTATACTCTTAATTCAGTAACGTTTTGTGCAATATGCCAAATGCTTGTGCAATTCCTAATTGAAAAAATAGGTACAAAAAGGATTTGTCACACCTTCACAGGTAAAATTTATTTAGTTCTGCATACTTTTAGTAATTGTGTTCATTATAAACTATACTTTCTATCGAGGAAATTTATTCTGAAAACTCTTTTATACTGAAGAATCACATTCATGATTAAGTCAACATTGTTCGAATTCTAATTATAATTAATCTTTTGGGCCAAGTCAATAAAATTAATGGATTGGAAATTGACAGCTTAGAAGTAGAATATTTTTGGTTCAATTTGGTAAAAAAAACCTGTTTTTGCAATCGTAGTTTTTGAGTTAGTTATATTTAACCCTTTCTGTCCCAGTGATGCCATTTGGAATCATTACTTTCAATATTTCTTTTCAAAATGTTTATGTCCCGTTATGACATCCTAACACACATCATTCGATTCTTCACACTTTGTTCTATTAGACGATATTTTACATTATTCTCAATAGAAGTCAGAACTACTATTTTTTTTATTTAGAAATTAGCTAACAAGCGTTTCACCTGATTTTTGAAAGTTCACTTCAGTTCCACATATTTAAAACACAATTTAAACTATTTCCGTTAAAATAATTACTATTTTTTTTAAATAATATGGTCAGATACCTTAAAATATATAACTCGAAATGTTTTTAGGTAATATATATATTTTTTTATTTTATTGTTTTCCACAGTTACGAAATTTTGGCATTATTTCAAAAACCATATAAAAAATCAAAGTGAAATTTTTTTCTTATGGAACTCTTATTTTTGACCTAAAATAAGCTTATTTTGTGAATATCTGATGTTTCTGTAGTGTAGTAAATTTTTGGAACTGAAAGGGTTAAAAAGTCGAACATTTGTTGAATTTGGAATATATTGATGCGTTTCAGAAAACTGGGTATATTCCAGGTGAAATAAAGGAAAAAGCAATATTTCAAAAAGACCTATTTGATTTTTTTTTATATCGGACCATTAGAACGAAAGTTATGACGGCTGAAAATATTCACCATGTCAATCATCAACTTATATTACAGCAACACTCCACAAAAACCTACTTAATTTTCTTTTAAATTAATTTTTAATACAGAATCCACGTAATTCAATTGTTCAAGTAATTTTCAATAGACGTACAAAAGCAAAGGAATAACCTTATTGATATCTATTAAGAAGATCTTTCAAAAACTAACGATTCATTTTTGTTCCTTTCCAAGCTTCGTTATCATACCATTAGATTGTCGGCCTCATGTGTTCAGGTCGTTGTGGAAAAATTCGCCAAATGGTAAACTCGCCATACATGCGAGCCAAACGCGACACAGTCATGTGACTGTGTAAGTTAGATGATGAGCACTTTAGGTTTGCCAATGCGCAGTACTTTCTATTTAATGTCTCTGGATCGACCCCTCTGCTCCTACTTCCTAACTCTATGGTAAAAACAGCCGAAGCCGTTGCATCTTCCCTTTTTCGTCTTGTGAACTCTCACCGCTGGTTGGGACCTTTTAACTAAAATATCTTCCCGATTGTTCTAATTAATTTCTGCAGTATGAAATTAAAAACAAATTAAATTAGTAAACAGTGAATGAATCACTAATTCCGTTCTTTAAATGTTTTTTGTGAAGATTAAACGCACTGAGCCAAAGTTGGTAACTAAATAAGCTTAAGAGTTTGACGTCATCGCATCGACCAATCAAATTGTTTTTCACTGGTGATGAGTAATTTATGTTTAATGAGCAGGAAGCATGTTTTATTAATACAGATAGCATAGATGAGCATTTCTGCATTGGCAGTACCCATTTATTAGTCTTGAATGTTTGTTGCGGAAACAAAGAGGAATTACATAGCAATTCTAGGGGGTTGGCGAGCGGAAGCGAGCAAGGGCGAAGTTCCGTACCGGCCGCGAAGCGGTCAATGGAATTGCGCAGCAATTTCGGGGGTTGGCGAGCGATAGCGAGCAGGGGGCGGAGCCCCCTTTTTTGTTTATAAGATAACATGCATAGCTTTTCGATAAGGACCTTTAGAATTCCTATATGGTGATGAGATAAGCTTTCCATTTCTATTACTTTTTTTACATTTATCGTTTAATGTGCATTCTTTTATATCAAGATATACAAATCAACTTACGACAATGAGCAATATTTGTTGACACACCTTTCATTATTTGAAATGTGAAACTATTTATAGGAAATTTAATAAAAATTGTGTATATTATTGCAATTTCGTCTGCACTTGATTCCATAAAGGTCTAAAGTAGAATAATATCCACAAGAAATGAAATATATATTCAGCATATTTACTATAAAATTACAATAATTTTAAAGTTCGTTCGTTACAAAATGAAAAAAAAACCTTTCTTCCAAAAAAAGTTAAAGCGTTATCCAAAATAACCCAAACAAATCAGAAACCCATTCCGCCACATAAAAATATGTATCCTTCATCGCCACCAGACACTATTTACGACTCATCATTTCTATCTTTTTCCAAAACCTTTCAGGGAAAAGATCAGGACTGGAAGATGGAGGAAAGATAGAGACTGGACATTGAAGATATGTGATAATAATCGTGGAATGAGTGGACAAGGGGGCCCCCCGTCCTTCCACTCGTGTGTTCCCCGTCGAATCTGAGAGGATTTATGTTCGCTTTGGTAGAAGAAATAACTTTCAATGATTTGGGGAGGAGTTTTTTTGTTAAGAAATGCCCAGAGACAGAAGGAAAAGTTTTTATTATCGTTTGTTTCTGGATTGTGGATTGTATTGCGGGTATTGTTTTTGTTTGGGATATTGAAGCGTGTAGATGCAAGTGAAGAAAGTTTGATAAATGTGGTGGTTATTTTCCAGACAACCCCTATTTAAATAAATATATGTATTGGCAATCACAAATCAAATTAAATCAGAGTTGTTTATGATTGTAGTGTCAGAAATCCTTACTCAAGAGAAATATAAATTTTCTTTTAAAAGAAACCCAATTACGTTTGAAAGAAGGAATGGAAATATCTTATAATAAGTTCATATCATTTATTTATTATGGTGCTTCTCTACACAATATATAATGACCATAGAATTATTAAACTTTTTCTTCTTAGGCACAACAGTCTAGAGCAATGCAGGCTTCATAATAAGGTTGGGACATCTTGGGAGGAAAGTTAGTATTATATTTAACAAATTTAAATAGGAATATTAAAAATATGTAGTATTGAGTGCCACCAAATTTATTTATAAATGTATACAACCTACTTCTTTACCCCTTAATTTTTTTTTCAATGGGCATGAAGAAGCTAAGTCTCATCACCGGACATTTACAAGATATATGTTTATTATCCCATCTTCATGGTATGCTCAAATTAGAATGCATCTAATACAAATCCCTCATAACGCAAGTGAAGCGATCCTTAATCCAGATTATATCCTGGAGCCACTGTATCCTGAATATTCTTGGATAATTCCTAAATTGATTCGGACTGACAATTTCTTCTGCAACACTGGATAAGGTAAAATGGCGGAAGGACGGTATTACAGACAGTGGGATTATGCAAGTGAGGTTCGATGCACAACTCGATCGATTTACAAATGTCTGATATAGATGATAATGAATTGGAATATATTCACATTTCGAATAGTATCGTCTTCTAATGCGTGTTTGTTGGTACTTTAGTACGATTCTACGAGCAGCACGTTATAGTTTCCAATATATCACTATACTCTCTTAAAATGAACGAGCGATTTTAACTCAGTCTGATTAATTTTCACTCCTCCAATCTGGAAAATGCACTTCTCCTTTTGGAGTGGAACCTTTGTGTGTTAAACCTCCGACAGGATCACTCCAAACGATTGATTTTTACTCAGTCTGAGTTAATATTCATTCCTTTCCAGTGTCAAAAATGCACTTCTCCAACTGGAGTGGATTTCACTCTTTTGTTTTAAGAGTGTAAGCAATAAAACAGAAGCACGGGAGATTAAGATAGACAATGTAAAACAAGTGTTTCTTTGACAAAATATCAACAACAAAACATACACTGACACTCTTTACTAATTACCATTCACCTATATGTTATAAAAATTTGTTTTGAAATGAAATAATGTGATTTAAATATTTGTTTCAGGTTTTGATGTAACTAAACAAATATCGGACAATGTGAAAGTAAGAACTAATAGGGTAGACTGACTACTGAGTGAACAGGCTCCAGTGAATGAACATTTCAAATTTAGTGAGAAAATAAAAAAATGTTTGAAAAAAAATGTGAACGTTAAAAAAAAATAAGGATTGCAAATCATTTCACTATATGGATTGGCAACACTGACTTACTCCCATGTAGTAGGGAGCTATCTGACAATGGCTGGTTGTCCTGGTCATTATATCATGGTGTTCATTGACTGGCAAACATGGCGTCTTAAACGTTCATTCACTGGTTAGTCTACCCTATGTCGAATCACAGTTTACGTGAAATTATAACGTTAAGAAAGAGATAACAAGCTAGTGATATCTTAGATAAACACATCTATGCTCCACTTTTTGCATAAGTTTTGTATTATTAAATGCCGATCAAACTTTATTCTGTTTATGCTACTAGAGTGCAAAAAACTAGAGTATAATGTCTATACCAAGTGGCCAATTAATATCCTAAGTTGTAGACTCATGTATATACAGGGTGTCCGTAAAAGAAAGTCCAATTTTTTAATTGTTATAGTATCAGCTGTAATCGTTCGACAGTTGCGGTTGAAGGTGACGAATAAAGCATAACTCCAACAGTTTCAGATAACCTCATGTGCTTGTACCGCTACATCATTTTCACAGTTGCAGTGTCATCTATTCATTACTTGCTTCCATTATTTCGGACTTGCTGCAGACAGTATGGGAAGAATTGCATTTTCGTTTAGATGTGTGCCGTATCACTAAAAGCGCACACATTGAGCACTTATTGAAAAACTAGGTTAATTTTCCTTGAATTTCATGTATGATTGGTTACATTTAGTATAAAACAAACTCCTCTAATATACCAGTAAAACTCAGACATTCTCTTACGAACACTTTGTATAATGAAAAGACAACTTAATAATAGTGGAGTTGTTTTGGACCAAAACTAACGAATTATAAATACGCATTTACTTAACTTCGAAAAAATAAATTTGTTTTGCAAAATTAAAAAATAATTATTATTATAATATTGAAAAAATATCTAACCGCAATTTTAAAGGCTGTTCTTAAAGTTCAAAACACATTTATTTTCGTTAAAGGAAATATATTTAAATCGACAATTTAATCACCCAATTCCCCTTTTCAATTCCAAACTGAATAGCATATATTTAATTCACTTATACACAAAATGCATGATGCATAAGAAGAATCTTATTCAAAAACTCCGATGAAAAAATATATTCTCAAAGAACATCTTCGTTCGAAATCCACGCTTCAGCGAATTTTCGTATCGAATCATTATGCCCCCTATAATCACTATCGACTACAGATATAAAAAATGACGAAAAAGAATAAGAAAAAAACACCCTCTAAGGCGGTGAAAAGTACACATCATTAAAACTCGGTGTTTGCTTGCTTGAAATTGAATCCCCTATCTTATGTTAATATTTTTTTAACCATAATATCCGTTTTTAAGTGAATTCTTCGTTTTGCTATCTTTTTTTTTTCTTGACAACCTCGCTTTACAAAATAATAGTGGTTATGATAATTCCATCCCAGAGACATGCGGGATTATTTTGCTTCAGGTATTTTACATTTTAAAGGTTGAAATGTGTATGAAAGGATCTTGTTACTTGTATAATAAAAATGAATGATCTGCCCGCTCTATTCCACGAGGAATTCACTTTTGTGCGAAAATAAAAACGTTGTTTGTTATCTTTGTTTCATCTCCCCAACACTTATGTTTGATCTCGTTAAAAGTTCAAAAAAGATTCAAAACATTTTAGTTTTCTAAATATTTAGTTTTGAGCTAGGTGCTATTATTTTAAATCAGAGACATAAACACTTCTACCCTAGAGGAAGTTACCAGTAATAGAATTCGATATTTTTATTGCATTAAAACTATTGAAATTTCTGCGAGCAAATGGGAACAACGTTCAAAGAAGATTTTATTTCGGTTTACCGATGATTAAGGTTCAAATAAAAACTTTTTTTCTGCATTGTGACTGAAATTTGTTTTCATTGGTGGTTTTGTTTAACCAGGATTGCAAACATAAATGAACTAGATTAATATTTTGGTTGTAATTAATTTATAAAAATGCGAAATTATTAGACTATTCATTATCTATCTTATTAATAATATTTTCAGCAAAATCAAATAAGTTTTTGTTTTGTTTTTTAACGTTTGGGAAAAATCTGAAATCAATAGAAATTCTTTATCCTTTTCAACTTCTTTCCTGCGAGTCACTGGTTAACCAATCGAGGTTCTAACAATTCCTTATTTTAAATTCGCATTTCTGTTGAAATTCAAGGCTGAACTCAGTGTTAATTCTAAGGGGAAAATAATTTTCTGAGCCATATTAATCTGTCTGCAATAAATATTTTTATAAACAGTTTATTATATTATAAATGTCGCGTATCTAAACTCAATATGGTACCACTGTTTTAAAATAAGTTAGGAATATTTTTGATATTCTATATATAGTTTTAAATCTTTTATTCAAACCAATTTCACCAAATTAGAACTATGAAAAAGTTAAAGCGAGCTACATTCATCATATAAAAATACTTTTGTAAAAATGTTTAATGGTCAAAGTTATCCGAATGTAAATTTCGTGAAAGATTAATTTTAGGAAACTAAACAACACTCATTTTAGAAGCCAATCTGTTTATTCCCCCACTTAAATAAACTTAAAAGAAGAAAATCTAGTAAAGCTTAAACCATTTCTGAGAGAACAAGGAAAAGCTCGGACGAAAAAGAAGGGATTAGTGCAGTTCTGAGCTTCTTGCTTCTTCCACAGATGGCTCAGAAAAGTTTATCTGTCTTGGTTTTACAAAGCTGGGCGAATGCTCGCTTATTTACAATAAATTAAGTTGTAAATTACAATGCAAAAGTTTTATTGAGTTAATCCTACAAATTGGTGGCACTATGTGTCTTTACCTACAATTATTTATGGAGTAACAAGCACCACAAAAGAGTTACAATGTAACATAAATAACCCTACATCTTTAAGCTTTAGGCAGCATATCCAGTCTGCTACATCAGTTTTAATATTAAAATTATACCAAATGTTTACAGTTTGTTTAAGAAACCTCTTCATAAAATTATTATTTAAGCAACTAGTGTTGTGACCTAGTCATTTGACAACCCACTAGAGACACATTTTCCTTTTTTTTTTATCATTTCTCACAAAATTTTGTATTTTTCGATTAGAATGAAGCTAGTTCCCGCCAGTTTTTTTTTTTTTTTTAAGTTTAATTTACTAGCTTTGCAATATCAAAATTTAAAGGGGATATTGCGAAATGTTAAACTTGATTCATAATTTTTACATTTGCTATTCCACTAATCTTTAAAAATTCCGCTATTTTTTTAACAATAGTAATTAAGCTGTATTTTTTAGCGTTTCGTCGTATAACTGTAAACATACATTTTACTGGTTGAATATTTTAATGCCCTGTTGCTAGTTGTGATTCTAGCTTGATCAAAGGTTTTAAATTATTGTGCATAAAAAGTTGTGTGGAAGTTTCTCTTGTAGTCTAGACATTGGCTTATAGTAGAAGAGTACGATTTTGGCAAGTTCCATTTCGATGCCGGCCCGGCGGCGCGATGGTTAGGGTGCTAGAATTTGGAGCTTCTGTGTCCGTGCTCGAATCCCGATAAGGCATGGATGTTTGTGTTTATATAGAGTGCGTGCTCGTTAAATCTGTTTTGTCCGAAAGTCCCGTGGGCTGTCATTGCGCAGTTTTCCACTAGTACAGGCCCCTGGAGACTATTTCCCTCCCCTTCAGGGACATTTCTAAATTGTGGAGGTGGTGCACGATAGATGGCAGCATCTGTCACATATGTGTGTATGTTCTGTCTGTCTTACTTGGCGAAGGTTTATGAGCGGGTCTCTGACCAAACACACAAGCCTGGAAATATATGTCTACCAACCAACCACTTTCATTTCGGCACATATTTTAGATACAGCTTTAGCAAATCTATGTCGCAACAAATTTTTCTCATAAGATAATTAAATTGTTTTGAGTCACGCACCTTGCTCGTGAAAACTCAATTCAATTAGGTTGCATTTTCTAAACGGCGGACAGAAAAAATTAAGCAGCTTGGATTAAAAAAAAACATGTCGCATTCGCATATTTTAAAACAAAAGATGCTTTCACCTTCACGTTTGTTTGTATTACCAGGCTTTATAATTTGACAAAAAAAAGCGAATTTTTTTGCAATTTTTTTTAACTTGATGTAAATTAAGTTCTTCTTGTCAAAGCTTCCACTAACACGGCTATTGATTAAAAGAGTGTATTTTTTTATAATTACATTCTAACAAGATGTAGTTTGCTTGGTGAAACCTCTGAAAATATTGAAACCGAAGCAATTCTGTAATGATGTTCTAAAACTTGAAAATGGTATTGTTCCAATCTAAAAAAGAAGATATATCTTATACGGACCCCCAACCATTCAATGGGTAAATAATATTCAATTAAAGAAATGTTTTATCCTTTTTTTCTATAAAATAAACCTCTTTTTATATTGTAAATGTAGTGGTTTTCTAGTTCGCAGTTGCAATGCTAGTACTTTTGAAATAGTAGAATAACTAGTTTATGGTTACTTGGCATTTTTTAGATGCATAAAATATCTTAATGACTAGCACATTTTGATAGCAACGGCCTGAATACATAGTTAAGAATAAATGTTTTATTCATAAGTTCTTTTTTTAAAAAAAAACTAATTTTATTCATTTTGTCCTGTGCACATACAGCTTCGTCAAGCCAACGTTTGTTTATACCACCGAAAGAGAATTATTATGGGCACCGAGGTCTGGATAAACTGATTCCAGAAATTTAATTTGCATTTTAATTTTCAAGAAAAGTTTCCCCTCGCATTATTTTTAAAATTTCAATTATCTTGGTAATGTTTTTAGTATACTGTGGTGTTAGGCGGGGTTAGAAATGGTATGTTTACTGTTTGCTAATCTACGCATGTGTTTGGAGAATATTTAATCTGTGTTCTATGTAAGGTGTTTTTAGAATTGAAAGCTTAATTTAAATTGAACTCAATTAAATTGAATTTCCTGTTTCCATTGCACATGAAAGAAATAGTATTACAAATGAGACAACTATATTTGTTTGTTATGGACTTGTTAAAATTTATTACGTTTGTATGGTAATACTAGAAGATGAAAGAAAAAAGTAACTGAATAAAATTAAATGTCAGGGAATTTCGCTTAAAAAAGTGAAATATGTAAAATCCTAGTAAAAACACTTCGTTTACTTATATTTCTTTCTTGAAATCAAAAACGTATATTTTATCCTAACAGCTTGTCTTTTGATAAATAATTATTTGAAGCTTCTTATTTAAAATGGAAAAAGTAATTATTAGAGGAATACATTTATTTCTCTGAACTCGACAAAATCAAAAAAAGTACAATTTTATTTAGGATATTATCGGTAAGAATTTAAAAAAATTCTTTTGTAAACAATTCATTTGATTCCAAGGTAGTTGAAGCTGTTACAACACTTTTAAATCGTGAGCGGCTCAGTGGCTGAGTGGTATTACGTGTCCGCCTCTGAAACCCAAATTTGCGATTTCGAGCCCCGGCTGAGTCGTTAGATTTTCTGAAAGAAAAAACCGTGGGCAAGCATTTCATATGATTTTGTGGCATTTTAAGGATCCCATGATTTCCCGTGTGGCTTTTATTGTAGCATATTTTACGCTGTTAAAATTTCGGTGCAAGATAGCACCGGAATCTTGGAACTTTCTACCAATTTTGTAGTAAAACCATATACTTGATACACCGCAAACGTGGTAAATCTAAGCTCCAAAACGGAATATTGAATAAAATCTCATTTTATAAATTACTCATTTTCTATTGCAGATGTTCTTCGATATCTGAAACAGGCTTTCGTGATGCCAATTTTCTAGCCTCTGCCTGGTTATGTCTGCCTAAGTTTTGGTTTGAAAATACTCTTTCCAACTAGAGACTTTATTCCATTTTACCTGCTTTCTCAAAGATCCAAGACTATGATAAAAAATAATTTATAATTTTCTGATTACGATGGGTTGCTTTCACCCAATATAACTTCTTGAACGATAAAAAACACATGGTCTAAGACCATTTTTAACAATTTTTTTTTACAATAGCATCGACAACAATAAATTCACTGTAGCTGATTATATCAAGATCTCTAAGGCTTTGGTCACCTATTAATTATAATAGGCTTAGTTTCAAGTCATTTATGCAAGTATCAGATATTACCTTAAATTGGTATACATTTTTTTTATCTATCAGTTGGCTTAAATTTCAAATATTTTTAATGCTATTAAAAACATGGAAATGGGAATTTTATAAAGTTCAATTTTAGGATACCTTCTTTTTTTTTATTTTTGCAGTCGTGATTTTTTAAATACTTTATATATGATGGATTTATCATTGTTTTTGGTGAGGATTTGACTTTATTGATTATTGTTTGTGTGTGGATTTAGATGAATTCAAAATGTACAATAATGAAGATTTAAGGATAGTTCCTGATTTACTGTTTCCTAAAGATTTTGAAAATTGATAGAAGAAAAACTAAATATTTGTATTTTAATTTAACTTGACAAACAACTTGACATCTACAGTTTTAGCAACAGAAACTGGAGTTTCGCTATAGTTGTTATGAATTCATCGTTTTGATGGCGTCATTCTGTTATAAATTAAAGAATTATCTTTAGACAGTAGTTTATAAGTCTCACTTAAGGGGTTAGTTCTCTACTTAAAAGAGTTGTTTAAGTTATTATCAAATGATCAAATAATTTCATTTCTCCATATAAATCTAAAAACTCTTTAAGCAAGATATAGTGTTTTCGGTATGTTTTATTTTTGAAGCAAAATTCAACAAATTGTGAAATGGGGCAACGTTCAATAATAAAATATCTAACTTTATTTGTCAAAATCTTCAGTTTAAGAAAGAAATGTTTTTAAAAAATTATAATAGTCAATTTTTTTAATTCACTGCCAACTTACAAACTATCTTAAATTTTAATGAATTAAAGAAGAGCTTTTTAAGTTAATGTTACACTCTTAAAACAAACACTCCTAATTTAACTCAGTCTGAGTGGATTTCACTCCTCTAGACAGGAAAATGCACTTCTCTTTTTGGAGTGGATCCTTTGTGTGTTAAACCTCCGACAGGATCACTCTAAACGAGTGATTTTAACTCAGTCTGAGTAAATATGCATGCCTTTGGGGTGTCGAAAATGCACTTCTCCAACTGGAGTGGATTTTACTCTTTTGTTTTAAGAGTGTATATGCTTACAACTGATATATATTTTCGGCATTGCAATCTGCGTTTGATCCGATCTTGCCTGTTTTATCTATTCAGCTATGATTTGTAAAAAAAAATATCCTAATGGATATCATTGCACTTACTTGTTATTGATTTGATTCTACATATATATTTTTTTCTCACTATCCGCTTTTTCAATATAATACTTAAACCATTGGAAAGTGATATTCATGTTTTTCTAAGTGTTTTGCTTGTTTACATTAAAAAAATTAAGCTATTTCTAAAAGCATTTTACGAACTTTTCCTCTGTTTTTGTTTAAGTTACATGTCTGACTATTCGGATATCGTAAAACTTCAAATAGCAAGAGAATGTGAATAAACACCATTACAAAAAATATCCAATTGCATATCAAAAACTTCTTATTGCCGACTATAGTTCTGGAAAATATTTAAAGGACCATTTAAACAAGATTACGAAACTTTTCTTAAGAAACGGTTTCACTTGAACAGCATCACGGAAGATAAGTGCTTTTTAGTTCATGCTTCGTAAAGTAGAAATGTTTCGGAAGAGTTTTATAAAAATTCAAACGCTGCTCTAAATAGCACTTTAGAGAGAGAAAACGCTGTACTTTTTGGAAAAAGATGTAAGTGACATTTGACTAAGAATATCTGAAAAGTGTAAATAATCTGAAATTTAATTTGAGCCTATGAATATTTTTCTTAGATAGTTTTACTTTAAGTTGGGGTTTTAAACTGCTGTAAATAAGGAACTATTAAACGGAAAGAATGTGGGGAACTCAATAGGAACTCTAGTGAGGAAATTTCGATTAGTTATGAGGATATCTATTTAACAATGCAACATTTTATTTTAAGAACAATGAAGCTCAATGTAATATTATAGCAAAAACCTGACCCAACGGCGTTGTACCTGACAGGGCAAGTAAATATGACCAACATATATATTCATATGGAAAGGGTACACTCGTTGCTTTTTAAAGGGTTATATATTTTTAAGAGTTTTGATTTTATCTTAATCTTTCTGTTACTTTTCATAACACCAAGTGTAATTCTTCCCAAAATGCCGAAGACAAGTCAAATTCCATATGCCAATTATATTTATCATGTTTACGATCATTTTTATAATCTCTAGGTCTTTATTACACATAATTTGCAATATAAGGTTTCCTTGGAAGGCAATTTCCAATATCCATCCAGTCAAATATTAAACTTATTTTTGACTAAAATATTGGTACCAACTTTGTCAAATTAAATCACAGAATACTTGGAACCTATGATAAATACTCATCGTAATCGTTTTTGCTTGCCTAATGTCTCTGGGAATAAGTGCCTTTGTTGGGAAGTTATTAAAGACATGAAATGATATTCAGATGTTTTAGTATGATGCGTTTTCCATACGCAAGTAATTTATTTAAAGAAATTTCCATCGTTTTTAATGTTTGCATTAAAAGCTTTTGCAACCAACAGTTTTGGTTCAAGATTCCTTTGAATACTTTCAAAAATTGAAATCTACGTTTGTTCAAAATCTTGCTATTTTTTCTTTATCATAGATCGTTTTAGTCACTCTAAAAGTAAATCTTTTATGAAATAAAAGTTTCAAAGTTTTCATTTTAAATTTGTTCATGCAGGTGGGCGTCCACAAATGTCTTGTTTGGAGATGCACGTGTTTCAATAATTGATTAGTTATGATTGTAGTTTATTTTATTATTTTGTTTCTGCACTCTTAAAACAAACGAGTGAAATCCACTCCAGTAGGAGAAGGGCATTTTCGACACTGGAAAGGAGTGAATATTATATCAGACTGAGTTAAAATCACTCGCGTTTGGAGTGATCCTGTCGGAGGTTTAACACGCAAAGGATCTACTCCAAGAGGAGAAGTGCATTTTCCAGACTGGAGGAGTGAAAATTACTCATACTGAGTTAAAATAGCTCGTTCGTTTTAAGAGTGTGGAGACTATTGTCTAAGTTAGTATTTGGTAAAAAATGAAGGTATGCATGAGTCTTAGAAGCAATTAGCGAATAACATAGTTTCGTTAATTTCACTATCTATAGGATGCATCGGTATAAACTCGTTTTAAAACTGATTTTTTCCTAGCAAAACTCATGTATTAGAAGGAAATTTTAACTTTTATTTATTTAATTTTTAAATGCAAAACATTGAGGAGTCCATCCAAACCATTAATTAATAAAATATAATTCTTAAAAATATCAATTTATTTAAAAAATTATAAACTTAAAACCCTTATAGTGAAAATAAGTTTACAGTATTGCTCATTTACATTTCCCTCATATGATGTAAGTTAACAGTTACTATAGAATGCCTTTTTAAAATCAGAGAAGATCTTATTGTTTATTTATCCGTATAGCAGATAGATGTTTTCGCCGTTTGTTTGCATTCTCAAATTTTCAGAAACGCGATATTCTATTGCAATTTCAAGATTGGTGCTAACGACCTATCTAGTGCGTCAGCAACAAATCACCAAATTCCTTGCAATAAACGAGATAAGAAACCGTTTAACGAAGGCACTTGCCGGAAGGACCCTCGAGAGTTGAAACAACTATCGAGCCTTTGAATCAATGAAAGGGGGAAACTGGGGAATAATACCATAGGAATCATTCGACGAGTATCGGTTACGGACGCAGTTCTTTTGTTCTTATTTTCTTTATCGTTTGCTTTTCGATGCTCTTCAGTTGGACATCTTATTTCGTTTTCCACCAAATCAACTGCTTAGTAATGAGACTTGAATTGGGGAGTGTTAGAATGATTCTCACGGCAATGGGACATCGCAAGGTTTTTAGAGAGGTTGCTGGTCAATTGGGAATAGCCAAATAGTTTAATGGGTCTTTAGATGCATCAAAGTTGGTGATTGTGACATTGTTAAATTTCTTCATAATTTGTTTCTGAAATTTAGATCTAAAAAGTAATTTTTTAAGTTTTCAACACCTGAAATGCTTTTTAGTTAATTGAATTGTTAGGGAATTATTTAATTGTTTGATTGTTTCGTTGTTCTAGCATTTATTCCCCTAACTGGCTCATCCAATTGTAAGCTTCATTACAGGACACTTCACTTCCGAAAATACCTCCATACGATGAGGCTTTTTCAACAAGACCCCATGTGTTCGGAAAATGTCGTAACAATGAGGGAGCGGCTCGTCATACTTTATGTAAATGCGATGCGTTTTCTCTGAATAGCTAAGGCATCCTAAAAAGTCAAGTTTATTTTTTATGTTTAAAGGGACTACCTAGTTTTAATTTAAGTACATTTAGAAAAATTACAGACAATCTCAATACTTGTCTATGCAAATAATTGGTTATCACCAAAAACCTTGGATTACCCATCGAATGCGTATCAGAATACTATGATCTATAAACTATTTAAAAAATATTTTTAATATTAGTACCATACATCACTACAAATAATATCGAATACAATGGCTCGCAGTCCCACTATAAATATTTCTCGGTCCTTTTGGTGGATCCAGCAGACCCTCACGTAAGATCTTGTTACTAACATATCCCCGGGCCATGTACGCTCCTTCCGAATACAGTACACTTAGTTTTCTTATGCACGCAAGATCTAACCAAGTCACGAGGTTTGGCGAAATAACTTGGCGTGTTTTCAAGATTGAATCACCGAAATTGAAACAATATTTTCAGTTTCTTTTATAGTAATGTTTTAATGCAGTTCTATTAATGTTCAAAGATCACTGTAAATAGCTTACAGAAACCCATAAACAGCTTTTATTTGACGTTTAGAAGGAAATTGTTACACCAAAGACGAATAAATAGCCAAAAGATAAAAGAATGTCCGCCAATTCAGCCTTTCCATGTTGGACCTACCAAACAATTTTATTTTACTGCTGAAGCTCGGTTCATTTCGTTCACATCGTAGGTTCGCTCCTCATCAGAACTCAAGAAAAATTGTAATAGAAGGGAGATAGGATTCATCTCTAGCCGCATCGCCGCTGGCACATCCTGTTGCAGGCTAACAGATCTATTCCTTTCAAATGAATCGTTGAATGTGAAAAGAAGTCAGGTCCATTGCAAATTTTCCCACTGCCCTCTTCCTTTTTGATATTTGCGTAAGAAATAAGATTCTGCGGAAATATTTCTGTGGTCTGGAGGCTTTTTCAAAAATGGAAGTATTCATGTAAAACGTATCTTGCTAGATTTCTTCTTGACTTTCTCTGGTGGTTCGAAATACCAAAGTTGAAGGAGAAATTTTATGCTATATAAGTGGATTCAAGCAGTGTGAATGCAAGAAAGATAAGTTTTAGAATATTAAAATAAATAAATAAAAAGACTTACATCTATTCATATTTTAAACATTTCTTACTCTAAATAAAAGAAAAGTTATGAAGTTTTAAGAGTTAGTCTGGGAAGTTCAAAAGTTTATTTTATGTTAAGAGACATGTTTAAAATCATTGATATAAAAAGTTACTTGAAACGTTTATTTTGGTGAAATACCAGACACCCTTAGAAAATTGTAGTCTTCCTCTTATAAATATTTTCAAACAAAATTTTCCATCTTTAATTCAAAATTTAAAACATTTTTATAAACAATTAATAAAGAATATATTTTAGAAAATGTCAAACATAAGCAATTTTATCGAAAAATAAAATCCCTCTGATTTCAACATATAACAAAAGTAGTAAAGTGCTTTATAAAAAGGATTTTTTCCCATCTATTTTTAGGAAATCTTTTTAAGACTCTTTGATAAACAAACGTTTGCACAGGCAACTAAGACTACTTTATTATTGTTATCTAGCTTACTGTTCCCGAAATCAAGGAAAATCTTTAGACTTAAAATAAAGAAAGTCCCACGTTCAATTAGTAATAAGAAAATAGGCCCCCAGGAACAATTCAATCTTTTTTTTTTTTTTGTAAAATGAAAGCTTTCAACAAAATAAAGAAATTGAAAAAAAAAAGAAATCTTTGGTGCTTTTATAGCAAAAAAAATGAAATATATAATCAATAACACTTCATTTTTTTATCTCCGATTTTTTGTATTGTAATTAATTTAGATTGAACAAGGTGCTGGCGCATTATTCAAAATACCGTCTGTTGAGGGAATGATTTAACAGGTATAAGGTAGAATGGTGATTAAAAAAAGAAACAGTAGAGCTTTGTAACTTGTTTATTTATGTAAAAACATAATTGGTCTTGCTTTCAGTTTGTTTGAAGGCTAATCAGAAATGTTTTTTTACGGAATTTTTTTAATTGTTTTCCAGGGGGGAGAAAAGATGTGAATTAAGTTTTTGAACTAATTAAAATCCCATGTATCATAGTTATTTCATGTTCTTTATTGTTTATTTAAGAAATCATACATTTTTAATTTTCAAAATTAAAAAAAAGAGTATGGAAATTGGCTTTTATTATTTTTTTCATTGAATGCAAGGTGTCTTATATTTATTATTATAAAATTAAATAAAAACCAAACTTGAACCGAAAATGATTACATCCTAAAATTGGACTGTAATGTGGGCCGAATAATGTTTGCAAATTTGATTAATTTAAGTAAATTCAATAAAATATCGTTACAAAATTTACATATGATAGATGAAAGTTAGTAGTAATGCATCATAACTGTGTAAAAGTTCTGTAAAATCTTAGACACATACACTAGGGAATGTTATTAAATGCATTTCGAAATTTATATAAACAATCATTTATATGAAGTAAATCATTGAGATTTTTAACAAAAATCCATTATTTATTTAAAATATTTCAAGCTATACAGATTTACATAAACCGATTTTCCATAACAACAGATCCCCTCTCCACTTAAATTTCCGGCTATAAACTTTTATCTCCGACAACTCCTTCAACACAGTTACACCTTTTCCCGTCCTTTGAAGGGTTAAAATGATTCCATTCCCTCCTTAAGACCGAACCAAAGATACAATATGCACACCCCACACTTTTATATGACTTCCTTTCAAAAATCATTTCTTTGGAGGAGGACACAAGAAATGGCAAAAACTCTAGACACAGCAGTTTTCCACATTTCGATGGATTTGACACAGAAGGTTATGTTATTTTCACCTGTTATTTTGGTCTGACTTCAAGACCGTTTTTACAAATTGTTTTTATAACCATTATTTAAATTTGCGTTAGTGAAATTAAATGGTACTTTATGTACTTTTGCACATTAAGAGCAGTTAAAATAATGTGAACTCCTAGAGTCCTAATAATATTTTTCTTACAAAGCAGATTTTGTTCTTACATTTCGTCTATGCGCTTTAAATGCATTTTGTTTCCTTGTTTTTTTTATTTAGATTTGAAATAACTTCTAAAAGCAAATTGTTTCCTAACATTTTTTTTAACTTGATTTGTTATTTTGTAAATAATATCACAATGATCATAATACCTACATGATTTATTTTATCTGCGATGTTTCGGTACGAAAAAAAAATATTTTTAGTGACTATTTCTTTCTTAAAACATAAAAAAAATATTTCATGAGTAATGAATAAACATGAAATAATGGTTTCATGAGTAATGAAAAAACATGAAATAATGATTTCATGAGTAATGAATTAACATAAAATAATGAGTCATGAAATAATCCATACTTAAAATAAACATAGTTATTAAAACTATTCGTCCCTAACAGTATGTCTTCGTTTGTATGCAACAGATAGTTAATCAGTTGTCTCTTTTATTTATTTAAAGTTTCTTATAATGTCTTCCACTGGTTATAGGATGGAAATGACGTAACTATACCGGCAGTTGATGACTGTTACGATTCGTTCCATAAAAAAATCAAATGAGCCGAATCAACTTATATCTGCAGATTTTTTTTCCTTCGTGAATTGTTCTAGACTAGGGTATTCATCAGCCTTATATTTTCTTTATTTCGATGAACATAAGCAGAAATCACATTTTCTAGTAAAAAAATTCTTGCTAGGGTAGACTAACCAGTGAATGAACGCTTAAGACCTTAAGACGTCACGTTCGCCAGTGAATGAACATCAGGATATAATGACCACCAGGACAACCAACCTTTGTCAGATAGCTTCACTACATGGGAGGAAGTCAGTGTTGCCAATCCATATAGTGAAATGATTTTCAATCCTTATTTTTTTAATTATATTTACTAAATGTTCATTCACTGGGGCCTGTTCACTCACTGGTTAGTCTACCCTATCCTTTGATTTTGATTTTTAAAACAGTGTAACAGAAGAAAAATTCTGTTATTAAAAAATAACGGTTTTTTCCCAACCTCCTCGCCACCCCCCATACATTCTTTCTTTTTCTCTAAACTTTTCATCCTCATAAAGTCCGGGAGAGATGATCCCCGCAGCACTTTACGACGTCACCATGGCAACGCAACATCCGAAATATATGTCACAGATCTCGATCACTACCCTCTATCTCTATGGGCCTTTTATGTGAAGATGCGATCCTTTGGCGCTTTTACACCTGTCATCGAGCTGGAAAGGTGTCTTATCTTCAAAGAAGATAAGATAGGTGTGGAGTGAAGCGATTTTCAGAAAGAGTTTAGGACGGATCTCACTGAAACTGTCTATCTATTTCTAGGGGTGTCTTTGACTTGCTAGGAATAGTGTAAGGGACGTTTTTTTTTCTCTTCTATTCGGCGTTTCTAAAAGTATTAAAAAAAAGAATTATTGGGTTTCTACAAGTATATTGACATGTTAGTGAGGTTATTCAATTCAGATTTCAGTTCATGTTTAGTTCAAAATATTTTTCAAACATGAATAAACTATATTCAAGTGGAGATATAAGAACTTAAGTTTCGTCTTAAAACGGTTTTAGACTGGAAAAACAGTCGTTATTTACAAAAATGATTTGTTAAATGCTAATGCAACCTTGCATTTGAGTAGTATCATAGCAATAGAGTATTGAAATAAGGAATAAATACGCTTATTAAAGGAATAAATCTTAAAATAAGTGCAAAAACAATGATTTATGTCATTTGATGAAATGCATCGAATGAATACATCATATTTGATTCGATCGGTGTATTCACATTTAAAATTTGAAATGCAGTTTACTTAAAAGTGCTTTAAAAATCTACCTATGGAGTATTATCATATTGCTCCACTAGTTCAGTTTTGCATTTTATCTTAACTGAATTTTATTTTAAAAAACTGAATTCAATCGCTACAAAAGTGTCTCTGTTAAGGTTAACAAGCACTTTAGAAACGTTTTAAAAGAATTCCTGAACGATACATTGCAAAAAATAATCTTACAACTGTCGACTTAAAGCGAAACTTTTACGTTTGTAAAGTGTACTTTCACTTTATTTTATAAATTTATTAAACAAATTAAATAACTTCGTAAAAAATAGTTTTAAGTCATTAATAAAACAGAATCTTTCTCCTTTTTGAACGGGCAGATAGAGCAGATTATTCCTTTTTCAGACTTAGAATATTCCCCTTAACTGAAAGCAATATCTTTGTGACAGTAAATAAAACCAACATATGAATCTCTACAAAAAGTAATTCTGGACTCTTACACCAGTCTTCTCTTCGAAAACATCCATGTTATTGTCAGCGAAAAAGATTTCCGATGCCCATCTGCAATAAGTGATACTTTCAAAGGGTCTGTCATCTGAGCATCACACGAAATGTTCGCTGACGTTATTTCCTAGAAAATTTCCGCTTTTTTGTCATAAAAATGAGATGACACGCATTTACGGGTAGTTTTCCTTATTATGTCGTTTTATTCTAAGACTAAAAGTAACGTGATTTCTTTCCGAGAAAAGGAAGAACTCTGAAATTGCTGAATGTTTTTCTTTTCTTTCATTTGATTTTAAATTGTACCTGTCTATGTGACATTTCCTTTATATGTAATTTATGAAAAAAGAATATTTTTGATTAAAAATGTGTAGAAGATATTTTAGCAAAAGTAATAAAATTCAAACTAGTATTTTCAGATTTTTATTGTTTTTGCGTAGAAGTGTATAAAAAGCTTAATGTGTTGTAACTTCTGTTGAAAAAGTTTCATTTCAGAATTTTTTTCAATTTGAAATGCTGCAAACTTGAGAAAGTAAGAATTGTTTGGGCAATGTACTTATTTATTTTTCTGTTTGTTTTAGATGCGCATTGCAGAAAAATCAAATTGCAATGCTCATCATAAACTACATAAAATCAAAGCAGTAAAAAGCACAAAAAAGCGTTTAAATGAAAATTCCGTTGACATTTGCTTAAAAAACATTAAAAGGTATAGAAAATAAATTCACACACAGCTGTAGGTTTTATAAAATTTTTATAAACAAAAATTATTTTGCATAGTTTGAATAAATAGAATTGAAATAAAAAAAATCAGTGCTACATGAAAATCGTGTTGATACATAATAGATGAGACCACCATGAACAACCTAAAACAGTGCATAAATAAATATTGAAAGTAATTTTCATCAAATGCACATGTGTTACTTCTCGATCTTCTTCGTTTTATAAAAAATAATAACTGATACTAGCTAACATAAGTTAGAATAAAATGCAAATTAAACTATTTTGATTAATTATATTAAATATTTGTAAATAACTAATAATATCTGGAACCTCAGATTCAGCTATTGCAGACCGGAAAGTAATTTTGACTTCATTTCTTTTTTCAATTTCCTCAATTTTTAGATAAATTCTTTAGTGACAGGGGAAAAAAGAACTCATATTTAAAGGATGCTCAATCTGAAGCGAATATGGCACATGCCCTTTAAAAAAAATATTACGTATATAACAACCTAAACGAACCAACGTTTAGGTATCTTCACCACCAATCCAAGTAACCCACATCTTGGAAAACTACTCTTAGAGAGGGGGAAAATCACCGATTCCGAATCCTACTAAAGATTTTACGATGAAAACTCTGTAACTCATGGCTTAAAAGGAAGTAAAAGAAGCCTTACATCAACTGCAATATGTTTATCTGAAAAGAACTAACCACTAAAATGGAAATGCCTGTTACACCAAGACGGAGATGAAGTCTTGTCAAAAGTAATGCAAAATCCAATTTGTCAATTGAAGCCGTGGTAGCTGCTGTAATACACCCAAATAAATCTATATAATTATTTAGTGATTCGCTGCATAAAATGAAATGATATTACTTTCAATATTTTGTAAGAAATAAAAAATTACAACCATGTATTAGTAAGGATTTTGTTGCACAAATTATAGTGTAGATGCTTTTTAATTTATTTTGTTTTAAATTATGTACAAACCACCTGAAAATTACAGACTATAAACACGTCAAAGAAAATAAATTTTACAGCAAAGCATATAATTTTTTTATCAAATTTATAAATTTAAATGAATGTGAAAGCCTTTGAAACTATTACAACAAGTTAAATTTTTTAAAATATTAAAAAAAAAAATTGAAATTTTAAATTTAAATTGCGAGCAGTTGAAATTTAATCTGGCGCACTTTCTTGTTCTGACCTTGGCCTACCCTCAGATGAAAAAATTACTGACACTAAATAACATGTGACAATTCCTATAAAAAATTTCATTGAGAGACTGAAGCGTTTGTTTGTTTGGGCGTACTACCTCGATATGCCGTCTTCATTTTTTTTCCTACCAAGATTCTCCATGTTATTCCAAACCTACATAACTACATTTCTCATTAGTTAGAAACGACTAGCCAACAAATTCTGGCATTTGACTAAAAAAAAATTAAGTTGGTCAATCTATGACACATACTCATAAAAAACAATAGAACCTTTCAACGACATCGGGTGTCGGCATTTCGACCACGACAGATTTACTGAGTACAAGTACCGCATCAATTTTTTTTATTTTATAGTCTATTAATAAAAATTAAAAATTCATTTTGGTTTTCCTCTTTTTTTTACATTACCCAAAAATTATCCTTATTTGGACGTTTTTTGGTCATTAAAAGATCTAAACTCAAATTATCCGAATTCATTTTGACCAGCTCCCTTTCAGAGGATTCGGATAATCAAATTCTTTTGCAAAAAAATAGTATATTTTAATTAACTTCCGAAAAAAATATATATTGAAAAAAAAAAGGATAAAAAGGTATTTTTTTAATAAATGCTTATCAAGTGAATGATAGTTCTGAAGCTCAGAGAGTCGGAGCTTTCTCAATTAAAATTCTACTATAAGTCTGTTGGTTTCTTTTGGATTAAACATATCCAACGGTCCCGCCATCTTAGGACGGATTACTCTAGTAAGTAACCAAACCCTACGATAAATAATCCAGAAATCCCCAATGCTTCGCTGATGTCAGAAAGCTCTTGAAGAAATAATGCAGAAGCACTGGATTCTCATTTCGGTTTTATTTCTTTGAGTTGAAGGCTCTTATATTTTAGTGTGAGTCTCTAGGGGATAGAAAAGTCTGGTATATATTATTTTAGTTTTCGATACTTCGATTTATGTGCGGTTAAAAATCCAGGCCCATTGAAGGTAAATGTCAGCATTTCGTTTCATTTACTTTCATGATTTTTTACGAATACGAAAATGCTTGAAAGGTAATGATTGAATTCGATTTTCATATTTTAAAAGGATATTAATATTAGTAAATATTTTATGCGGAGTAAATTAAAATCAGACCTGCCTGGATTATGTAAGGGGAAAATTACTAAGTAAAAATGCAGAAATTTATGATGGGAAAGTTAAAGGTAGTTGAATGTTTGCATATTTATTCTGATAAAGTCTGCAATAAGCAATAAATATATTTGGATTAAGGCAACAGACAAGTATATGAAAAATCCTACACTCCTTGCCAACCTAAGTGTTCGGTAAATAGAAATATGATATTGAGAAGATCTTTCCGCGGATGTAAAAAGTTCCGTAAATTATTTGTGAATCCATCCAGAAAACATGTTTAACACACTAATTTCGTTTAAGGTTTAACAGTTTTGAACATTGTTTGAGAAAAGTTGTCAATTTTATCAGAATGAAAAGTGTACTTTAATCAAATTGTATTCAGATCATTTTGTATGTAAATATTACCTTACAAGAGTTTCCAAGTAACGGACCAATCGCGATTTTCCCTCTTCCCTTTTACTCTTTGTTTTTACCCAAGTTAGGTTGGCACGGAGTGTATGTTTCAATTGTTATGCCGGTTTTGACTTATTCTTTGATTACATAAATACGGCGCATGCGCGAAAAAATAAACGGTTAGACATACTGTATATGGAAGCCGACCCGGCAACACAACGGTTAGGGAGCTAGCCTTTGGAGCTTCTGGGTTCAATTCCGGGTAAGGCATGGATGTTTTTGTTTGTCAATAAATGTTTTTATTTATCTTTGTGTTTCTGTCTTCCTTTCTATGTGTGTCTCTTGTGACTGCGTCACTTCTGGAGATTAGGGTAACGGGTTATAAAGCCTATGCTCCTCCCTTCTAGAGGGCGAATTCATTGTCATATTGTACATTGAATCACGATGTTTAATATTTACAAATTGCAGACTTGTACGGTAAATCTTAATTTGCTTTCATTTGTCAGTCAAACAATACAATTCAGCTACCAAAAACTGCATAAAGAGTAGAATGATTAAATTTAATCTTTATACAATTTTTTTTCTTCTTATAAACGTATTTCAAACATTATTGAAAAATCCTTCTTCTCTACTGAATTTGAATAGATTTATTCATAGTCCCTTTATTATCGATCTTTAAAAAACAACAAAAGGGATTGAAAAATAAATGGTGATAGAAACTAAAAAAAGAAACTCGTCGAAAGTATATAATTGGAGGACACAAAACTGCAAACGTCATGTCAATTAAAACAAAATAAAAATGAAAGCCCCCCGTTGTCGATCGATACATAAGAAGAAGACAGTACACAAAGGCCCCTGCTGGAGATCTCAACTACGAAGTCGTAATTAATGCCCCGGGCATTTCAGCGAGTTGACAGCAATTGAAAAGTCACTGGTCTTTTAGTCTGCACCTGAGAGCAAAAGAGAGGCAACTCCCCAAATAAATGCACCTTTGATGAAAATTAAATAAACTTCGATTGATTTTTTGATGAGAATTGGTTGAAAATAAGTGTAAATGTGTCGAATCTTGAAGTTATTAAAAGTGAAATTCAACAAATTCACGTTTTTGATATAATAAAAAATAGTAATTTATTTGCGATAAAAAGCATATTCGGATCATTTTTTATGCTCCGTCAAATAAATATAAAGTTATAACTTAGTCCAATGAAAACAGAAAAAATAACTTTTTTTGAAATGTTTGCAAAAATGAATTGGGACTTTAGGAATTAGCAACTTTGATTTGCGTAGCTGTTAACAGTGCAAAAAAATTATTAATCAATCGGCAATATACTTGTTTTTAATGTAAATTTGTTCGCATTTTGTGTCATCTTTCAATTAGTAGTTTCACCCACTCAAATACATGAGATTTAAGGACGGTTAAAACTTAACTAACTTAATATTGAAATAATTAAGTTTAAGTGAAAAATCCTATCTTGAATTATTATTCTTGACGGGCTTGATTATTATTAAATATGTATCTTACTAAAGTTTTAGAAATTGAGTTGTTCCATTTTTCACCTATGCTTCATTTTTGTTTTATACTTAAAGGATCCGCTTTTGCAAATGTTGCACGGGTTTTGACTCAAGTTCGAACACAGCTGGTGAAACCTGTGATGCTTTTGACTTGTTTTTTATTGCGCGAAACTCAAAGGTAGCAAGTTAATTAAGAAGGGATATCAGATGTTCCCCTTTGATGTGCGACGCAAATGTCGATGGCGTTTATGCTACTTGGGTTGAAATAACAATTCATAAGCTTGCGTATGGCTTATTTTGGAGAATCTAAATTCATAACGATTAATTCATATTTATAATATTTGTATAAATATTTTCAGATTCATTGATTTGATTATTAGCTTATTTGGTTTATTTTTATTTGTTTACTTATAGAAAACAAAAGTTTTTAGTCGGAATATTTTGAATATATGAACAGTAAATATTTAATTAATTTTGAACGCAACTCAAAACGCTTGATTATAGCTTTCGGAAATTTCTATTGTAATGGCTAAGTGTTATGTGTATGAATTTTTCATAAAGTATCTACAATTTTATTGTCTATTTCATTTAAACAGTGAAATGTTTTTATAAGTGTTTCACATTGTAAGTACACATTGTAAATACGAGGACCTTTCCGTCGCCTTGTCTATTATTATGTTGATATTTGCTTTTAACTCATTTCTCAGTCTTGAAAACTAAAATTTAGATAAAAATGTGAAACCTCTTATTTACCCAAACTATACAGGTACAATATAATGTTACGTACTAACAAAGAGTAATTTATAACTTGTTTATACAAACACACACGATTCATTTTCTAATGAATACCGATAAAAAAAAACTTTTTAATGATTACATATGTTACTTCAACTAAATCAACAACAAAACAGGGTACAAATAAAATATATTTTTATCCCTTTGTTTCCCCATTAATGTTTATTTAATGGACAAGACACCCGATTTCGGGTTATTAGAAGACCTGGATTCAAACCAGATAAGAAATGGATATTGTTGTTCTCTCAAATGCACGCGTGCTCGCTAAATATGTGAGTCTAAAAGTCATGTCGTCGGTCATAGGACAGTCACCATGGAAGCAGGTTGTCTGAAAAAAAAATGCTCTTCCCCTCCAGCGAAGTTTATAAATTGGGAAGGTGGCGTATTCTTGGAAACGATCTAAGACTTCCAATATCACGGGTTCTCTAGGACCGGTGCCAACGGAAGCTACAACGGAAGTCTCCTGTCCTTCAGAATATGCCCTGAGGCACAGGACATCAACAAGCGTTGCTAATGCTGTTTTGCTGTTTATTGAACTAAGGTCTTAATTACTTAAGTATGTGTTGTTCCTATAGAAGACACGTTGGTGAACGAAACACTTTTTAATTCAACGTCAGAGGATTAGAAAAAAACATAATCAAAGAACATATTCAAAAAATACGAGTATGACGTCAACAGTGATCGAAGTTAAAGTTAAGGGTAACAGTAAGCTCGGGGCGTTGCCAGATACACAACAGCTGTAACGTTTTGAGCACAGGAGTTAAGATTTAAGCGATAACTATGATACCCAATTTGCAGTATCGTAAACGAATTTATAAATTTGTCCATTTATTTTCACAGTGTAAAAATGTTTCAACGTTTTCAGTTCAACATCAAATTCCATACATTTGAAGAGGTTTGAATATTTATGTTACAACTAGCAGTATGGTCCCGCCTTACTGGGAACCCATTAACTTCGCATTGCTTCCTTTCAGAGGTATGCTTGTGAAAATACACTCAAAATCAAAACAAAATTAAATTCGTGTTGGCGCATGCGCACTAAAAAAAGCAAACACTAATAGAGGATAAAGCAGCCTTAGGGCGAGCGCATATCTCAACCAAACTCAATCAATCAAACTAATAGAGGATGTTGTCAAGCCCCCGTTTCGGCCCGGTCCGTGTATTTTCAAGCCCTGTTATAGTCTCGCAATCTCACGTGGAGACGTTTTTTTAAACTAATTATATTAATTAAAAATCACAATCAATTATGAAAAAACTAAGCCTCAGGTGCACACGTAGGTATTAAAAGGAATCCATATTAAAAATTTCGAATTTTTTAGAGCAGTCTAAGTAGCTCTTTTGCGATCCACAGATAGACAGACAGACTCTTTCTTTTATTATTATAGATTACATTTCCGAAGAAATTAAATAATTATTTTTTGTTTTATTGGGAAGCCTAAAAAATTGTTTCCACACCATAAAGTATTTGAATTGATTTTATCAGCAGTAATATATACTCGATATCAATTCATAGCGATAAAAACTCATTCAAATGATCATCTTTTTGCTTCCATTGAATCATCAACAAGGAAAAAACATATTATGCATTTTCCTATAATGGCGTCACTCCTCTAATTATCGAAGAAGCGTTTTCTAATCACCTCTTAATTCAGTTTCACGAAAACACGACAAGCCCTGATGCTAAAAGAGTCCGCAGTTTCTGTATTATTTTAAGCTATAATTAACAGATAATGAATATATATTTGTTGCAATTTTCAAATATTCAATTACAGGCGGCTTTCACTTTCGCAATTGTTATAAGAGAAATCGTGAATTATGTAATTATGGACTGATTTAAAATAATATTTTGTTAAAGAATGTATCTTTTAGATAATTGGAATGAAATTAGCTGATATAAATGGAGATAATACTCTTTTTCAGTTTGCAGCTGCGACTCGGAGAATAGTTATCCTAAAATTTAAGTTATGGCTTTTAATTCAAAAATTCATAGTGTTGTTTGGTGCTGAAAGCGTCACACATCTTAAACAGTTTTTTTTTAAATGTTACATTTAAAGTTGCACAATGTAACAAAACCACTTTAAATTTATAGCAAAATGTGCTGCCAACATGGATGTGACCACTTTTTGCTTTTATTTTATATCACTTTTGATTTTTTTTAAATACACAGCGGCGTCATTAATTTAACAGTATATTTTACTATTAATTTTACAGCACTGTAAAAAAAACTTTAGAAATTTAACGAGCAAATCTGAGACTTCTATGATTTCGAATGGATAGATTATTTTTAACAACCCGCATTTTTTTCTAATTTGGCTGCGTTTAGAGCCCAGAACTTTCACTACGTGCAACCGAACTATTATCTATTCGATACGTGTTTGTCTTGTCACATTCTTTCTTGATAGGTTTAAGCAAGTGAAGATTTCTACCTGACGTATAATATTCTAAACACAATACAAAGAATTGTAACTCCGCTTACAGAGCAATCTGTTAATTATTTACGACATTTTTTGCATTTTTTTACAGTGTTATATCAAAATGTAAATAAAAATATTTCTTTTCATAATTTATCAATGTTAGAGTGATAAATTATTTTCCTCTCTAATACGTATTTTAATACAAATATGAGAATAAAAAATAAAGAATGATAAAACAAATATCCTAACTTCAATGCTACTTTAATTAACAAAAAACACCTTTTTATTAAATAACAACTCAGTGTATCTTTTACCACAACATTTTGAGTACTATCTACTTTTTTTACTATTACATAAAAAAATCATAAGATAATAATACATGGAAAATATTCTCATTATAAAAAATAAAATATTGCATACAATTGTAGAGCTAAACTTAAATAAATATCGAAGTAAAATCTTATATCTTAGAACGTTTCAAATAACCGAAACAAATGTCATTATATTTTTACGAGTATATTTTTTACTAAAATCAAATATTTGTTAGTAACTGCATATTTTACTTGCTTGTCAAAATATAAGAAAAAAATTACGAACTAATGTCTCAAAAAAACTAATTTATAAAACATTCGGCATCTATGAAGGACTGCAAATAGAAATGAAAAGATATGCATTATTGAAATTTCTTTTGTACATTAAAGATTTACTAAGAAATATTAAGTCGAAAAATGCCGCCTCGGTGGCTGAATGGTTAGTGTACTGGCCTTTGGAGCTGCTGAAGTCGGGTTCGAATCCCGGTAAGGCATGGATATTTGTACTTGTCAATAAATGTTGTTATTTGTCTATGTGTTTGTGTCGTCCTTTCTTTTTGTGTCTCCTGTGACTGTCCCTTCTGGCTAGCGGGGTAATGGGACATAGCCTACGCCCTTCCCTTCTAGAGGGCGCATTTGCATTCCATTACATTACATTCCAAGTCGAAAAATCATATTTTTATGAGAGGCTAAGAATATTTCATCTTTTTGGTAACTTGATAACTTGTCTAACAACCATGCAAATAAAGTTCTCAATCTCTCTCAACACAGATTAAAGTTTTCAGAACATTGACTTCTTGTCAGCAGTTCTGATAACATGATAGCAAGAATATACAAAAACAAATATTATTTACATTGTAGTTACTTAATTATAATATTTAAATTTTTAATAATTAGTTATTCTTACATTCACATTATAATTATTCTTACTACAATATTTAATTGTTTAAACACATACTTTTTATTTTGTAAATATATTTTCAAAACTAAATTAAACTACAGCAAAATAACTAAAATGTTGTTTTTTACAAAATTAAAATTTTAGTAAACAGAAAAAAGGGATAGAGAAACCCGATTGTACCCCCAAAAATTTCAAGTTGAACTTTACCTTGATACCTTCTTTAATTTTACCTTCTTTTAAAAGAGAAATATTTCAAAAATGGAATTCAGCTCATTATTATGTTAAAGAGTAACAAAGCTTAATTTCATAAATGTCTCGTGCTTTGAATTTTTTGCTTTTCGTATTCAATTATATATTTAAAAAAAAAATACGTGTAGTTTCTATGTTCTTGCGAGATTTTTGTCACTAAGTACCAATACAAGTTACACTTTATCAAAATATTTTTTTTAGAATTGAGTAACCTTTAAAAAGCGTTAAGCTCTTTTTCGTTATTGTCGTTAAAAAATATAAATTTTATTTATAAAATTCTACATAAAACATAAGTATGATTTTTGTGTAAGGAAAAAACAGCACTGCCAAAACTGAATATTTGTATATGAATAAGGAATCCTTATACAATGTACCTTCTTATTTATGTTAGATAACACACGTAAAAGGGAAAAAATCATGCCTAGAGCTACAAAATACTGTATCCCGCTCAGCTTGTTAGTCGTATAAAATCCGACTCCAAACGCGTTCCTTTTTGACATGCAAGAAACGATGGGAGCCCTTATTGATCCAAGCCTAACAATCCGCTATTTGCCGTCCCTTCTTTTACCTGTGCTGAGATTTCTGTTTGCGTAAATACTTCTGCTGACTCAGTCACCGCAAATCCCAAAACTTCCGATGAACTTTTTTTTTATCCGGTCAGGATAGAATTCTGTTTGAGTCTGTTCTTGACGTTTCACCATAGAAAACAGAATAAATTCCGTTACAGTCAACAAAGTTTTAGACTTCTAAGAAGCCTGCTTTAAAATTGTTCATTCGCCTAGACTGAATATTCGACGGACGTGTTTCTTACTTTTTTTTTGGTCGATTGTAACAAAGTTTATATTTTTGCGTGTTTGAAAGTTTGTATCTCATGAAACAAAGGAAGGTTTTTATAAGGAAGAACCAATTGTACATCTTGCATAAAATATTTCAATATCCGCAATCGTAAACTTTTTAAAGAATTGAAAAAAATTCTGGATATTTTGTAGTGACAAAACTTTTTATACTGTTTTTAAATCCAATTTACTTGAAAGTACATAAAAACTTTACAAAAATGAAACCTCTTTTCAATGTTTAAAAATATTATTTTTCTTAGCATTATTTACTTGTTTCTGGGACGTCTCAAAGAAATGATAATTGCTATAACTTTATAAGAGCCACGTTCTTGTCAGAATCTAAGCAAAAAGTTTTAGGTTTTCAAACTAAGTAAAAAGTAAAGCACAGAGCTAAACTTTTTCAAACTCACTAGTACTGGCATACAAAATCGTGCAATGCTCATACATTATTAATAAGCTTGCATAGTATCTGTTTGTACAGCTATGAATAAGAAATGAGTGAAATTTTAAATGAAATAGAGAAAATAAGTTTTTAACCTTAGAAATGGGCGTTGCACACATGTCAAATTGCTTCATGTAATAAAGCCTCCATTAATAAAAATTTCATAATTTTTCTAAAAAATCTAAGGCAATGTTTAATTCCTTCCTCATTAAAACCGTATCCAAAAGAAGCGAAACTAAAACCATATACCTTAATCCACCTTTCCATTACGAAATCTTTTCCGTGTTTCTTTTTCAGGTTCGACACCCTGAAAGAAAGAACAAGGCAGTGGACAACTTTTTTTCACCTAAAGGAGGGCCAAGGAGGTTAAAATAAGATGGAGATGATGTCTGGTGAAAAGTAGTGCAAAAAGTGGCTTGTCAAGTGAAGCCATGATGGTTTCTACGATACGCCCAAACAGACGATTGGCGAATGATTTGGTGTCATTCTTACTGAGGAACGTTTTTCGTCTACTCTTCGTTCAACTATGTTTATCTATTAACAATTGCATCCTCGAGGAACTAAAAACTAATATTTATTTCTAGCTTACTGTGAAAGGTAGTGTCACATTTTGTTATTGGGTAAACTAAAGGGAGATATAGTCTCTTGCTGTGCAAGAAGGTGTCGGCTCGTCACTTAACTGGGGTTTTAAAATACAACTCCCGTCGCCAATAGCCCTCATGCACCTCTGGTGCGACGATAATTGAAACTAGACTATGGGCCATAAACTCCAACAAACCAACCAATCAAAATAAACTAAACTAAACTTGCTGTGCAAAGATAGTAAAAGACTATAGCACGACAAGTCTGTGCTGGTGCAACACGAATACGTAGTTTTTAACAACCGATTATTAAATATTAAAATTATGAATTTTATATTGAAGGCGCTTACTTAGTCAACAGTTTGTTTCCTAAAGACCCAGTGGTCGAGATGCATTCCTATAACCTCACAACAGACTTTTGTGCATTTTTCTTAGAGTTGGCCATTTTCAAGCGGCTTCAGTTGTTTTCTCGCCGAACATCTAAACCTTATTCTATGGGAAGAACATTCTCGTCACGCACATGGGGCAATCACTGACCGCCCCCGCTTGATTGATTGATTGAGCCATTGCCGCCTCGATCACGTACATTAAAAGACCCAGCTCTAAGTGCTCACTTGGGGACGAAGACTTACAGAGGATTCTGTCTTAGTTTACTTGGAAGACCCTTGTGTGCCGAAGATATGTGCGTGAAGAGGACAATATAGATTTAGTTTGAATGTTTCTGGCTGGCTATTTTGTTGCATAAGCAGCTTTAGCACAGCAATGTATGCTCGTATTTTATAATGTCAGTTAGGTGGGAATGCCGATCCCTGAACTGTCACCCAAGGGAACTTCCAGTGACATCTTACGCTGACGGGGAACTTATTTATCACAAGTGAATCTATGAACTGTTCACCATACAAGCATCACTGGAATGCGTTAGAAACTCTTTCCATAGATATCCCGTTAATGTTAGTTAAGTTCGGTCCTAGCGAGGCAAGTAGATATATATTTTTAGGGACGAAGTATGTATTTCTCTTGAAATACTTCTCTCGAACAGAAAGTCCTTTCTTCTTCCTGTATGGATTTATGGAATCATCGTCTTTGTTAATAATAACGAGTATTCCCTCATATTGTCTTGTATATCGTAAATAAGTGTATGTCTTGTCTTTTATTTGCATGCATACGTTGGTACTCAACTCCAACTGAAAAACAGTGCATTTAAGATAAATAGGATAGGCCCGATATAAGGTAGCGTCATACTAACGCCAAAAGAACTAGTCTGTAGCACTATACGAAAAACAATACGAATTCTAGATCGTAACACTACACTTAAAAAAAAAAGAATAGAAGTCCTCAAAATAAGGACTATACAAGCCCGCAACGTCATACTGAAAACATTAAAGAATACTATCTCGTACCATTATATTGATAAATTTTTGAATAATAGCCGTAACATATTACTGAAAACAAAAGAATACTAACCCCGAAGAAAGACAAAATATCAGTTCCAACCAGAGTAGTACAAATAAATTTCATTATTTTAAAAAATATATTCCTTTGCTTTGATTCCCCCAAGTAGAATATTCATTCATCAGATTTCAAATTACTTTAGATTGTATAAAAAATATTCATAAACTTTAGAACTGTTTATTTCTTCTTTAATAAGATCTCATTTATCGGCAGAAGAATTTTATAAAACACTAAAAATACAAACAATATAATTTTAATGAGACTATATCATCATTTAAAAACGTCAAAACAATTTCAAAATTTACCGCTTGCATTTTATTCATAGAAAACATAAAAGATCATTAGATTCCGAAAATGATTTACATTGACAATTACTGATGCATAAATCATTAACTTTTATAAATATAAGTTATAAAAAAGACACGACAACGCCGTTTTGGCGACATAAATGATCGAAAAGCGATGACATCAGGCGAGTCCTTTTAATGACCGAATGAAAATGCATTATTTGAATAAATTCCTGAGAGTATTTATTGAAATGTGTCCGTTTTCATCATTTGTATAATTTGTAGAACACCATTTTAATTTGAATCATAAATTAAATGTTCTTTCAGCAAGCATCAGTAATAATTTATGGCGGATCTTTTGGCCACATATGAGAGTGGAAAATGACGATATCATTTGTCTTTTACAGCAAATGTGTTTTATTTGAGTATCTCATTCATAATGATAATTCTGAATGTTGAAGCAGCTAAATTGCAATAAGCATCTGGAAAACTCATTATTATGGTAATAAAATATTTTTCTAAAGATTGTTCGTATTTTTCTATTTTTATCGCGTTTAACCAGTATTAACTGTAATCATAAATGTTTGGCTATATTAATTTTTTCAACAGATGTTGGGCGATTTTGTTAAAAATTAGATTTTGAGTTTCTGATCAATGTTCTTTCATGAAAACAGTTTTTTTATTATTTGGTGTGTGGTTTATTTTAATTATACCTCCAAAGATTAAAACATATCAATACTTACCCCAATATTATTATAAACTGTATTAAAAATTAAACGTATCGGTGAATTTTAAATCATGCACCAGCAACAGACATTTTGTTCAACACTGCAACTAATTTACTACATAATAAACGAGTTGTCGCATATATGTAATCATTTACAGTATGATATAATGTGACTGCTTAGGTATCACTGAAATTTTGGACAATGTCGCATGAATATCGACCAAAGAAATTGATAATTTTCTACCGATTTTAACCTGATTTCCCCGTTCTTTGAGGTTTCATTCGGGAAATTACAGAAAGTGCAATGCGTAATTTTACTACAATATTATGTTATTTTGCAAGTGTAAAATGGAAATATTATGTTTCGCAATATTTTTCAATCAAGAATTTTGAATTGTGATCTTTTTTCAAATAATATTCCAGCCAATATTGCCCAGCGTCGATAAAACGTAGTCCATTATGCATTGGGCTACGGGTATGATCCGAGATCGGAATACTGCTGTGCTAACTGGGATCTTACCAACAATTCGGAAACAAATTGTGGTTCTAAATTACGACGATCGTAACCAATAACCCTTGTGTAACTCTAGTGTGACAATAATTCAATGTAACTTAACCTTAAACAAATCTGAGATTTTGTTATTTCCACCATTTTATACATATCCGCAGTTTTCATATTTTTAACCGAAGGAGCTAACATTTTGAAAAAATCTATAGACATTGGTAAAAAATTACCTTTCTATAAGCAGGAAACATTTAACTTTCAAACCAGTTAACTCAGTTGCTTCATAATTTTCTCTACTGTATGCTAAGATTTGCTGAAAGCTGAATTTCCATACGTGTTAAATTTAATGTAATTACAGTCTCGCTAAATATCTTGAGAATAGTTTTAACAATAGTTTTAAATTTACTAGAAAAAAATGTAGTGTTTTGAAATTATTTCCCCATTCTTTACTATGATAACTAAAATTTTTGTAATCAAAAAGTTAAAAATTTTAATTAAAATGGTTCATGATGAAGTTTTATTGGAGTTGATCCTCAATTGAATGCTTGGAAAACTTTCGTAAAATTTGAAGGCAGATTGTTCACAATTTTTATAAGAAAATCTATCGTTTTGAGGAAATCATCCAGTTATATTTTGAGTATAAGAAAGTTAATATCTAAAAACGAAAATTTGTTTTATTAATACATGTACACTTTTAAGAAGTATCGATTTTCTATTTTTCTAATTTTTCTTGTTTCTTTATGTAATATAATTATTGGATCTCTTATAAAATGTTTTGATTAAGATAACATAAAATACACTTTAATTCACACTCGAATAATCATGCCCAATCGTTACAATGGTTTTACGTTTCATTGTTTTAAAGGAGAAGAAAATTGTATATGCTTATGTTTTAGACGAAGGATTAACATTTTTATGCGACTACTGTATAATACTGAATTATTATACAGAATAATATATTTATAAATAATGCTTAATAATATATAATAATATATTTATTAATAATACCTAATTATACAGAATAATATGTTTGTTAATAATGCCTTATTATAAAGATGGTTTCTTTATAATTAGGAACTTCAATCCTTCGTCTAAAGCATACGCTAACAATTTAATTTTCTTTAAAACAATTAAACCTGAACGACGAAAGATAAATTTCCAGTGACACATTTGCATTTTCCAAAGTTCGGTGGTAAAAGAAATTACTTACAATGCAATTTACTGAAGAGTACTGCAATTTTACAACCAAAAACCAGATACCTCAAGCACTCATTGTTGTCGAATGTTCCCCTCCAAGAATTAATTAATTTTTTTCTTTATTAAGGTAAAAAGAAATACCTTGGGACTTAGATAGGAAATAAAATTTCCTTTAACTTAATTAACGACGCTATGTAGCACCTAATGAAGTCCAACTTTTTTGGCAGTGGGGCGCCTCTTTTTTTACGTCGTTCGCCCCTGCATTCGATTAAGCTGGGCGGTGTAAAATTATCATGTCTAGTTACAAGGTGAGTAATAAACCCCTTTTCTTCTATTAAGTGAACATCATTAAACTTGTTTCCGTGGCTATAATTTTACTATTTTGTAATGACATTAATGAGGCAGGTTTTTTCTTGTTGTTAAATTTTTGCTTAGTGGGGTTTTTCATGGAAAAAAGAAAAGATTTATTATTATTTGATTTAATTTATTATGGTCCTGAATTCGATGGTAAAGCAGTTTTTATTTTTAAAACAATGCATCTTCGTAATGACTTTGTGTCTTTGCAACGAAACGTTTAATTATAAATACATATGCAGTGCAGTGTAACAATTAATTATTTGTAACAATCTTTTACAATTAATTACTTGTAACAATCTTTTACTTCTTTTGTAACAATTGTAAAATTTTGATTGTATAAAAATAATTATAAATACACAATTTTAATATGCGCTATGTTAATTAATGTTGTAGATTTGGCCCAAGATATTTTTTTGGAAAAATGATTTTTCATAAAATTTAAATAATAAATGGCAATCCTCATTTTGCTGTTCACAGCATAGTAAAATCGGAAACCGAAATTCTTTAAAATTCAAACGAAATTAATTTCTAAGGAAATTCGAATCGTTTGGACAAAATTGTATAGGTCATCGTCGAAAAATATACCATGAGCAATTCCGTCGTGGGCATGTAAACTGCATGTATACTAATGACGTAGACACATTGGTGTAAACACTCAATAACTCCAATAAAACATACTAAAAGTCGGATTATTTGAGTTAATTTACACATCATTGTTGTGGTTATTATAGCAGTTGGTTGGTCAATATACAGGTATTTCCCTACTTGTGTGGTTTATCAGAGACCCGTTTATGAACCTTCGTCAAGTGAGACAGACGCAGACAGAATTTTCAGAATTTTTACTGGCGCAGAGAGAGAAATTACACCCACACGGCAAAGGAGGCGGGAATCGAATCCTCCCCCGGTACAGTGCGCAGACTGTTGGTTTACACTCTAAAAATTGAATGCTCAAAAACGATGAAATTTTCCTTAATTTTGACGATTCTGTTACTGGCAAATACTCCGAGTTTTCGTTTCCTCAAAGTGAGGAAATTTGAATCGTCATTTTTCTGAGGATTTGAATGTCATCTAATCTAAAGAAATATTTTGTCATTTTTGAGCATGTGAGTACAGCAATGAGATTCAGTTTCCTTAAAATCAATATACATAATCGTCAAATCACGATCGTAAAAGTTAGGATTCGCGTTTACTCAAAAGTCACGTGATAGTTTGACGAAACAATCCTCAAAATTAACGAAATGAGGCTTGAGGATTCGTGAATCGTCAAAAATGAAAGTGTTATTTCTGAGAGTGTAGGCAACTATTATTGTAGTAGTTCAGTTGACCACGACACACATTACGTTATAGTACTTTTAATGTGAGGTAGGGTTTTTTAGTACTATTTACTTATTCTCTCTTATTCTTTTAACATCACTCAGTGTGTTCCAATGTAAACATAAGCATATAAAAATTTTAATTCAAATCGAAACTCTAAGTTCCAACATCTATAAAACTCTACTCCAGATAAGAATCAACAGCAATCTCAGTTTAGCAGGAAACCCATGACGCTCACACGTGCATCGAAAACCTAACGCAAAGGGGGAAAAAGTTCGGTGATTCAACTTAGGAAACTCTACTTTCGTCTCAACTGCAGTAGTCATCAGTCTGCTTTATAGAACACCCCCCTGCGAAGAACTTCACGTGTTAGTGATTTTCTTTTTCCCACGAACCTCACCTATTCTCCCATTCTTTAGGATTGGGGGAGGTTTCCTATGGTGGAGAAGAGTGACGTAAACAATAGATATGACTTTTCGAATGCCATTTCTTTAGCCTTAAAATTCTGAACAGGGGTTGATATTTATCCTAGGTAAACTAGGACCTAGAAGCCCAGTGTGTTAGTGTTAGTGCTTCGCATTGCCACGCCACATGTCCGGGGATCGAATCCCGGGTTGGGCGAGGTTGACACATCCTCTCATCCCTTGAGTGGGTCGATGAAATGGGTACCAAGCATGCCTGGGAACTAAACACTGGGGGTTCAGCGTGAGGCTGACCCCCTTATCGGGACATATGCTGCTATAATCTACGTGGTTAGTAGGTTCTTTATCTAAATAAAACATCCAGAGTGAGAATGCATTAAGGTTATTTATTATGATTAAGTAATGATGGATATTACAATAATTGACATAGTATTAATTAACATCTCTACAGAGGATCCGAAACTAATCTGTTAACTCTATTCGGTTTACGGGAAGTAATTGGTACCTGGGAGCTTTGCACCTCAGTCTTGCAAAGCGTCTTCACTGCTAGGCATGGGCGTTGATGGAGAAGTCTGATGAATGAGGCAGGACCGCTGAGGTAACTTCGGCAAAGGAAGTTCTCATAGATAGGGCATTGGCAGGTAAGGACTCTGGAGTCGGGATCGCATTAGACTTGGATCTCATCGTCGGAACTCGGCCGCGGAGGTTAGGTGATAAACTGAGGCATCGGACATGGGATTTTTCCCAAAGTCATTAAGCAGTGCAATCTCTGGAGTCTCTCTCTCCTCTGCTCTGACCTCGCATCACCTCTTCAGATGCAGAAAACCTAGACCCTCCTCAATCGCTCTCATTCGTTAGCTGGGGGTCAAGGGGTCAGTTATGTAAATATCTATTCCCCCTCTTGTGTCCTTATTGGGTATAGGGGGTTAACATCACGCCTCCCTTATTTGGTATTACCAGACTTCCTGTCTGGTCAACAACTCAGTCCTGTCATTGCTAGGTTGCCATATCCTGTTGGCTGGCTTGCCACATTTGGCATGACCTGTCAATACTCTTGGATATTGACTGTGTCATTACTCCCCTTCTCACACGAAAACAAAGAAAGTTTGTTCGTAAAATGTCAATTACTGTCAACCACAACCGAAAGAAAAGTCTCGTAAATTGTTTTTTTAGGTAATTCTCGGATCCCCTGAGAAGACTAATTTCCATAACCTATAACAATGGTTATACAAATAGTTACAAATGATTACATATATGGTAACAAAATTCTTTTCACCTAGTTGTACATAAGTTTGCAAAAATAATTATCAAAAGTGAATGTAATATTTTCACTAATTATCTAGAATAATATGTTTACATGGAACTACATTTAAATCATCAATACAACAGTTATTTAAACAAATCAAAAAAATTTTGCTCTTTGCAAATTTAGATCACTTCATATTTGAATTTTGGAATTTTACCAGTCTCTACTTTTATATCAGATCATTGTTGATGCATATATATAAATTTCTTTCAAGAAAACATGAAGATATTTATGAAAATTTCATTATGGTAATTAAGAGACTGAAATACCCCTAAGTGTTACATGAAAAAAAAAATGCAATGTTAATTACACATACATTTATAACTGAAACCTGTTATTGTATTTTGCTTATAACATCTTAGAATTCCAAATATGTATACATGTATATATGTTGTATTACTCAAATAGTTTAAAAGTTCATAAATCAAGGTATATAATTCAATATGACCCTTGAATTTAATGTCTTTATAATGCAAACTGAAAAGTTTTTCTAAAAGTTTTAGTTCAACATCTTTGAATAATTCACAACAGTTTATTAGTTGTAGAAAATAGTCCATGTATTTAAGGTTTCTGGTAGTCGTAAAGTCACTGAAATGTCATTATTTATACATTAATGAAAATTCCAATAAAAATACCTGAGAACTGTTCAGAAAAACATTGGAGATGCATTGCGCTGGAAAAAACTGTAAGGCAAATCATAAAACACTGCTGATGCATTTTGTTGGAAAAAAAAACTTTAAGGTACATCACCTTCTCTCTTCTAAAAAAAACAAACAATGGTATATTCACACTTTCTGAATTTATAATCACTTGTCGAATATTCTAATGGCTTGTATATTGTGAAAAGGAAATATTCATCTCCTTTTATTTGTGTTGAGATGGACTGCTTTCAGAAATAAGATTGGTTGACTTTCTGAATTATAGAAAATGCTTTGTACAATTTCAGACCAGCTGAAATATGTTCTCTGCAGAAATCTTCAAGTGTGCACCCTTGAAGTCTCCCTTTTTCTGTAATCATAATATCGTACAAACTAATTCTGGCACAATCAATCACTCCCAACAAAACACAAGCCAACATTAATTCGCCTCAGATCCTCTATAGAGATGAATTTAAGCAAAAAAGAAAATCACTTATCACTTGAAACAACTTAAATCACCCTTTATTTAAAAAAAATCTCAGTTTATAGCAAAAATTAAAAATTGTTAATTATTACTAAAAAAAAATGACAGGGAAAACTTTTCACGTGTAGAAATAAATTTTTCCTGTGTTTTCTTCTCAAAAAAAAAATCTCTCCAAAAATAGTCAAATCATTACAATAGGGAATCTTTAAACCAATCTATCAGATTCGAAC
Organism: Hylyphantes graminicola; assembly: GCA_023701765.1. Taxonomy (NCBI): domain Eukaryota; kingdom Metazoa; phylum Arthropoda; class Arachnida; order Araneae; family Linyphiidae; genus Hylyphantes; species Hylyphantes graminicola. Next base: position 58,565,703 of record CM043111.1, on the reverse strand, counting down.
CAAAAGCATATACCATTTAACAAAACACTGAGAAGAAAACATAATTAAAAAAAATGCAATTTTACCCACATTCCAGCAATCCAGTGTACATTTTACGCCGCTATTGCCCATTAGATGGCGATAGTAGTACCAATTCGTTGATTTGGGAATTCTCAGAAGTCCCGAAAACTCGTCTTACTGCCCCCCGTTTCTCGCATTTTCCAAAAATTCAGTTCTTTCGTCGTTGCATTCAGTGCCCGTGTGTGTGGAAGAAGCTAATCCGGATTACCACATGGAACCTTTACCGGATATCACTATTGAATTAGTAAGTGTTTTTCCAATCTTGAAAATTGTAATAATTCATAATCCCGCAGCATTTTTTCCCATTGCATTTAATTAGAATTAAAAAGAGCGAAAAATGCATCGCACGTGGGAAGTTTTACCTGTGCTTGAAATCACTCTGTCTCATATTAAAATATAAATTTCACTTCTGAATCAATAGAAAAATAAAACGGGTATTTATATAAAACCATACTAAGTGAAGAAAATATTAATAAAATTTTGGGGGAAAAATCGGAATTCAATAGCTGTTCTTTAAAAATAATACAAACGCTTGTATTTTTCAGGTGGCCCGTTGCGGTTTCGACAGACGACGACTTGCGGCTATCTATCGCCGTGTTTAAGGGCCTTAGAATCACTAATTCTTACTAATTTTCCCTTTTTCATTTTTCAGCTTTTAGGTCTGGCAGCAAAGAGGCACAAATCATGTGACTCTTTAATTTGTGGTTTTAGTTTTGTTTACCAGCAGTAAATATTATGCTTTTTTTTAAGAACAGGGCATGCATGCATTAGCCAAACATTTTTATAGTTTTTTACTAATTTTTATACTGTGTTTTCAAGTTTTCTAATTTGTTTTATTTTGAAATGCATTTTTTTTTGTGTATGGCCATACATTTATGCGTAAATAGGGTGTCAATTATCAATTGTTAACTCTTGTTTAACGTAATTTTACATATTTATAAGTTAACAAAGTATGATTTTTCCCGAAAATGTTGTTGTTGTTCGAAGCATAAAAAATTAATATTTTTGTTATACAAACTTGATGAAATATTATTCTGTATATTAAAAGAAAACATACAATTTTCTTTTAGCTGTGCCTTGCAAGAACAAGTCCACCCAGGAATTCATAGTTCTTCCTTGAACATCTTGTCGCCCGGCGCCTTGAATAGTCTGATTGTGCGACACACCCCCTCGGATTCCCCCTCTTGGTGTTGAAAGTTAAGTTATTTTTTGTTTGTTTACTTTTGGGTGGGGGTCTTTTTCGTTCTTTTTTTTTTTTTTTTTGTGGGTTCTTGGGAAGGGTTTATAGTGCGTATATTTTTGACCATTTTTACCTTAGGGATTGAAATGTATTAATGTTATAAGATCAATTTTGTAAAAGCTTTTTATATATTTTTTGTCTTTGTGTTTGTTGAATCATTACACATAAATTGATTATAGGAGATGTCGCGTACCCAGCATACCTTGCGAAGCGTGTGGATAAACTCCTTCCGGTCCCTACTTCCGGTATTCTCTACGTGAATTCAGTGAGGATTGCGCTGTTGTTTACAAATGTGTGATCTGTTTTTTGAATTATTTCATAAAAATGCCGGTGCATTACAGTGTTCCACGATGTTTTTCTAATAAACAAAAGTTCAAAGGTTTAAGTTTCTTTGGATTTGCCAAGAATTTAGGTGTAATTTGCCCATTGCTCATACCTCTAATTTTAGTATTCTCTATGCGAATTCAGTGCTGTAGTTTACAAATGTGTGATCTGTTTTTTGAAATATTTTATTAAAATGCCGGTGGATTAGTGTTCCACAATGTTTTTCAAATAAATAAAAGTCCAAAGGTTTAAGTTTCTTTGGATTTCCTAAGAATTTAGGTGTAAAATTCAGCGCATCGAAATTAGAATACATTGAAAATTTCAGAAAGAAATTCGAATTCGAAGTACTTCAATTATTTAAAAAACTTCAAAATTTAATGCTCATTTAAAAAACATAGGAAGCCATTTTTATTAGAATTAAATCACCATTGCCATCGCAACAATTGCTTGAGAAGCTTTAATTCTTTTAGACAATAAATTAAAATAAATTTATTTTTGAGACATAGATCAATTTAAGATGACGTCAAATATATATTTCACTACGAGATCTTTGTATGTTGATATAAATTGTTTTCATTCTATTTAAAAGCGAGGAATTTTACATATTTATTCTTTGAAATATAAATTTTTGCAAACGATTTAAGTTATAATTATTTAATTTTCGAAATAAAATAAATAAAACTAGCCGAATTTAGCAAGTAAATGTTTATTGAGGAGTAGTTTTTTTGGTTTTTGTTCAACGAAAAATTAAATATTTATTTATAACTGCAAATAAAGCTGTGTTTAGTGCTATGTTTAGTGAAAGATGCTGTGTTTAATTAGATGCTGCATTTAGTGAAATTTATTTTAAATTTAATGTGGAAAAACGGTTGTTGATGTCACTTAGTGTTACGAACCTAGTTTTTTCAAGATAAGAATTTTAGTAAGTATTTAAGTAACAGGAAAGTAGGCTATTTTAGTTCTTTAAGAACTTCTTGTTGTTTGTACAAATGAAAATGTTATGGAATACTTTTTGTTTAAAAATTTATAAAGATCTATTTATTTTAAAAGACACGAGAAAGGTATTTGTTTATAAAATACTCAATAATTGTTCAGAAATATAAACTGAGCATAAAAAATAAAACTTTTGGATTTTAAAACAAAAGTTATGCACCTACAGTTCATTACTCAAACAATCACCACAAAAGAATAAAGAAATATATTATGCACACAAAATTGTATATTATAAGGTTTATTACACCAATAAATTAACAAAGCTTTGTTTTTATTAACTATTCAATTAAAATGAAATAAGTATCCAAGAAATATCCTAAAGAGTATACAATTTTTTTGAGAAATGTACAGTACATAGACTACATAACCTTGAACTGTAATTTCCAGTAGTTTTAGCATCTAGTGCTTTTAATTCCTGCTTTAAATATGGAACTGACTTCTCGAAAGTGATATTAACAAAAAAAATTATAACTTGAAACATTTAATTAAAAGAAAAAAACCTTTTTTTAAGCCTGACAAAATGTCAATACAAAAAGTTAGCAGTCGACTAAACCGGAAATAGATTATCCACACCGGTAGAGCAGAGACATCTAGCGGATAAGTTTGACCTAAGCACCTCCTATTGTTTTGATGCCATGAATAAAATGTCGATAAAAGGGTGAAATCTAATTGAAACACCTTATGATTAAGCATGGAATTAAATTTTAATATAGTATATATATTTAGACTGTTGTTGTTCTTTTTCTTAAATTATAATCGTGTGTTTTAAGTAAATTTGGTTTATTTTCATTGTGAATATTGGTTTCTTGTAAATGTGGGAATCTTTCAGTAACTTTTTTAATTTTTGAAATATGTACTTTCTTTTTTTGTTCGGGGTTGGTACAGTTTTGTATTTCAAATAAATTTTTACTAATTGTTTTTGTAACTTGAAATTTTCCCTGAAATTTTGACTTATAGTTTTTACAGTCTCTGACAGTGACAAAATTGCCGACTTGTATATTATGTGGTTGAGATTTGCTTTGAGTGTAAAATTGTTGTCTGGTCTGTGCTTTTTCAATGGATTTAGAGGCTTGCGTGTTAAAATTTTGTATTTGTTTTCTTATATTTGCCATATAAGTAGGATATTTTAATAATTCGAGATTGTCTTCTTGACTTTTATATTTCTGTGTGAGAGGTGGAATCTTTCTACCAAAAAAAATCTCGTTTGGCGAAAATCCGATTGTTGAGTGATAACTTACATTATAATTTGACTTGTATAAATTTAAAATTAATTTTAAATCTCCCACATCGTCCTGTAAAGCCAGAATGCATTCTTTGAGCTGCTTGTGAGCTCTCTCTATAATACCGTTTAAATTTGGTGTATAAGGTATCGTGTGTTTAATTGTAACCCCTAATTGTTGTTGAATGTTATGAAAGTTTTTACTTATAAAGCAAGATCCATTATCACATAAAATTGAATGCGGCGTCCCATATCTACTAAAATAGTCAATAAAGCATGGTACTATAGATTTTGTGTCTATACTTTTTAGTGGGTACAGCTCCAGATGTCTCGAAAAATTGTCTATGATTGTTAGGACATAAGAGTCATTAGACAAAGGACCAATAATATCCGTACTTAAATGCGCCCCCGTAATTGCAGGAATTTTTCGAATTTCATGTGCCCATATATTTCGTTGGGGCCTTTTGAGCTGCGTGCATTTGAGACAAGATCTAGCGAAATTTATACAGTCAGTTAGCATAGCATCCCAATGAAAATATTCTCGTAGGAGTAAGTACATACGTCTACCTCCAAGGTGGGTTATATGAAAATCTGACAATGCTTGTATTTTTAGAGAGTTTGGTATGACAATGTTCTCCACATGTTCTATAGAATTCCCTTTTTGGATTGAACGTCTGTATTTTAAAGTATTTTTGCTATCCACAAAATAATTTTTATATTTCGGTTCAATTTTCTTCTGTGTCAATTTGTTTTTAATAAATAAAATTGTACTGTCCTGGTTTTGTTTGCTGATTATATTTTCTTCGCTCAGCTCACCTCCAAGAGGAAAGACCCCGAGATTGCTGCCGACTCCCGCTGTGTCCATGTTATTTATTTGCTGATCTCCGTGTATCTGGCTGAATCCGGAAACTGGTGAGTTTGTGCATGTGTTATTATTTTTATTTTTGACGTGTTCATTTATGTTGTGGTTTATGTTATTATGTATTTGTACATTGTTACATTCATTTTGTGAAATATTTTGTGTATTCGGGAGTTTTAGGTTGTCTTGTATTATTTCGCATAATTTATTGGTGTTATTGTTTTGTAATTCAGATTTATCATTTGGAATGTCGATGGGTAGACCCGAATAAATTTGTTTTGAAAAGCTAGTGTCGGTATCAAACGCTATATCCCCTGTTTTGATTGTTTCCGTTCGTGAAAAAAAATCCGCTAAAGCATTTTCCTTTCCCGGTAAATACTTAATGTCGAAGTCATATTGACTTAGTTCGTTTAGCATTTTTCTTACCAAATGAGAAGTATTGTTTAGTTTAATAGGGTATTTGACTAAATCGGGAAACTGCCCAAAAAAGTTATATAAACATAGTATAGGACCCAGAAAACGCATATTCATTGGTTTTTCTTCAAAAAATTGCTCAAATATTATTTAAATTAAGTTTTAAAATCGCGATTTTCCAAAGCTCGGTCACGTGATTGCAAACGCTACGCTGATTGGTCTGACGTCACCCGGCATTAAACCGCCCCTCATGCTATTCGAATTTAGGCATCCGAAACTTTTTAGCGCTCTTTTAAGTCTAAAATAATGTTTTTTTTTAGAAGTATTTCTTTCATTGCGATTTTAGTGCTTAAAAAATATTTAAATAAATAAAACTAAAGGATTCACAAAAACGGCTAGCTCAAATTTGCCGATAATCGATGCTTATGAATATGATTGTAGGGCATTTGTTTTTTAAGTCTTGTTCGGATTTCTGTTCTGATAAGTTCCAAAATATTACAACTTCCAGCAAAATAATAACAAATTTTAAACGGAATCTAAGGAAGCTATTAATATTTTTAATGAAAAGGTCGTAAAAGTGTAAATAATATTATACTTAACAATGGAAAGTGTTATAATGCTAATGTTAATGTTGTAATGGTAACTAGTTTCATATCTTTATCCTTGCCCATAGATGGCGCCCCGAACTTTTTTTCTTGTACTAATCTAGAAAATTAGAAATTTATCTAAGCAATTTTGTTTAAAAAAAGTTGTTTCTGCGTTCTAGTTCAAAGAAAAACATTGTAAAAAATTTATTTTTGAAAGCTACATCAGTTTTCCCCTAATTTTGATTTCATTGAACTTCAAGTATTAGTATCTTTTTTTCTATCTACATTAAAATATATTGTAAATATATAGTAAAACTTCGTATTAAACGCAATTGAATAAATTATCTCAAAACTCAACTTGAATAAATTATCTATTAAAAAATTATGAATTAATTAGAAAGTTACACAAATCCGCAAATGAACGACTTATAATAAAAGTTACTGACGTTTAAAATTATAATAACAAAAATTACATATGCGTGCCACAAAGTAATCATTTTTAAATTGGTTCTATTTAATTTTAAGGCTAGATATTTTGGCAAATAGAGAGATTGTTTAAGTAAAATTACATGAAAAAAAAAACCCTTAAGTATAAAATTAGGTCACTTCATATGAACTAAAAAAAACTATTTAACTGCGGCCCTATAATTTTTTATATACACTTTTCTTAGGATGTGTATTAGTTCAGATTGCGTTTTTTTATGTAGCTATATATCTCTTATTTTATAAGCTATTATTTTTTATTTTTTGGTTTACAAGCGCTCTGGTGCCATTTTTCTTGAAAGTCAACCGAATTCTTTAAGGGAATTAACAGATGTAAAAGTAGCGGATTATGAAATTAAAAAGTCGCGAACCAACTATTAGTAAGCTAAGTGCTAAATGTTAAAAACAAAAAAAAATAGCCCATTAAAGCATCTCTACTCACTCTTTTAATGATAAATCAAAGGAAAATGGAGTTTACAAATACAGCAACAGTGTTCACTACGGATTCTCCCGCATGTCGAAAACGTTTCACGCCAGGTGACGTCACTCCCTTCAAATTCTGCCGGGGATCGTTTTGGGGGCGTGGCTTATAATCAAATTTCAATTGCGTTTTTCTCCGTTTCTAGGCGGTATTTGGAAAAAAGAAAAAATACGGGTCTAATATTTTTTGCCTAGGAATATTTTAAACCAATAAATTTTTTTTAGTCAAATACCCTATTGTATTCTGTAACGGACGGTGATCTGTCAAAACAGTAAATTGCTTACCAAAAAGATAGTCATTGAAATGAAGAATACCTTCATAAATGGCTGTTAGTTCTAGTTGAATGGCGCTTTGTTTAGCTTGAGCTGGCGTTAATTTTTTTGAAAAATAGGCCACTGGTGCCAATCTATTCTGCCTGTATTGACATAATATTGCCGAGATTGCAATAGCACTAGCGTCAGTGTTTAGGTAAAATTTTTCCTTGAAGTTTGGGCTAATTAGGAACGGTTGATTAAAAAAATGCGCTTGTAAATTTTGAAAAGCTGTCTCTTGTTCGTTCGACCAATTAAATTTAACTCCTTTTTTCAAGAGTTTTTCCAAGCTAGCTGTGTAAATGGCGTAATTTTTGATTGATGATCTGTAGAAATTAAGCAATCCTAAAAAGGCTTTTAGTGATTTGAGGTTGTGGGGTTTTTTGAATGACATAATTTTTTTTTTATTATCTGGTGAAGGAGTTATTCCATCTTTTGAAACTTCATATCCAAGATAAGTGATGCTTTGGCGCATAAATTGACATTTTTTTGGGTTTAAAGTCAGGTTGTGTTCGGTTAGGCGCTGTAAAACTATTCTGATTTTATGAACCATTTCCTCTTGGTCATTGGCCCCTATTAATATATCATCGATGAACCATCTTATTCCTAAATTTCCCAGTCCCGCAAGGACCGTATTCATTAGTCTTTGAAAAATCTCTGAGCAATTCTTCATGCCAAAGCAGAGTCTTTGGAAACTAAAATTTCCCAAAACTGTAGTGAAACCCAATTTGTCGGCGTATTCTTTAAAATCGCATTGCCAAAATGCGTTACCCATATCAAGCGATGTGAAAAATTTAAATCCGCTTATTGCATGAAGTATGTCTTTAATTTTTGGTAAATTTTGTGGGAAAATTTGTATTGCCATGTTAGTGCAGCGCAGATCCAAAACAAAACGATAATCTCCTTTTTGGTCGCTTGTGGACTTTTTTCTTACCAACATAGCGGGAGCAAGCCAATTAGTTTCAGTAGGTTTAATTATTTCTGCTTCCAGCATTTTATCTATTTGATTTTTAGCTGTTTCGCGCAAGTGCTATGGTAGGGGATATGCTTTGCATGTAACGGGTGTGTCGTGATAAAAATGCATAGTTGGTTTCACTGCATCACAATGCCCAAGTGACATTAGTGAAGTCGAAAAGGCGTTTTTAAAATTTGTTAATAAGTTGCTTATTTGAAGTTTAATAACTGGGTTTAAGTGTGTTAAATCAAAGTTATCCAGGGAAAATTCAGTTTGTCTTCGTTTCAGTGTGTCTTCTGAGGCAGTAATTAAGTTAACTGTATTTTCTTTGTTTATATTTGAATTTTTAATGTCAATTGCTGTGTGGATATTACCCACTTGCATATGTTTGTTTAAATGTATGTTTTTTTCACCAGCATTACATATAAGGATTTTTGTTTTATTATCTTTAATTGTGCTAATAACCGGAGTGATGATTAAATTTGGATTATTAACTTGAATTGGTTCAAAAAAAACTTGTATATTGTTTTGTGAAAGGGGTGTCTTAGAAACAACATCTACTATTCTCGTTTCTTTGGGTTGTAAGAAGATTTTTTTATTTAGTTTCATTCTAAAACCTTCTTCATCTTCGGAACTTGTATAAATGTTAATCAGTTCGACTTCTGAGTCGTTAATCTCGAAAATACCTTCTGAAATGCGGAGATTTACTCGATGTTTATTTAATAAATCACAACCAATAATTAATTTATAATCATGAAGGTAGTTCTGTGTTATGAAAAAGCCGTGCTTAATTTTTACATTTCCTATTTGAATCGGGAGTTCCGCTAGATACAGGAATTTTACTTTTGAACCCGTGATTGTGGTTATTTGAACATTTGATTGTATAATTTTGACTTTTATTTGCTTATTATTTTGAATTTGTCTAAATATATCTAGGTCTAGAATTGACACACTGCTCCCAGTGTCAATAAGTGATTTTATGTCTATTGATCCGGCTTTTACATTTATGAGTGTAAGGTTTGAATTTTTATCGTTATGGCTTGTGTTTGCGATTACATGATTATTGTTATTTTCATTTGTTTCATTTATTTGAGTATTGTTCATTTTAATTTGTTGATTATTAATGTAGTCTGAATTTCCTGTTGTGATGGTTTCAATTTGATTTGATATGTTTTGAATAATATTCTCGGGGACACTATTTTGAATGTTTAAATCAGTGTTCCCGAGTTGTGTCCTAAAAAATGGTTCTGTGTGTTTGTGTTAGGGTCGGTGTGCCTGTTGTATTGTCGATTTTGAGTGCTATTTCCTCTGAAATAGCGTCCACGTGAAATGAAACCCCTACCTCTGTTGAAAGATCGTCCTCTTGTTTGTACGTTTGGGTATGCTCCTCTGTTATTATTATTATTGCCTCTGTTCTGAAAGTTTCTATATTGTTGGTTGTTCTGTTGTGGATTAAATTCTCTTGTTATAGGAGTGCTTTGTAATTGATTGTATTGAGTGTTAGATTGTTTTAGTATTTTGTAGACCTCACAGTGGCTTGAGTAGTGTGCGTTTTCGCCACAAAATACGCATTTAATGTTTGTTTCTTCAGATCTGATATTATTTATTTGCATATTGCCGATTTTTTGGATTGTTTCGTGGGCCTTTTGGGAATGTATTGCAGTGGTAACAGCGTCATTGAAATTTTGCGGATTTGTTTTTATTACGTCAACTCTTAATTCAGGGAGAAGTGCATCGAGGAATTTTGACTGTTTAAGTCGGTCGATAATTTGTTTCGTTTCGTTGTTTTCCATTTGGTATCGTGTTCCTAAATAGTTGTTTGCGAGAGTTGATACTCTGTATGCGAAGTTTTTTACAGATTCGCCTTCACCTTGCCGACATGCACTGAATTTCGATTGATTGTCTGTTAGACCAATTTCATCAGAAAAGAACGTGATCAATTTTTCACATATTAGTTTGTAATCGTCCGATTCCGACAATTCCGCATCGTTCAAAAGAAAAGTTAGGGCATTTCCCTTCAATCTTGTTTTTAAAATAGTTAGTTTTTCCTGGTTGGACCAACCCGACAACTCGGCAATATCATTAAACTGTTTAAAGAAGAATTTACTTTCGCTCGGCTCTCCATCAAAGAATGATGTTAGTAGTGCAATTCCATTGATTTTTCCCGAGTTTTGATTTTGTTGGGGATTAGGAGTGGGGAAATTCGTTGAGTTGGGTGCAGGAGCTGAAATTGGTGTAAGCGCGACATTACTTTGTGAAACCGGTGCAGTATTTGTTCGTGCGCTACGAGTGCGCGTTCCCCTATTACTAGTTAGCACTCTAGCGATTCTACGTCTAGGTGGCATTGTGAAAACTAATATTTAACAAAATACATCAAAAGAAAATTTCATGCACAGGTAAAAGTTATAAATGACCAAGTATATTATTTTACCATTTAGTAAATAATTAATTACTAAAACCATTAAACAATTAATCATTAAAACCAAATTCTTACACATTAAAAGAAAGTAATCAATTATTACCATATAACATATAAAACACCAAGTCAACACCAAACGCAAAGAGAAATGACTGAATGTTTGAAATATTAAAAACTCATACATTAAAAACCCAATTAAATGACATGCATAAACAAATTAGCGTTTGTAGCGAGAGAAAAAAAAATTGAATGTTAACCATTCTTTAAAGAAAATTTAAAGAAAAAAAAATAACCAAACTATCCCCACACTGGATCCTGGGACCGGGTACCATTGCTATAATCTACGTGGTTAGTAGGTTCTTTATCTAAATAAAACATCCAGAGTGAGAATGCATTAAGGTTATTTATTATGATTAAGTAATGATGGATATTACAATAATTGACATAGTATTAATTAACATCTCTACAGAGGATCCGAAACTAATCTGTTAACTCTATTCGGTTTACGGGAAGTAATTGGTACCTGGGAGCTTTGCACCTCAGTCTTGCAAAGCGTCTTCACTGCTAGGCATGGGTGTTGATGGAGAAGTCTGATGAATGAGGCAGGACCGCTGAGGTAACTTCGACAAAGGAAGTTCTCATAGATAGGGCATTGGCAGGTAAGGACTCTGGAGTCGGGATCGCATTAGACTTGGATCTCATCGTCGGAACTCGGCCGCGGAGGTTAGGTGATAAACTGAGGCATCGGACATGGGATTTTTCCCAAAGTCATTAAGCAGCGCAATCTCTGGAGTCTCTCTCTCCTCTGCTCTGACCTCGCATCACCTCTTCAGATGCAGAAAACCTAGACCCTCCTCAATCGCTCTCATTCGTTAGCTGGGGGTCAAGGGGTCAGTTATGTAAATATCTATTCCCCCTCTTGTGTCCTTATTGGGTATAGGGGGTTAACATCACGCCTCCCTTATTTGGTATTACCAGACTTCCTGTCTGGTCAACAACTCAGTCCTGTCATTGCTAGGTTGCCATATCCTGTTGGCTGGCTTGCCACATTTGGCATGACCTGTCAATACTCTTGGATATTGACTGTGTCATTACCGGCACCATTGCTATAATCTACGTGGTTAGTAGGTTCTTTATCTAAATAAAACATCCAAAGTGAGAATGCATTAAGGTTATTTATTATGATTAAGTAATGATGGATATTACAATAATTGACATGGTATTAATTAACATCTCTACAGAGGATCCGAAACTAATCTGTTAACTCTATTCGGTTTACGGGAAGTAATTGGTACCTGGGAGCTTTGCACCTCAGTCTTGCAAAGCGTCTTCACTGCTAGGCATGGGCGTTGATGGAGAAGTCTGATGAATGAGGCAGGACCGCTGAGGTAACTTCGGCAAAGGAAGTTCTCATAGATAGGGCATTGGCAGGTAAGGACTCTGGAGTCGGGATCGCATTAGACTTGGATCTCATCGTCGGAACTCGGCCGCGGAGGTTAGGTGATAAACTGAGGCATCGGACATGGGATTTTTCCCAAAGTCATTAAGCAGTGCAATCTCTGGAGTCTCTCTCTCCTCTGCTCTGACCTCGCATCACCTCTTCAGATGCAGAAAACCTAGACCCTCCTCAATCGCTCTCATTCGTTAGCTGGGGGTCAAGGGGTCAGTTATGTAAATATCTATTCCCCCTCTTGTGTCCTTATTGGGTATAGGGGGTTAACATCACGCCTCCCTTATTTGGTATTACCAGACTTCCTGTCTGGTCAACAACTCAGTCCTGTCATTGCTAGGTTGCCATATCCTGTTGGCTGGCTTGCCACATTTGGCATGACCTGTCAATACTCTTGGATATTGACTGTGTCATATGCCTAGCACAAAAGCTTAAATGGGCATAGCAGGTCTTGGCCCAGTAATGGGCTGTTGCTCCGAAGAGTTTAGTTTTAGTGTTGTTTAAGGATTTAAAAAAATTCACAAAGAGAATGCAATCGAAACTGAAAACTTATACTGTGGTATTTTAAATCCAATGTTACATTTCCCTATTAAGCCGCTATTCATCGAGAATGCATTTGTTTATCACCTGGTGTAATGTTTCGACTTGGTTAAAAAATTAAATTATTCTAAAGATCTAGCTAGAGAAAAAGTTAAAAGTAGTGTGGCCGGTATTCACCAGAATTTATAGCCAGATAACGTTTGCAAGATCCAAACACCCTAAATAATGTGTTTCGTAATCAGCTGAAAAAATTTTGCACAAACAATTAATTCAATTTAATCAACCCAAGATCACAGAAGATCCATGCATACTTCCGGCAAAAATAACGCATAATTTTAAAAACAAATTATATATTGCATCCAATGTATATTTAACCTGGAACTTTTCAAGTGGATAGATTTTTCGTTTGAATCAAGAACTAGGAAAAAAAATTTAAATCGTTTTATTTGGCGTAGGTCCTTTTGGCTCTGAAGTACAATATATTCGAGGAGAAGAGGGGCTACTAGACTATTGCGTGTAAACAAGCTTTGTAGTATGAATTATTTTTTATTCTGTTTTAGAAATATTCATGTTTACTTTTTGGTGTTCAAAAGAAAGCATAAATAAAAACTGAAAACTTTTTATCGAAGTGTTTAGGTGCATTTATGCTGGAAGTTTTTTTAATGATAATACTAATAATAACTTTATTAATATCATTTAAGAAACTATAAATAAAATACAAAAAAAAAATCATATTAGCTGCTTAGGGGAACATTCCCGTTCAAGCCGCCTAGAAATTTAAATTAAGTAAGTTTTAACAAATTACAATTTTTTTCATTCACCTTTTAAGTTGTCGATCCGGTATTTAGTTAAACAGTTAGTGGATTTGAATTTGGGCGCTATCCTAAAACAAGAATAATAATTTTGTTTTAATTGCACTCAAATTTACATACAAGAACTTGAATAAAAATAAATAAATAAAATAGTAGATAATAAGATTCGATGTCTCTGAATGTTTTTTAAAATGAATGTGTTTATTTACCTTTATTTCCTGAAGTGTGGGTAACCATACCTTGATGCTTGATATGGTGAACGAAAATATTATTTTCGATTAAAAACAAATTTTTTTTTATCTCATACTGGTACTACATACTTCAAATTTTGCTCAAATATTATTATAAACCCTACAGCTAAACTATCTGATATATATTTTGAAACTAATAATGGGTAAACTTTTTTTAGCCTATGAGAACCTATCCGATTTCCCAATAGGAACATTATTTCAGGCAAAAATTTCGTTTTTTTTTTTTTTAAATTTATTTATTGAAAATCTTAATTCCAAAACAAAATTAGTTATGTATTGAAAGTATACATATTATGAATGAAGATAAATACTTAAGTATAAAAGCTATTTTTAAAAACCAATTTTTGAATAACACTAATTTTCAATTAGTTTTCAATTTAAATGTTAAAGATAAAAAGTAAACCATTCATGATTGCATTGTTTACTGAAGCCTTATCTTCAAATGGAGGATAGGAAATACGGAATTGAGAAGCATTTAAACGATATTCTAATTAAAATACTTTAAACATGCATCCGTACCGAATTAATTATTTTCAATTTTTTCTTATATTTGTTCCTTCCCAATTTCTCTCTCATTACATATTTAATGATTTTGATATCAAATTCATTCGCTCATTATAATTGAACAGCTGAAAATGGGTGTATTTATTTTTAAAAGAAGAATTGCTCCAGTGAAGTTAAAATAATTCTTAATACAGCTTTAAATAATAGTAATTTTTTAATCAATAAAGGCAATAGGTGTACAAGCCGTACTTTTATTCTATTAATTATTCTATTCTTTTATTATATCTATTATTATTATTTTCATTTATAAAATAATTTCATGTTAATTGCATTTAAAAATTTACAATTTCCGATTAATTATTTAAAAAGTAGTACATATTTATAATCTAACAAATTTCGGCCATGTTTGAACTCCTCGCATCATTGACATGCCGTGAAAATTCTGTTAATTTACATTGTAATATGTTTGTTTAAAAACGGAATGAAGTCCATGTGGATATATATTAGGAAGACAGGCTACGTTACGCAACGGAAATTCCCTTCTTTATAGAAGTAATCTAAGGATCAATTTATATTCAAAGACATTTTTTAATTAAAAAGTAGATAATTTAAAAAGATATATGCATTGAAGGATTTCAGTTGGTGCTTATTATAAAAATTACAAGGAACCAAATAAGATAAGATTCATTCGAATATTAAACAAGTTGGTTTGTTACAGAATCTGTCACTTACAACGCTTCCACACAACATTTACGCTCAACAGGAAACACATTAAATACCTACCTACCTCAAAAGAAATTCGCCAAATATGGCCTTTAGCTGGTTCTAATTCAAACTTTTATAAGCCAAAATTAATAATTTTCTTTTATCTTCTTTTGCAGATTTGATAATTAATCTTTATCGTTTGCTAATTTTTTGAATTTCGAAGAATAATGATGTATTTTTTTATATCTTTTTGCAGCCACAAGTTTACATTTCGAAAAATAAATTCGTAAAATTTTTTCTTTAAAAATAGAAGTGAAACTTTACATATTTCATGCAAATTTAAATTTTTTTGTGCATATTTCTTCATACATATAAAATGAACCATCAAAATAACTTTATTGTGCTATTACAACAATATAAATTGAATTAATCATAAAAATAAATATTTTTTTCACTAAGGTGTAAATAAGATATTTTAGAGATTCAATGTCGCTAGTTTAAAATACAAAAACAAGAACAACGAGTGTGACATCTATATGTATTTTCAAGACATCTATATAATTTTTTAAATAAACAGCAAGTTTTATAATGCCAAACCACGAAAACTAGGCTAGCAGGATTCTCACATTTTAAACCACTTTTATGAACTCATATTTGTCTTTATTATTATTATCTTGTGGTAATTTTCCTTAATCATCTAGTAGATATTTTGTCCCCCTTCACGCCCTTGCTAATCAAACACACGAGCAATATTCTAAAAAACTGCACGAATTCATTAAAATCTTGAAATGATTCATAGTATTTGTTGTTATGTTTTTATCTCTTCCTTTGTCTTTGACTTTATTTTAATGCAAAGTTTCAATCATAATTTTTGTGATTATATTAAAAAGTTAATGCTGAATTGAGAAATTGATTTTGAGGAGCTATAATACAGAATTATTATATATTATGCTTAATTACAAACTATTTATTGCACATATTTCAATGGAGTTATTTTTTTTATCTCATTCATACTCTATCCGAAGCTCACTTTCAATTTCGCTGAATCCTTTATAATGTATTAACAACAGGATTTTATTCAAAAACTAGCATAACATTTCTCACAACACAATAATAACATATGTATATAAATTTATGAAGGTTGAATAGAGTAACACATTTTATAATCAACCATTCTTTTCAACCCTATTATTATTTCACACTGAAAATCTCCTTTTAAAGCCGTCATTATTACAAAGCTCCCCAAATATTTACCAATCGCCTCCGATGCATCATGTTTTATTAACATCGAATTAAGAACAAAGTAAAACAATGCTTCGTAACTAAAAACTTATATCCGATACGACTCTATTTACAGTAGGCTGCCTATACAAACTGGAGGTGACTTAATTTAGCTTATCGGGATCCCTAAAAGAATCAGCCTTTGTTAATGATTTGGTTTTTATTGAACAACAGTTAATAAGTGCTTTGATATTAAAAGTAAGGAACAGTTATAAGATAGTTTCTATTTTGTGATTTGCGTCACGAAAATTCCTAAATGCGGTAAACATTCCACTTTCACTATATTTCATACAATTATAGGTATTTTATCCTTAAGTCAAAATTTCAAGTTCGCCAATAGTCGCCAATAAACAAAACGGTCATTATATCATATCTGTACCAAAAGTAATTGGAGTTAAACTTATTTTGATAGATAGTTTCATAAATATTTAAGCCAACAAAAACATGAATAAATACAAAAGTTTTAAGTCATGTGACAATAGCTGTTATTTTTTTAGTGATTGTTTATTATGTGATGTGTACCTGGCTACTACCATTAACTCTTACCACATAAAAAAGCATTTTGCATTCATTTAGCAATGTTATTAACACATTTATAAACATAAGATTATTGAATTCTGCACACGAGCTATTAAAATGCCACAGCGCCATCCTCACACCAAACCGTTACTTTCTCACTTTTCCCGACATGCAGCATGATCACTGAGCCTAAACGCAAACAACCATCACCCCACCCCCTAAAGCCTTAAGACCTCATAGGAAACATCAGAAGGCATAAAAAATAAAGTTCCTAGTGCAAACACAATACTTTAAAAGTTGCTGGAGAGCAATTTGTAAGACGCTGTGGTTGCTTGATGTATCACAAGTTCCTCCCACGCACTAAGACAGCAAATCTATCAAAAGCACAGTGTAATGTTGATGTGGTTGTTTTTAGAAGCTTCAGTTTGGTTGAAATAAAATAATGGAGTTAACACTTCAACTAGATAACTACAGTTCAGCTGTCTCTAGAAATTTAGTTTATAATAAATCTACGATTTCTATGATTCTTTGTAGTTATTTGATCTAAAATTTTAAATAGCACCTCTTGTGAATTTGTGTTCAGCACTTACTTAGTTGTCGTATATTGCAGGCTTAAAAAAAATTATGTTATTATTGAATTACATATATTCTCTCAACTTTTCCTTTGTGTAGTCATGCTAATTAAACTCGAATTTTAAAAATAAATTTGTCAGAAAACTGTTATAAATGCTTATCTAAAACTGAGCAATGTGATTGTGTATATGTGGAGTATGTATCCTTTTCTTCACCTTTTGAGTATCGCAGTTTTTTTTTAAATATACGTAGGAGTCTTTCTTTCTAATGAGCTTTAGTGAATTTACAGCTAATTTGTTTTCTTAGAGTACAAGTGGAATAGCCCTCGTGTAGCTCTAGTGCGACGATAATTCAAACCAAACCAAACCTAGAGTACAAGTGACATTTATACAATATATTTTAGTATTTGAACTGCATTTATTTAAATATTTGAGTAAAAAATTGAAAGACAGTGACTTTTTAAGCCGAAAGTATCAGCTATCGTAATCCAAAGTGATAATTAAATTCACAGTTTTGGGTGCACCAAAAACAAACTCATCGTAATACTATAGTCAAAACATGATCATAACCTGTTCTAACATAGTATCATTTTTTTGGTCATCCATCAAGTTGATGTGTCCCATTATCTGCTGTTAACTTACACTCTTAAAACAAAAGAGTGAAATCCACTCCAGTTGGAGAAGTGCATTTTCGACACTGGAAAGGAATGGATATTAACTCAGACTGAGTTAAAATCACTCGTTTGGAGTGATCCTGTCGGAGGTTTAACATACAAGGGATCCACTCCAAAAGGAGATGTGCATTTTCCAGACCGGAGGAGTGAAAATTAATCAGACTGAGTTAAAATCGTTCGTTTTAAGAATGTAACAATAAAAAAACTCACCAGGCATTACATATTACAAAAAACAACACATAAAAGTAACAGTTGAATATTTTCCTACACTCCAGGGCACTGTCCTAATGTTGTCATTTGTCAAGTCGGCGTTAGGGCGCAGTGCAATCTTCATTCTCGTCCGTCCGTCTGTCCGTCCGCCGTGTTTGCGCCCCTGATAGCGGCCGGGGAGTTTTTGGTCATTATTCACTTACTCAATTCTACTTTGGGTGCAGTCCAAGAGATAGATGAAGATGGGGGGTCCATTTCTTAAAATGATTGCTTTTAAATTACCTTTCTTATCGTTGTCGAGTAAAGTGACAAGACAAACTGCTGTCTAAGAAGTTTGTCTTATTAGGTAAACTTAATTTTAGTTTGTCGTAGGACCTGTGATGTTTGTGTTAGGGGGTAACAGTAAATATTTATAACGTGCTTTGGGTGGAGCACTGCTGACGATTGGGGTAAATATGCTGTTTATTTATAGGGCGAAATAAATTTTAGGAAGTTCGAAGTGTACACTTATCTATAAAGGTATTAATCATTTTTTAGTCTTCCTTAAATCATGTTTTAGTTTATACAATGCAATCATAACGTAAAAAGTGGAAGTTTTTCTCTCCGTATGTATTTGTGCGCTACACTCTTTCATAGCTCACACTACAAATTCTGCAGACAAGTGTGATACGTCAAAAGAGTTCTGCACATCAAAACAAGTTGTCATTGAAAATCTCAGAAAAAAAATCGAATTCCAAAAATTAAAAATTAAAAACCAATTTAAAAAGCATAAGAATACAATTTTCAATTCTTTTAAATCACCTATGCCATACACAACAATCGCTCGATAAACTGAACTCATATTAATTGAAAATTCACAACAAAAAATTTTTTAGTTTATTGCAATTAAGTTAGAAAAAGTGAAATTATAAGAAAACGAAATAAGATTTTTTTGTGCTATGAGTTATGTTAATGTTATTCTGTAAATGATGATTGGGGTAGTTAGCCGAGCCATCAACTACCCAAATTTCCAGACTTCATATACCCAAGAGATGCATGTATTATAGCTCACACTACAAATTCTACAGACAAGTGTGATACGTCAAAAGAGTTCTGCACATCAAAACAAGTTGTCATTGAAAATCTCAGAATAAAAAAATCGAGTTCGAAAAATTAAAAATTAAAAACAAATTTAAAAAGCATTTACGTTAATGCTTTTTTTTACGTTAATGTTATTTTGCTTAATTTTACGTTAATGTTATTTTGTAAATGATGATTGGGGTAGTTAGCCGAGCCATCAAATACCCAAATTTCCAGACTTCATATATCCAAGAGATGCAACGTAATATTCATTTACGATGAAGTCTTTTACTTGAAGGGCGAATTGGATCCCTTCAAGGCCACGATAATTTTTGTAATTGTAGGAAGACAAAAAAAACATGTGTTTTTTGCAACCTAAAGTAATGTTCATAAATTAAATATAACCATTTTTGTTATTAAAATTATTTTTTCACCATTGAATGACCATATCTCATCCGGTCATAGATACAACTACGGGAACGGACAGTTTTTATCTAATAATTTACAGGTATTATTATTTTTTAAATTATTTTATAAGTTGTAGAAATTGTATGTATTTAATTGTACTTTGCTTTCGTCGCTTATTGCGCAATGTAACCGAAATGCGCCCTTATTAAGAAAAACTTAGTGAGATTATGTCACACTTAAATGGAATGACCTACCTCATCAATCATCCCTTAAATCTCATAAAACATCTCTTATTATACTTTAGGTGCAGAGTTAATGCATAGTATTTAATCAAACATAATTTATTTTACGTAAAGAAATAACATGTAATGAAACAACAGTCTTTGCATTTTATTCCGTTAGTGAAAAATAAATCTTTAAGATAGTTTTAGTTTTATTGATCTATATTATAAATCAGCAAAGCTTTTCAGAAATTTAAAAATTTAAGATTGAGTTCAGGTTCGCCAGTCTTAAAGGGTTTCTGTAAAATAACGCTCGCTATTTTGAGTGGTATGTAGCTTTAATGAATAATCCAAATGCAAAAAACTTTGAGACACTTACTAATCAAGAAGGGGGGAAATGAATGGAATCATAAAAAACAAACTTGTCACTTGACCAGGGTTCTAAATTACTAGGTGTAATTGATGTGTTGCCGTAATTGGCCATAATTGACGACGCCTCGTAATTTAGTACCCTGGTCAAGAGACGAGTTTGTTTTTTATAATTATTCTTTTTTATGATTATTTTTTAGGTCTTATCTTTTTTTATGATTATCTTTTTTTATGATTCCATTCTTTTTTCCCCTTTCTTGATTAGTAAGTGTCTAAATTTTTTAATAATTCCTATTAATTTTGGTTTGGTTTTAATTATCGTCGCACTAGAGCTACACGAGGGCTATTGGTGACGGGCGTCGTATTTTAGAACCACAGTCAAGTGACGAGCCGACACCTGAATAGGCACCCAACGCAACCGTTATAGGCGACATCGTTAGCAGCGTTAGGACTTTGAAGGCTATTTAACGTGCACTCCCTTACACGGTGTATTATTCGTCGGACATTTTTGGCTGCACGAGCCGTAAGTATTCTGTCGATCATTTAAGCCCAAGTTCCGTTCAGATGGCCCAAGTTCCGTTATTCACTAAACTTGACTGTTGCTGTTGGTTGTCATCAGTTCATAATAAAGTGTTTTTACAAGTTTACATTACGAATCAGACTATAAAATAATGCATTTTCCCCTCTTATTAGTATAGTATGATTGGAATACCAATATGAATATTTATTACGATTATTATTACGAATATTTATTACGAAAATTAAAATGTTTATTGTAATATTACTTCAATCGACTATGGATGATACTTACAACTAATTTTTACTAGGACTGTAGGACTAGTGTATAAACACTAGTCTTCAAATTAGTGAATATATTGCCATTTGATTATAGTGAATCTATAATAATAAAAGAAAGAGTCTGTCTGTCTGTGTGTATGTCTGTGGATCGCAAAAGACCTACTTAGACTGCTCTAAAAAATTAGAAATTTTTAATATAGATTCCTTTTACTACCTACGTGTGCAACTGAGGCTTAGTTTTTTCATATTTGATTGTGATTTTTAATTAATATAATTAGTTTTTTAAAAAAACGTCATCCACGTGGGATTGCGGGACCATAACAGGGCTTGAAAATACATGAACCGGGCCGAAACGGGGGCATGACGCCATCCTCTATTA
Organism: Hylyphantes graminicola; assembly: GCA_023701765.1. Classification (NCBI taxonomy): domain Eukaryota; kingdom Metazoa; phylum Arthropoda; class Arachnida; order Araneae; family Linyphiidae; genus Hylyphantes; species Hylyphantes graminicola. The sequence continues at coordinate 58,544,606 of CM043111.1, read as the reverse complement.
GTTTGATTGATTGAGTTTAGTTGAGATATGCGCTCGCCCGAAGGCTGCTTCCAGAGACATAACATAGAGTTGACTGCGCATTCATAGTAAAGAAGCTTAGGGATGCAAAATCAAAACCGGTTTTCAAAAAACAGGTGGCCCCGGTTTTGACTGAAAACCGGTTTTTTTTGTATGAGGTCCTTCGGAACCGAAAACCGGTTTTTTAGGGAAAAACCGATGGAAAATGGGAAACCGGTTTTTTCTAAAAAAAACCGCCATCCCTTGCAGATTAGCATTATGTCCTAAACATCATAAATCGCCAAGAGGGGAAAGGTTGCTACATATGGCAACTTAACGCTACCGTTTCGTTACGAACTATTCAAAATTGTCGCAAGACCTGAATATCAGCTAGCAAACCGAAGTGGAGACTACCATCAATGTCCAAGTCACGTGGGTTTCTACCAATCACGGCAGCTTGATTTTTTTAAAATTGTTTTTTCAGACGATTTTTTGAGCATTGTTGGTATTTTTCTCTTTTGGCTCTTATAATAAATATTTAATTCATTCTTTTAATCTCTGAGCATGTTAACAATCGTGAATGTTGTACTCTTAATTCAGTAACGTTTTGTGCAAGATCAACGTTGTTAGAACTCTAATTATAATAAATATTTTGGGCCAAGTCAATTAAATTAATGGTCTGAACATTGACAGCTTAGAAGTAGAATATTTTTTTTTACAATTTGGTCAAAACGAAACCTGTTTTTGCAATCGTAGTTTTTGAGTTATTTATATTTAAAAAGTAGAGCATTTGTTGAATTCGGAATATATTGATGCGTTTTAGAAAGTTGATTTATTCCAGGTGAAATAAAGGAAGAAGAAATATTTAAAAAAATATATTTGATTTTTTAAAAAAATCGGACCGTTAGAACGAAAGTTATAGAGAAGGCAGAACATATTCACCATGTCAATAACCAACTTATATTACAGCAACACTCTACATAAACCTACTAACGTTCTTTTAAATTAATTTTTAATAAAGAGTCCACATTCAATTGTTCAAGTTATCTTAAATAGACGCACAAAATCAAAGAAATAATCTGATATCTATTAAGAGGATCTTAAAATACTAACGATTCATCCTTGCTCCTTTCCAAGCTTCTTTCTCATAACATTAGATTGTCGGCCTCTGTGTTCAGGTCGTTGTGGAAAAATTCGCCAAATGGTAAACTCACCATAGATGCGAGCCAAACGCGACACAGTCATGTGACTGTGTAAGTTAGATGTTTAGGACACTTTAGGTTTGCCAATGCGCAGTCCACTCTATGTTATGTCTCTGGCTGCTTCATCCTCCATTAGTGTTTGCTTTTTTTAAGATCGCATGCGCCAACACGAATTTAATTTTGTTTTGATTTTGAAAGTATTTTCAAAAGTAAACATGCCTCTAAAAGGAAGCAATGCGAAGTTAACGGGTTCCCAGTAGGGCGGGACCACACTGCTAGTTTTTAATATAAACTAAAATCAATCATAAATTTTAAATTAGTTCCTAATTTTTTTTAATTTCGTGAAACTTTAGGAAAAGAAAATTTCAAATCCAAAAAAGTTAGCATCCATTTTAAAATATTTTAATTCTTATGTCTTCATTCTGAAGTATTAGAAATGCATGATTAAATACTTTACAATAATTATTTTAATTACTTATTTCCAGTATAATGATTTCATAAATTTTAAATTTTTCATTCTAAATACTTGCAAAAACTCTACAAAATATTTAAAACATAAACATTAAAAACAACAGGAAAAGCAATTTCATGCAGGGACAAGCAAATGCCACAAATAATTATTTCTGACATTCAAATCCAAAACGTTCCAATTCTCCCAGCACACTTCAACTTCAGAAACATCTTTCCTTAAATTTTTTATTTCTTTCTTACCACAAAAAATAAGTTACATAAAAAACACGATTTATGTAGAAAACCATTGTATCTCGTAAATTAATCTTTCCGCATAAAAAGACGACAGAGAGTAAAAAAAACGAGACAAAACCCAATTGAATATGTGTTCTCGGTTCCAAGTGGAAATGCTAAAGTAACGTAACTAGTCGTTCATTTCTCACGTGTTCCGCAAATTAAAATCGGTGCACAATAAAATGCAATAAAAATGCACTGTTAGGTGCAACAAGCCGCCCCAGTGGCACACTCGTTAGGATTCTGGCCTTTGGAGCTGCTGGGGTCGGGTTCGAATCCCGGTCAGGCATGGATGTTTGTGACCATCAATAAATGTTGTTCTTTGTCTATGTGTTTGTGTCGTCTCTTGTGCTTGTGTCATTTCTGGGGCTTAGTACAATAGACTTAAAGTCGCAGTGCTTGGCGATCTTGCCCCCCACCAAGAAAGTCATAAAGTCATATAGGTGCAACAAGAAATGTTTTTCAACGAACTAGAGGAAAATTTGGATCTGGAAACCCTTGCATCCACAGCTAGTACTTGTTTATGGGAACAACAAGGGGAGGAATTAAAAATGTTCACTTTAAAATGACTTGCGAGAATGCTCTGTTAGTTAACTTTGCACTAGCCGGCCCATCGGCGCAATTGTTAGTGTACTAGCCTTTGGAGCTGCTGGACTCGGGTTCGAATCACTGTGCATGGATGTTTGTGCTTGTCAATAAATGTTGTTATTTGTCTAAGTGTTTGTGTCGTCCTTCTTTGTGTGTCTCTTGTGACTGTCTCTTCTGGCGAGCTGGGTAATGGGCTAAAAACCCTACACTCTCCCTTATAGAGGGCGCAGTTACTGTCATTTGTCATAACTTTGCACTATCACTCGCGCTGTGATAAAAATGTTTCAAGGCAGAATTTAACTTAGCTCAGTGTGGCGAATGTGGACTGCAATAATCACTTCGTAGCCTTGGGTAATACAACAAACTTGTTGCTAATACCAAACAAATGTTTACAGTTAGTTTTAGCTTTCAGTAAACATGTGAAATTTCCCCATTACATGCCACAATTGAATTTTGAAATCTCCAATGTAAAGAGTTAAAATATAATAAATAAGATAATGAAATATAGTTATAATGAACCCAAATAAGTTAAGTTTTGATTGCTCCGGCAAACAACAAAATAAAAAAAAACGAAATGCACAACAAAAGCGTTACACTGGCAGACCATTTTTATTTCCTTTTAGTTGATTAATATATGAAAAGCAATAAACAATCAAATTGTTGTTTTATAAAAACAGGGGACTGAAATTCCATAAAGGCACAAGATCTGCTGTGCTCATTTCAGCTTACGAGACAAGTGGCAATGCGCTGCATTACAGCATTACATCAAGTCAGTTGTTCTAACTGATGCGAAACCATCAGAGCTTAGTTCACAAGCTAGCTTGGGCCTAGATTTATGAACCCACTTGAGGGATCAAAGGCTAAGTGAACGCTGCCCATTTCTGGCTATAAAAATCACACCTGTGGCAGACCGTGGGAAGAACCACATATATGAGTTTCATAGTACGAATTGTAAAAAAAACCTGTCTGCCATCACACTGTAAAAAGCCGTAAAATTTTACAGATAAGTACCTCTACAGAAAAAAATACCTTTTTTGATACTATTTTTGGTAAAAAGAGGGCTGGACTGAAGATCTAAGAGTCCGTGGCACGAACCCGGGTCCGGGGCACTGAAGTCAGTTGTCCCGGGAGTACCTGTGTGGACTGGGATTTGGTAGAATTTTGTTTTTCTCTACTATTTCTTTGTCAAAAACAGCTTTTGCATTAACATTGCAAATTATTTGTATAAATAATCAGATTTTAATACGTTATTCCTCTGGCATACATCTGATAGTTTTTCGGCAAAAACATAATTGTTTTCAGTTTTGAGTTATTGTCTCCTTGATTATATAGACAACAATTGATAAAACAATAGCATGAACAACGGAAACCAATCTTCAAAGGGAACACATACATAGATTAAAGCGCCAAGTCGCCATTCTCCCCTTTCAAAAGAAAGGCACAATGCCAAGATGGCGACCGCGGTCCTTTAATCTTGTTAGCGTAATGGAAAAAGGTCCAGCTTTGGACGGGTTCTTGCATATCATTTGCACTGAGTGAGAGGATTCCCCCCAAATGTTAAATTGATTTATGCTGCTCAGTTCCACTTGAAAGAAAAGAAAAAAATTCGAGGGTAAAAAGAAAGAAGTATCATTTTTATTGCTGCTTCTAACACTTCACTTTCATCTGCCCGTGAAGATGTATGGAGATAACACGTCCAGAAGTTGCCAAATTCTATCTTAATTATGGTAAGAGTGATTAAATCGCGATTTATCCGGCGTCAAGAGTATTGATTGAAACTGATGCATTGCTTTTTCGGAAGTTTTCGTAAGAATTAATGCATATATGGATAATAATTACACTTCTAAGGGGGTTGTAATACGCTAAATAAAATGTATTACCATCTTTATAACATTTATCCACAAAGCAATTTTTTTTTATCAATTGCGGGTTTATCTAGTTTAGCTCTATTCTAAAGTATCTTATTAACGCACATTTTTATTATGATTTACAAGAATTGCTGTAAGTATCTACGCATTAATTATTAATAATTTTAAGATTAAACAAAAAGAAATATTCTATGTTTAACTTAAGAAATTAGTATGCTCTAATTTTCCTTATATGAACAATTTATCATTTTTTAAAATCAAGCAAAATTGTTCAATTGAATACTTGTGCATCATAAAACATTTTTTAAATGGTTAATTAGGCACAGACATTATTAAAATAAATTTAAATTAATATTTAACATCATATTATCAGAGGTTATCATATTCTTTATATTCTAGACTCTACAACTTTCGAAACTTTCTAACTCTTGAGACACAAGGTGATATTAATGAAGATGAATCCATCGTTAAATAAGTGCCTTCTTCAATCTGCAGACTTTGACCGATGATGGGAGACAAAATATCTTACAAAAATTGCATCGGAGGCATCTGATTGAGTCTCCATTATCACTGAGTCTCCATTATCGCCCAGCCCGTTGACCATTAGCGCATTAATCGGAGAGCTTGATAAAATGGAGCCAGGGTTATCACTTCGAGTCATCATTTATGGAAGAGGTTCGTCACACCTTCTTCGCGATGGCGATAAGTTATCGTTTCAGGATGGATAGTTAACGAGACGCTTTTGTAGTCCGCGTTAATGCATAGGTTTTCCAGGAAACAAGAAATGAGAAACTGTATTGAAGATGATAGATTAGGAGTATGGCATTTGATGGGAAATGGAATAAGAATCTGTATCTATAAAGGAAGAAGTCTCATAACTGACTCACTAACTCACGTATCAATTTCCAGCTAAAACTATCGATATATATAAAAAGGAAAATTTCCTTACTGACTTATTGACTCACATATCAATATCTAGCCAAATCTAATGGAAGTAAAGATTCCAAATTTTATGAGCTTATTTCTTTTATACTGAAGGCACCCTTTACAAAGCATATTTTATTTTAATTTCAAACTCTAACGAGTCTAGGAAGACAAAACGTAAGAAAATTTCTAGATAGAAATATAAATATGCATTTTTGAAAGCATACGGTTTTTGGTAACTTTTAATTTGAAAGAAATTTCCGAACGATCGAAAATTGAGTATAAGTACGAAAGCGCACATAAATTTAATGCATGAAAGATTTAAACAAGAGTAATTTAAGCATTTTTATTTATTCTTTTAATTATTTACATTATTCATAAGATTTTTAAAGGTTGGTTCAAATTTTAGTCTTCGATTATTTAAATATAATTCCGAAATATTTGTAATTATAGAGATCGTTGCTTGTTTAATTTTGATACAAATAGAAGACACGGAAATACCTATTGTATTTAATTTTAACTCTTAATACTAAGAAAACAATTTATGAAAAAATTCTAGATACATAATCCTAAATTTGAACTGCTGCAACATATTTTCTACTAGCCTGCTTTACTACAACTTTATGTAATTCTCCTAATTTCTTAAATCCGACTACAATAATATACCCTCTAATCTGCTACATTTAACAATTTTTCCCTTCTATCTGACCATTTTTATTATTCTGAATATAAATAAATGCATCATGTGCACTTTTAAATTTTTCAACCGACAAGAGCATCGCTACATTGAACAAAATTTATAAACGACAATTGATTTAAAGAGAAAAATCGACCTACCTTTCAATTCAATAACTGATGTTTAAACTTCTAAAATTTGAGGGGATAACTAACGAGCATACCAACCATTTAAAAAGATTAAAGATCCTTTACTTCCAAATGTAACATCTTTAAAAGAAGCACAAAATAAATTCCCAATTATCCGTTTCCAGCTCATTGTTTCAGTTTGAAAAAGTGGCTCCATTGCTATTTAGTTAAACAGGTTTATGAAAGAAACTGAGAACGAATTTTGCTTTTAACAACTTGTCCCAATTTATTTTACACAAAATCTAAAGAATTAATTATGTGTCTCTCAAAGGACTCATTTATATAAAAAATATAAATGAGGATGAATTGGGAATAAACAATTCTGCTTTTGGTTACTTATCACTAATTCTTTTTTCAAAATCTGTCAGAATTCATGATGTGTTTCGAAAAGGATTCATTTATATAAAAAATATAAACGAGGATGAAATTAAAAAGAAATAATTCTGCTTTTGTCCACTTATCAGAGTTTCTTTTCTCAAATGCATAGCAACTGATGACCCAGCATGCATGCATGCTGATGACCCAGAATTTTATCGAAATAATTTAATTTTAATTCTGATATAAACTTTTACAAAACGATATTGACTGATTATCTAATTGGTATATTAAAAAAAAAGTTGTACTCAAAGATTTGTAAACAACGTAGTATTATATGCTATACATGTAAATATATTCCTTAACTTCATTATTATCTTATTAACAATACCTAGCTGTGCTTAATTTTTCTATTTAAGCACCACAGAGTTACTTTTAAAAGCAATGTTGATTTTCCCGAACACATTTTTTTACAACTAATTCTTTCAAAATGCGTGGTTAAGCACTTTCTGAAACTTAAAACTGTTAATTTATCTAGTTAGCAAACTTTGAGTCCTGAATTTTGTACTGGTTCGCAAAATCTTTGGTATTACTTGCACTCCCATTTGGTATTCCTTCAATGAGAACAGTAATGGTGTCGAGATAAACCCGTACAGAATATATTTCTACGTTATTTATATTCTACTAGTTTTTGCACTGCTTCCGAGAAAATACTAACTTGTCTTGAATTTCGTAAAATGTTTAATGTCCCTTAAATCTAAACATCAAGTTTTTGATGGTATGTTTCCTGCAAAGTATTTTAATAATATGAGAGCAGTATCATTACATTAATGAAATAACATTAATATTAGAACATAACAATTGCATTACTTTTACGTTAAAATATTTTTACCTGTTAAAGTTACAAGAAATAGATGATTGTTGTATTTGAATTCTAATTCGAGTATAACTACATTTATAATAATTATGTTCATAAAACTTTTGTAAAACGTACAACAGCGTTGTAAGACGGCGTTTCTGGAGAGTTGTATTTATTTTATATGCCTTTTAATGTTTCAAAAGTTAATTATATCAATTCAATAATTTTTTTTGTTTGTAATGTTTCTCTTGTGTTTGTACTCTTTGTCCTACATTTGTGTAATTTATTATGTGAATTGTAATCGGATTTCTGTATAGTGCATCGAAAACAAATAAATTAATATAATTCTTATTTTGCATATACCAATATGGTAAAAAAGCATGCTAGATGACCGAACCAGAAAATATGGGTTCGTTTAAAACCACGCTAAAATAGAGCAAAGAGCGCGCTACAGTATATGGACGATTTCCCGTGGCTTTCGTTATTGTCAACCAGGGTCAAGCAGAAAGATTTAGCTTTCAAAGCTGAGAGGAGATTTTCGCTGAAATTTTAAGTACACAATAAATTTCTATGATGTTTTCAATGTATAATGTCTTATCAATATCTATTTCAATTGGAGAACCCAATGGTTAGGAGGTCCACGCTTTTCCAACACGACTCTTTTAATGTATATTTGACAAGTACACATTCTGTATTACGGGATTCCTCTCATGCGTATGAGACCAATACACATTAAATCATATTGTACTCCTTTCATCCATATTGGAATCATACGTATTCTACACTCTTGAAACAAAAGAGTGAAATCCACTCCAGTAGGCGAAGTGTATTTTCGACACTGAAAAAGAGTGAATATTAACTCAGACTGAGTTAAAATCACTCGTTTAGAGTGGTCCTGTCGGAGGCTTAACACACAAAGGATCCACTCCTTCAGAAGAAATGCATTTTCTAGACTGGAGGAGTGAAAATTAACTCAGACTGAGTTAAAATCATTCGTTTAAAGAGTGTATAGGACGCGACGGGGCTAATTCCATGTGTGTGAGGCTAATGCATTAAATCTGCTTAAGATTCACTACCTGCTACAATAGAGCTGAAAGGTGGTGGTATATAGCTCACATGGCGCTGTTAATAGTTAAAGGCAGTAAGTGACCATAGCCAAACAAAGGTTAGAAATATATAAAATAGCAAGGCTATGAAGGTTATGATGAAGACCGTCTTAAGAACACAAAGACGTGACTTACATGGTGATATGACAACTCGTATTTACCAAGGTTTATTACTCTAGTAAATAAACTGTGGATAAAAAATTTCAAACAAGATTTCATTACCTCAGAAAGAGAACCAAAGCGAAACAAGTTTTCATTACCTCAGGAAGTGGAAGATTCGTCAAATCTACTAGTAGTAGTGACTCCTCTTTACATATTAAACGAATTCGCAATCGAGTGACTCTAGAAATAGGTGACAGGGGCCATTTTGGACAAAAAAATAAGCGTTGACCAAAATTTTCATTCGCAACTTTGTCAAAACCAACCCAACAAACAGCTTACTTCTTACTTCATCCCCATTGATCAAAAGCCGAAGAAACAGATGATTGCTTTTGGACCCCCTTTTCGCTTTTAATCGGAGGACAAGGATGGAGAATCCAGAGACTATTCTCCCTTTTCCATAATTACTCGGAAAGTAATGATAATCCCCGGCAGTAATGATGAGGACCGAAAGTTCTCCATACAAAATATGCGTCCGAGAATTCTTGCGTGTTAATAGCAGAACTGCTTGCTGCCTTTCAAACCCTCTGGAAAGGCTTGGTATTTTTAAAGGGCTGGTTGCTTGTTGTTTATGTTACCTATAAAATTTTAGTTTTTATTTAACTATAAATTCATTTGTTATGTGTATACGCTTGTATCCTGCGTATTTCACCACTGCTTCTTTTAGTTTGCTAGGTTTTATTCTTGGTTGTCAGATGAGTGATTCCTAATTACGATTTTTTTTTAATTCTTAGACCCATAAATAAGTAAATTCAAATCTGCCATTTCAGTTTTCTTTTGGTTGATTTAAGGGTTAATTAAAAATATCAAACTTTTCAAATAGTTACTACAAAGTTTTTGAGTTGTGCAGCGAGGCTTTATCAGGCAACCTCTCATAAAAAATATTGAAAGATTTTATGTATTTATCATTTATATACATAATATGATACATCCCATGGTCAATTTTTGTTTAAAAAAATAATGTATCAATTTCTTTTGGAGACATTTGCTTAATTTGTAAAAGCAAAATAAAGAGCAAAATTGTTATATTGTTTGCTTTTACCTTTCAGTTTACAAAAACTTAGGTTGTTAGACACCATGTAACTTTCAATTACGAAAGTCGTAAGATGATGCAAGAGCTACGGACGTCCTGGAAGTGCTTAGCTCTTTTCGTTTTTTAGCAGTGCCTATAAAAGAAAAAGTTCTTGAAAAGTTTTAGTTCTATGGTAGGTCCCCTTAGCGCAATTTTATAGTTTTTTTTTATTTTTAACTGTTAGAGCTACTTAGTTAGTAGAGCTTTACTTTAACTTTTAGAGTACAAAATAGCAGACAGGCAATCTGACAGGTAGACCAATGTAAAACTTCTTTTTCAAAGTCGACACCTTCCAAAACGAGTAGATAACACAAAATCTACATTTCTGATTTTCGACTATTTCTCTATGTTTTACCTTATATTTTGTATTAGGAAATTGGAAGTAAAAAAACACAGTTATCCCCATTAGATATTTTTTTCTTACAAGTGGACAAGAAGGACAATTGTTTTGACATATTCAATCTTTTGCAGACTCGGCAATTTTCCCGAAACTTAAAGTCTTTTCTTAGCTCCACTTAGGTGTTCTTGCTGCCAATTTTAATGGGTAAATTATCTACCAAAGATACCTATTGGAAATCATTGGTTACGTTGGAAATAACAGGTAAATATAGCGATAGTCTTCTTCGCATTGACATCTTTATTCCCCTTTTCCGTCGCCATTTTGAAGTGGCGTGCATATTGAATAGGGTATAGAATGCTCTTACCTCGTAAAGTGCTTAGATTCACTTTTAAAGGGGAGTTAGTGATGCGCTCGGACTTTAGCAAGGGTTTAAAAGGACGGAGGGTTATTATTCAAATTCAGGGTTGTTAGACTTGGGGAAATTTCATATTTACCGTGGAGAGGGAAACGACATGAATATTTTTAGTGGAAAATGTCACAGTCTATTTTGAAATACGTTATATATAGATATTATATAACGTATTAACAATTTTTTGTTAGGTTAAGATTATTATTTGTGTTTCTCTTTTATAATTACTATTTTATACATATTATAATCGCAATGAATTCTCTCGATTCTCAAAACATACATAATGATTAATGGATGTCTAAAAATGATGAAATTTTCGTCTCATTTGACGAAATGATGTGAAAAACTCTCCGCTTAAACATTTCATCAAATTAGCGAAATTTGTTTTAGCAGCTATTTGGTTAATGAGTTTTGTCACATGAATAAGAGAATGTTTCTTAATTTTTGACTTCATAGAGGTAGTCAAAAAGTAGAAAACATGTATTTACTTTATTTTCGAATGATACAGTAAAATAACGTGTTCGGGAACATCTGATTTTTAATCAATAAACTGAATAACAATCAATAAAACAATCACATTGTCCTACATATAATAATAAATTAAATCTCAATCCTTTCTAAATGGTAGACCATCGCTTGGCAGACTATTAAACTGATGTTCTTCCAGAAGTCCAAAGGGACAATCTGACAACGATATTACTCAAATAAAAATATATAGATTTCTGCTGTTTGTTTGGCAGAATCTTTGCTTGACAGGACAAAATGGCTAGAACCGATTTTTGAAGAGAAGTACAGATAGAAAGACATACATTTCCAAAATCTCAATACCTATTTGTCATGTTTTTTTTAATTCTTTATAATTTAAAAAAAAATTGTAATATTTTCTAACATATCGTTAAATAATGTATTGATAAGCTCATTTTAAATACTATAGATGAAGTTTAATTCTGATATAACTATCTAATAGGTTTCTGTTATTTTATTATAGTATTATTTCTAATAAAGTTTAATTGTAATATAACTATCCAATAGGTTTCTATTATAGTATTGCTCTAACATAGTTTAATTCTAATATAACTTTCTATTATGGTATTATAGTATTATTTCTAATATAGTTTAATTCTAATAAAACTAACTGATAGGCTATCGCATTACATGGTTTGAATGTATCAATAGCTACATTTGCAAATGTTTCAACATTCAACAACAAGACGTATACAAATCACATCACTCTGCACGCTTGAAGGACAAATTGTTAAAACACTTTAATGATTTTGTTGTATAATATCACCTCATGTTCTTACATAAAGTGATGACACACTAAACATTTATCCGATAGTAGTATCGCCATGGCAGTAATTACAAAACCACTCTGCGTGCATTTACTTCGTATTTGATAAGAAAATTGCTCTTAACCTAGAAACTTATTTAAGTCAAGGAAAAATGAATGCGTCTAATTACTAAACCATGATTTTTTTAAAATAAGTTTGATCCACAGCTGAAAAACAAAAGGATAGGTATTAAAAGAAGACTTTTCAAAAAGCATATATTACACACGTATATGCTTTTTTTAGAACATTTATTACATAAGGTTTTCTTTTAATGCAGGCGAACCAAAGATATATAGTTTTTTAACTTTGAATTACAAAAATACAGGGTGAGGCAAACAAAACCGGCCCCTATCTAGAGATGGGAATACGTAGAAATGCTTGGCGAGAAAAAATCTTGAAGCCGCCTGAAACCTGTTTTTGCATTGGTTGGATCGGATTAGCTTCACATTAGAGCTACTCATAGACTAGTGGTGAGTTCACATCTTGGTTCGTATTGTATAAAGACTTCCCATAATGCAAATTTTGTGTCTTGCAATCAATTTAGAATGTTTTGTATTGCCATAAACAAAAAGGTCCGATTCTCTAGGATAAATAACAACCGAAATAATCACAAGTGGGAACTTTTTCGATCAGCCCTACAAACCTTGTTTATATTTCATTACAAATAGCTTTTCTAACCATAGCGTAGTTGCCGGCAAATAAGTCGCCAAGCGTTTGTTTGGGCTCACTATTGAAGCGATCAAAAGCTTCAGTTAGCAAACAGGTTTTTGTATTGGTGTGTGACTTGGCAACATTTCTGTCGTATTCTTATCTCCACCTCGGGGCCGGTTTTGTTTGCCTCACCCTGTACAAGGCAATGGAAATATTGTGGTGTGGTCGAAACTCCAAAATGGGGATTTTGTGTTTTAAACACTTTTTGAAGGGTTCTGTTTCGAAATAAGTGGTTTTTGAAAATTAGTACGTTAATCAGGCTGTCTATCTGAAAACACTTTAAAACTCGAACTAAAGGAGTTAGTGACTTCAGATTTGCTACTCGAGTCCTAGTATTTGTCGGAATTCACAATAAGGTTTTCGTGAAAATCGAAGATGTGTAAAGGATTGCTGCCGTAAAACTGTTTAGGTATTAAAATTTTACCTTATAAGGTATGTAATTACCTTTAAATGCATTGTTTTTGTAAGTGGTAATTGTGGTAGCGTGTGGTGTTACACACATCCTAGTTTCTGCATATATTTTCAGGATTTCTTGTGGGTTTTTTTTTAAAGAACTACAGAGTTCGTTTAAGTTATTTTAGAAACGGTTTCATCGTTATAGAAATTTGTTTTTGCTATATTAAATGCCATTCACATTGTTAAATGTTCTGCATAACTTTTTTACGATTGTAATGTCGAAATTATTTGGAGAAAAATAAGGCTATGACCAAGTGATCAATACACTACATCAAATTAAAAAGTTTCATTGGAACACTTTACTAATAGCAAAATAACGATTTAAATTAAAAAGAAAACAAACACAGATATGTTCTTTGTCATTTTGCTTCTTTTAAACTGTATGCTCAAAACTTTAAAAAGGCATAAAAATGTAGTACAAATTAAAATAAATAATGGATCACTGATATTTTTAGCGCTTTGGATGATTAAAAAACATTTATTTCACTAAACACTCTCAACCCAGTATTTTTTCTTCGGATAAATCATTTAAAATGAAACGTACCATCACTAATCATTAAAACAATTCCCCCGAACAAATTTCTTTCGAAAACGCTTGTTAGAAATTTCTATTTTCTCGGATGTATACGCAATTCCTAGTAGTACGAACAGAAAAATAAGCGATATCTCTTTTTTATTAGAGTTAACAGATGATCAGATTATTCCTTCGCTATCACGTTCCCCCTGTAAAACAAGAACTAAATCCAATTACATTTTCGATTCTCTCTTTCACGCTTGATGGGAATTAAATAAATAAAAAAAATCTTCCCCTAATAAAAACTACATATTTTTTTATTCTTTGTTTTAAGTTCTCCTAATAACAATCTGTTTTTAGAGACGTCATCTCCATTGAAATTTAAGTAAACACAGCATTAAATTGACAGCTCCTGTTAAAAATGCGTTCGTTCTTTTTCGACATAGCTGATTTAATTATTGGTGGCGGCAAATTGGATCAGGATACAATAAAGGATCGCTGAATGTGACTGGAATTATTTGTGACAGGAAACGTCCTTGAAGGGAAAACATTTATAAGATTATTTTTTGCCTCCAAATTCAAATATCGCACACAGTTGCTAAGGAATTTTTACCTTTTGCATAGTTGCAGAAATTTTCAAGAAACAATAAAAGCTTAGTTTATGGACCTTACAAACCCCTTATAATTAATAGATCCCAGGTAGCACAATAATTTTCGCCAATGTCGCATGAGTATAGGCCAAAATTGGGAATATTGGATGAAATCGATCATTTCTACCGATTTTAACCAGATTTCCCCGTTCTTTGAGGTTTCATACCGGAAACAAGGAAAAGTGCAATACTTAGTTTTACTGCAATGTTATAGTATTTTGCAAGTGTAAAATGCAAATATTAGGGTTTTTTTTCAAATGATATTTATGCCGTGATACCTGGGATAGTATAACACGTGTTATCAGATACATTTATTAGTGTTAGTGTCATCAGACGGAACGGTCGTTCCGCCCGCCAATCTCAAAATGACGCCAAGGGCTAAACGGCAGTTATGTATATATACAGAAAACATTTCGCTATGTTAACAGCGAAATTGATTTTATTTTCTACCAGGCAAACTAAACTTCGTAGAACAATAAAAAAAATACAGTAAATAGGTTTCGTAGATTACTTTCAATAAAAAAAATTGGTTATTCTAGAGTCAAAAACAGCGGAGAAAAAAAATATGGAAATTTTCGAAAATGAAATCTTTCGAGCAGTTTTAGTCAAATTTTGACCTAATTTTTGAAGTGACCTACAGCCTTTTCAAGACCATGAATCTGGAAGCGGTTTTTACTAAACGATTGAGAATGCCGCAATTCAGCCCCTTTCATAGGTTTGAAGTTTCAAAAATAAATTTTTCTATTTTTAATTAATTAAAATCTATATTACCTTTGGCCGTAAGAATGCGCGATAAACAAGCCTTCCTAGCGGCCAAGTACCTCCGAAAACGAGCCAAGGTTTACTGTATTTTCATCGTTGAGCCGCATAACAGCGCTGTTAACTATTAAGTTATTATAACAGCGTCTAAAATATATGATTAATCTAATATCTGAATAGACAGATTGAAAAAAATTCTAATTAATAAACGGAATGCTTCATTTAAACTTTTTTGGCGTTTTTATTTAGAAAACTTATGAATAACTCGAGTTAATGGATAGATCGATTGACTGGAAATGTAAACAATCATATTTGCCTATTTTGTTGCCATATTCAGTTACCAATACCATTCAAAAAATAGTGTTGGGTTTTTTTTTCATAAAAAGTGAAAAATATATTTTAAGCCTAAAAATTATTGAGGAATATTTAATTATGTCAAAGTAATCTTTGCTTATTTTTTTATGAAAAGAAATGATTTTTTTTCTAAAATTTATTGAGGAATATTTTATTATGCCAGAATAATATTTTATAATTAAAGTTACATTTTTTAACATGAGCTGTTACTAAATGTTTGTAATATAACACATAACCTAATAACTGTATTTGGTTATTGTTTTTTCTTGAATATTCAAGATACTTTTTAGTTTTATAAAAGAAAATTGAGGTTAAATATGCCTACAAAAGTGAACAAAACTAGGCATAAGAGACGGATGTGGTACACGAAAAATAAAAGCTGCGATGTAATCTCGAAATGTGTCGAAAACAATGTATCGGGAATAAAACGTCATCCAGAAACTGTTCCTGAAAATAACAAACGGAAACGTTACGATTATGAAGATTCGGTTATTAAAACTGTTCCAATTGTTCAGTTAACAGATGAAACAGGGAAGAGTTCTTACCAACCAATTTCAAATAGCGTTAAAGAATCGAAAATTAAGAAAAGGAAATAAAGTTCAAAGGCGAATCGAGGAGCGAAAAATTGTAAGAGTTGTGCCAATACATGCAGCAGCTACCATAAAGAAGACAATTTGGCTACTGCCCACAAAGGCTCTAACAGAACAAATCAACAGAAAAATGCTTGAAATGATCCCCGAAACTGTCGTTGAGCTTATAGCGAAAGATGACATTGAGGTCTAGAAGTAAGTACCTAAAAATCGAGCTTTGGAAAATCTGAATGCCTATATGAAGAAGATAACTTTCGCTTTGCCGGACTGGAAAGGATTAAAGTGAAAAGGGGGGCCGGGATTAGGTGAAACATTTAATAATTATCATTTTCGTTAAAGATGCCAGCTGCCAAGTGAATTCCAACGATGTGCAGTTCACTTTCACCAATTGCAATATTTCATATTGATGCTTAACCTTTTTAACTTCAATTCAGCATTGTTGATTAACCATGGAAATTATTTTATTTTATACATATTGCCTTTACATCCTTTGAACTTGTTCATAAAACGTGTTGGTAATCCACCCTACATTAAAAAACATATCATGAAATAAATTTTAAAAAAAACTACTGATATCCCCCAAAAAACACTTCGTTGAAGTAAGCAAACGCCAATCTCAAAAAAAAACAAAAACCTATGCATTTATTTTATAACAAAAAAAAAGTCATGAAAGTTGTCGCTAAAAAAGCCGTGATATAAAATGAATGCCAATCTCTTATTTAAAACTTTTCGGTCGTAATAAATAGAATAATTTAAGTTTCGCTGTCATAAAAAAATTGCACTGTTTGAGGTTGGTGCCCCCCATCTTAACCACCCTCTATACCTTTATATAAATGTATTGTGATCATATTATTGTTAAAGGTTTTTTTTAAAGTATCCTTCGTTATTTTGATTTAGTAATTCAAGTTCTATTGCGTGATTTATTTTTTAGGGGGATTAAGATGGGCACCAACCTCAAACAGTGCAATTTTTTTATGACAGCGAAACTTAAATTATTCTATTTATTACGACCGAAAAGTTTTAAATAAGAGATTGGCATTCATTTTATATCACGGCTTTTTTAGCGACAACTTTCATGACTTTTTTTTGTTATAAAATAAATGCATAGGTTTTTTTTTTTTTTTTTTGAGATTGGCGTTTGCTTACTTCAACGAAGTGTTTTTTGGGGGATAAAAGATATTCTATTGACATCAGCAAGTACAAAGCATTACCAACTGTATGCAGCGAGAGTGCATTATGCAAATAACACCTGGATTCAAAAGGTTAGCTTATATGACGTCCCATGTAATTGAACCCATTTGTTATTGTCCACTAATCTTTTGTTATTTTAACCTCAATAAGAAATCGAAATTCTTATCCCTACTTCGTGAAAACATCAGACTGCATCACAATGTTCATTGCGAAAAATAGGTTTTTGGTGTGAAAATAAGTTTATGAAACATAAGTTCATGAAGACAACTGGAGGCCACCGTAATAAACGATTTATGTAGGACACATATATTCAAAAAAAAATTCAAATATTTAAACTTAAGTTTTATTCGAAAAGGAAAGAGTAAACGGTGTTCACAAATGGGTCGTTAATGAATTAAATAGGCCTTTTTCCACGAAGACCTTTAACTTTACTTGAAAAATTGTATGAAAGAAATTCATCTTTTTCATTCACATCGCCGAATATCCCACCAACCACAACATCCATTCTTATTTCCTGTCAGAAATATTGATTATTCCACGTTGCAAGGCCTGATCGACTGTTGTTCTGTAAAAATAATCCATAAAACGGCGCAGAATTCTGTTAAGAAGCCGTTAATCATGCAAGGCATCGACGTTCGGATGTCAGTGTCCCAGTGGTTTCATTTATCTTCGCAGAGGACGCTTTTGTGGCTAACCAGACCAGCCCGCCAAGTCATTTTGATAAGACGTCTTGACTGCGAGATCGGGAAGCCATCTTGCTTTTTTTTTTTTGTTCTTCTTTATTATTATTTTTGAAATTTTATTTACTAGAGTGAATTTGTGAGAAATTAATGTTTGGTGGAGGAGAAAGACTGGTCTCCATCAGTTGTTTGGATGAAAGGAAAAATACGACCCACAAACGGGGCTAAGCTTGCTTGTTTGCGGGAAAGAAAACAGTACTTGACGTAACTGAGGCGTCACTGGGAAAATCGCATGCTGGATGGCATAACCAGAAATTCGTTTCTAACAACGCTTCACTTACTTGAGTTAAATAAAGCATACACTTTTGGACGATTCGAACGAAGCAGAGCGTTGTTTGTGGGAAAAAAGACAATGCTAGACGTAACGGTGGCTTTACTGTAGGCGTAACCGTTCTAAATTAGGCGAATTAGCTGTCGGGTGTTTTTTGTGGTATTAAAGAACATGAGTAGTGAAATTGCGACGTCCCTGTAGGCGTTTCCCTTCCATTTGCCCATTTGAGAAACAGTGCTTTATTCAGTTTACAACTATTCCTTGTTATAAGACTTATTTCATTATACGCCGGCCCGCCGGCGCAGTGGTTGGTGTACTAGCCTTTTTGGGGCTGCTGGGTTCGGGTTCGAATCCCGGTAAAGGCATGGATGTTTGTGCTTGTCAATAAATATTGTTATTTGTCTATGTGTCTGTGTCGTCCTTCTTTGTGTGTCTTTTGTGACAGTCTCTTCTGGCGAGCTGGGTAATGGGCTATAAAGCCTACACTCTCCCTTCTAGAGGGGCAATCACTGTCATTTGTCATATTTCATTATACATAACTATTTATGAAATAATAATTTTGATTTTGAAGTATTTTCGAGAAAAATAAAGTGTAGACGGAAAATTGACTTGTTACAGGTGACGTATTTCCTTCCAGATTTCATCCCTGATTTTTTTTTCCTTCATGCTAGTGACTAACCAATCGAAGCTCGGGAAAGAATTCATTTTCATTCAGCAATTCAAATGCTTCTCTGGACCTAAGATATGTCATCATCGTTTGGTGATTAGTTTTACTAATTGGGCTATCTTCCAAAAATCTCAATAGCGTTTCCAAATAATAATTTTTTCTCACTGTATTTTAGGTAAAGTTTTTATTAAAAGTAACTTAACAAAGTTAAAAAGTTAACGTTAAAAGTTACTATGTTAAGTTAAATATATAATTTTGTAAGTTTATTCTTAAAAAACACCTTTTAGTATTACATGATTTTGACATTAATTTGAATTCAGTCGAATTGGTTTTAGTTTCTTTTAAAAGTTAAAGATTGCAAAAGCAGAAAATGATGTGTTTTTGAATGATTTATATAGTTGATAATTTCAATTAAATTTTATTAAGTATTTTGTTAACAATTTAATCACTCTATGCCAAGTCTTATACACATCTAGGTGATTAGGCATGGCCGGCTTGCCCTTCATGGGTAATTTCGGCACTAAATTTATTCTATACTGCGGTTTTTATTTCGTAAAACCTATTTTTAAAAAACTCACCAATTGCCCCAAAACCAATTTTTTCAACTTGAATCAATTTTAAGTAGTTTTCGACTGTTAATAGAGAGTAAATGCAAAATAGTTAGAAAAAAAAGAATTCCTTTTTAAATAGAATTTTAACAATAATACCTGTATCGATTTTAAACTTATCTTGCATTTTTAAAAAAGCTTAATTTCGCAAGTCTATGTTATATATTTTCAAACGGTCTTCAATCGTTTTTCCCTAAACTTCTTTCAGATTCGAAGAAGTATTTAGTCTCTTCAAAGAAATAAATAATTCCAAAGAACAAAATAAAAAATCTGTAAAGCGGCTTCAGTTGACAAGTATTAATGATGTTTAAAAAAGACCATTTACCGAGAATGTTGGTAACTGCGTCAGTTTAAGAAATGAAACTACCGATATAGTTTTATCAGAATTTTCGTTTTCTTTAGTCAAAGAGAACAATTGGTACTAAGTTTTCTCAAGAAATAATTATGAACTTTTTGTCTATCAATATTTAAGGGAAAAGATTTGTGATTAAAAAACATAATCTCTTAGAGTTTTTTTTT
Organism: Hylyphantes graminicola; assembly: GCA_023701765.1. Taxonomy (NCBI): domain Eukaryota; kingdom Metazoa; phylum Arthropoda; class Arachnida; order Araneae; family Linyphiidae; genus Hylyphantes; species Hylyphantes graminicola. The sequence goes on along the minus strand of CM043111.1, from coordinate 58,524,798 downwards.
ATAGTAGAAAACATGAATTGCGTGTTTATAGGCAACTACAGTTTCTGAAGAAAAACAAGTATTTTTTCTTCAATTTAAATATATAGTTTTTCTTATTTACTTAAAAGATTACTTTCATTTATAGCGCTTTTCTCAACGGACAGTTTAGTATTGAACAGTTGACTTTTACTGCTAATATACTTCGCATTTAATGCTCATATTGGATAATGGATTATGTTTCGTGTTAAGCTTTTAAAGGAGTTCTGACACATTTGCATCTAAAAACCAATAACTTAAGTTAAATAATTTTACTAGACTTGAAAAATAAGGAAATCATTTTCTTTGTTAGAATATATTTGAAATATCTTAAATATATAAAGTAAGGTATTATTCTGGGTCAGGGGTGCTGTCTGAAAAAAGAATAATTGATAGAATAAAATTTCTCATAAATAATTGCAAGCTATTCAACATTTTTTAGAAACTCCGTGATTATATTGCATGTCAATTAATAATTAACCAATTGTTTGATATATTTACGGGTTTCTATGCGTCAATAAAATATTCCTGATATTCTCATCATCGTACTTTTTTAACTACATGAAACAGATTCGAACAACATGCTCACACATCGCTGGAATATAACATTCGACTGCTTCCCGTTCCAATCTCTTATTGGTCACAAGATACCGAAGTGTCGGTGCTTCGAAAACCAAGAAAAAGTCAGTGACTGATAGGTGAGAAGGCTGAGATTGGGGAAACAAACTCCACATTCGGATTTGTGGCCTAATTTTATCGAATTATTTTAATTTTTTAATTAAAAATATAGAATTGGAAATTTGAAAAAAAAAAATTCTGTCCCGCTATACAAGCGTTCCAGAAAAGAACGAAATTGTACTATCAATATTTCACCCTGGATATGGCTGGACACGTTTTAAAAGAACTTACTTTTTTGATATCGAGAGATAATTATAAGTGCTGATTTTTTATAAAGTTATTCTTAGGTACCTATAAAGGATATGGACTCAAAGGTAACAATATAATTTCATGTAATATTGTAAAGATGAGCAACTGGAACAGCTACGGGTACATTGTCCACATGGACATGGACATCTATATAGAACTCTGATTGGTAATCAAAATGATTAACCACACAAAGAACGATTCTGCCTTTTTTAAAAAAAAAAATCTGCCCGTGTCCGCTCGAAGCATAGCACCAAGCTAGACCGTACTTTATTTAAATTTTGGATAAATTAATGAGATGACACTGTAAAATCAATTTAGGAACTGACAAGAATAAACAGCTAAATATCAATAACCTTTCGGATCATATGAGGAAAATCAACCGTTTATAAACAAAAATGTTTCCTTGCATATGACAAAGAATTCTAAAATTACCAAATTCCTTATTCTGATTGTTCCTCTGACACAACAAGAAAAAAAAGCTTCCATACAATATGAAAATTGCTCTAATTAATCAGATTCACTGGTCTTTCCCAATTAATTGGAGTGCTGCGAATCCCGGGTATGCCCCCTTCAGAGAAGCCTGAAAACATCGCAGGTGGATGGAACACTCTATTCCTTGTAGTGATCCGTTCTTGTTAGCACACGCGAGCTCGACTGATGGAACGGCTCAAATTCGACTCATTAAGAGCGTGTAACGGGTCCGGTGATGCATCAAAAGCCCATTGCAGTTAATGAGAAAGGGTGACAGTGAGAAATGGTGGCGCATTTGCATGCAGCGTGGTTTTTTATGATGGTAATTCGGTGCTGCGGGTGAAAAATGTCGTGTGTCAATGTTTGGACTTGGTGGGGATCATTAACAATGAGCACCTACTGAAGGAGATTTACAATGCAGTAGCTGCTGTAGTTTAAATAGATTATTCACTTTGGCAATTGTTTAATCAATGCGGTAGGTGCTAGTATAGTTTTTTTTAACAATATCTCCTCGTCATTTAATTAGATATGATTGTACCTTTTTGAATTAAAAAAAATGGAAAGTAGGTATGATTGACATCGTGGTTATTTCCGTTTGTTTGTACCCCTTAAAAAAATTTGTTCAATTCTATCAATTAAAGAAAATATTTTTTTATATAAAGGTATGACATCAGATACATATCTTTTATACTTTTTCACGTTTGTCTGTACACTTTTCCGCCTGCCTGTTCATCTGTCCATTATAAGATGTTCTGTTAAAAGAAAATGATTTAAAATATAACATCAGCGAACTATATCTTTTGGTGTTTTTCTGTCTGTCTTTATGATTTTCCGTCCGTCTGTCTATCTTTTCTCTATAAAACGGTTTGTTTGGTCTAATTGTTTATTTTTTTAACAAAAAGCTATGTCTTCAGATACTTCAACGGCTTTTCAATGTTAAATAGAATAAAATCCTTCATTTCAAACCATGCAATAAAATTAAGAAGGTTTCATACAGATAAAAAGAAATTTGATAAAAGTTAATCAATAGGGATTAATTTTTTCGCATATAATCGTATTAAATATTTTCTTTCTTTTTAATTACCTAATTCGATTAAATACGCAATGAACAAAGAAACCTAATAATCAATAAAAAAAATTTGGAAATAAATTTAACGATTCCCACATTATACTTCTTATCAATACCTCTCAGGTATTACTCAAGAGGCCTTTGATCGTAACTTTCAACGTAAGTTAAACTTCCTCCTATTGATCTTTTCGCTTCTTATTCTTTTGGAAAAATGATAATATAAGAAAAGGACTGGATGAACACTTGAGCTTTTTAAGCATCTTTATCTGCTCAAGGGAGTTTGAAAAGGGCATATTGTTATAGTTAAATTGCGATAGATGCATTTTGAATATTTTTAAAAGATAAAGTATATTTTCCGGATTGAAGAAACTTTCTGTTTAGAATGTTTACGGTAAACATAAATAAATGCTGCCATTATAACAAAAATAATAATAATCATAATAACTAAGTGTATAAGTTAGTGAAGTATCTTCAAACTTTTTTAATGTTTAAACAGATTACTATGAAAACGCTGCTGTTAAAGTAAAATATTATGAAGTTTGAGTTAGAGATTAAATGTATTGTTAAGTAGATCCAAATATGCCATTTCTTAAGTTCATTTGCCATTTTTACAGAAAAAGTTTTACTTGATTGAAATCAAAATATTACTAATAACAATTAAAACCTATTAGCTTAGCTCACTGGTCCAGAACTTAGCGCACTGGTCCACTGGTTGACCAAAATCAGAAAACATGTGTAGCTACACGACTAAAATTCCTTTTGGACCTTCCAATTGGACATCAAAGCAAAAAGAAATACTAACTTTTTCCAACCTTACAAGCTAAGACAAAAACTTATAATGATGTCATGATTCCTTTGCATGATTGTCTATAAATTTCTTATATTACTTTACATTTTATTGTAAGTTGTTGATTTATGATTAAAGAAATTTATATTTTAATCTAAGTTTTTCGAAAACTAAAACTTTTCATTTTTACAGAACTGACTTTTGGGAAAAAGAACCGAAATAACGTTTGTCATATAATCCCCCCCCCCCTTTTTTTCAGACTAATATGCCATGGAGGTTGCAATAAAAAGAAAAATGATTGGAGAGAGAGAAAGTGAAGCCGCCTGGAATGCTAAAGGTCGATGAAATGAACCCAAGCAATGCTGTTCTTATGGCTTCCGTGCAACCATTTGTATATTTTGTTCCTAACGTTGTGCTCTATTGGCGGTTAAGTCTTTTTGCAGACTCGGCATATTCCGAAGAATTGAGGCCATTTTTGTGGTATCACCTAATCGATTTGCGCTACCTATTTTAACTCTCAGATTACAATGAATCTGGACTCTCAGTGGATGTTAAAGCATGTCGAGATTTAATTTGGCCGAGAAAACCCAAGCCAAATGGGTACTCAAGGGATATTTTATATGCCACAAAATCATACGAAATGCGTGTCCACGATTTCAATTGTATATTATACCAGGCAACCTCCCATTCAATTAGATTTCAATGCAAAACGAATAATTTGTACCGTTATGAATCGGTTATTTTAATTCAAATAATGCTTTGCAGCTGTCTCGCTGTAATAAGCATATCCTCCGTATGAGTGATTTAAATTATTATTATTATTATTTTCTACCTACATGTTTTAACTTCAATTGCTATCTCTTTTTCTTTTTTTTTTAAATATTGAAGTTATTAATTACAATATATGATTTTCCTATTTTTATAGTATGAATGAAAAGCAATCATGATTCTGATAATTGGAGTTTTATGAGGCAAGTTCTCGTTCGAAGCTATGTATAGTAAGCCATTATGGCTTTACAATAGACTTAAAGTCGCAGTGCTTGGCGATCTTGCCCCCCACCAAGAAAGTCATAAGTCAAAGTCATAAGCCATTATGGCTTCCCTTGCCAAAAAGGTTGGTATGTTACATATATATATATTCCAGCTTGTGTGTTTGCTCAGAGAACCGCTTTATAAGCTTTCGTCAAGTGGGAAAGACACAGAAAGAATTTTTACAGTCACAAAGAAATGAATGACACATAGACAAATAACAACATTTATTGACGGTCACAAACACCCATGCCTTCCCGGGATGCGAACCCAACCCCAGAAGCTCCAAAGGCCAGCATCCTAACGATTGAGCCACCGGGGCGGCGAAAAGGTTTTCGCATTGGTTTTCACCCGACAGCACCTTTTGCTTGCTCTGGCCTTCATGGATAAATTTGAGACATATTTCTATGTTCGATGTCTGGAATCGATATTTTGTAACTCCCAGATGTTATTCTTAGGCGGAAGACTTGGTTTTGGACGAAGCATAATTGACTGCCAAATGCATTAATGCTTCCATATTTTTTTTAGCGATCTGGGAAATAAATTGTGTAAACGAAAGTTGAAGATAGATTATTTAATGTATGTTTGTCTTGGAAAAGAGCTGGCGTCTCGAGAGATTTAATTTTTCGCTGATTTTATTTTTTACTCGATTAAATTTAATGTAAGTTAAATCTTGCAAGCCATTGTTTTGTTAGCGAGGTATTAAAAATAAAGGGAGTCAGAAGTATTATAAAACTTGCGGAAATTTTATCTGTAAGCAGTAGCAGCAGATGGTTTTTCAAACTATAAAACTTAGTGAATACCACTAACGCCTTTATTTACGAATAAAAACATAATTTCAAAGGGTTTTTTTTAATAAACTTAAAATTTAAAATTTAAGTTGTTTAACTTAATATCTCTTACAGGAAATGTTCGGGACTATGTTCTTCAATTGTCTTATAGTTTTTTTTTTATTTAAATGAAATGCAGAAAGCTCCTTTTCATGTGGCCAATTTTCATATCAATCGTCGTTATTGGGTTAACCCTGTAATGCATAAATTTTCTTGTTCATCCCTAAAAAATATATTTGTATATTTAATACTCATGCATTGTGGGAAAAATACTAGAAAAAAATTAACTGCATTGGAATTTTAAATATTTCAATTTTTTAAATTTTTGCCACATGGCAAAAACCAACTACAAAATTCCAATTTTGATAAGAATGATTAGAAAACTGCAAAATATATTTTAAAATAACCCTCTTGAACTATTATTATTTTTTGAAAACAATTAATTTGTTTTTAGTATTTATATTATTATACTTTCAATACTGCTAAAGACGTAATTTCACAACAGTTAATATGACATGACAGTGATTGCGTCCTCTAGAAGGGAAGAGTGTAGGCTTTTCTTAGTCCATTACCCCGCTCGCCAGAAGAGACAGCCACAAGAACACAGAGAAGGACGCCACTAAGCACATAGACAAATAACAACATTTATTGACAAACACAAACATCCATGCCATGACAGGGATTCGAACCCGAGCCCAACAACTCCAAAGTTGTACTTTAATACAAATACTCATAAAACAGGAATATAATAAATTCTACTTCTTGCATAGCACATTCCTGCACGCTATTTTGTAAGGTTATTTAGCTCCATATTGCGGAGTGGGGCCCAAGAATTAAGAATAAACAAATTTTATTCATAGAATTATTATCAAGTAAACGTAGCCCTGAAAACACTATAATCAAATAAAAAAATTTACCAATACCCACATAAACAATCTCAACTCTGCATTTACTGCCACTGGACAATAGAAGATTTTAAGCAAACAAAAGACCGTTGTTTCATGCTACAAAAAACTAAATATAGTCACAAAAAAGAGAAGAGCTTTTTGTAAACCTCCCCAACAGTATAAGAAACGCATTCAATGAGAATAGGGGTTCGCCCTCCCACTCCCCGTATTTACTGCCGCTAGCGGCTAAACTTAAATACATAAAACCATGACTTAGACCATTATTGTTAGCACTTAGTTACTATAAGCCATAAGATAGCATACTAAAATATGGTCTATTTCAGAACAAAAATGGCCCGGTTCATTGTTGTAGATACTGCATTCTACCTTACCCACGCCAGATCAGGAATCAGTAGATTCGGGCATCGTTAAGCCCCATACGAAAGAGACATAATAACAGTAATTTCAAGTTCAAAAACTGAATCTCTGTATGGAAGAAAACTTCAAAACTTGCGATGATGCATCGTACCTAATGAGCGCAATTGATTTTTACTCTGTGCTCTCTTGAAACATTTTTTTTTATTTTGCTGCTCCAGAAAGATAGCAAAATGTGGGCCTGTGGAAGTGAGCGAGGATGGAAAAAAGATTATTTTTCCTCTAGTCTCTGTATTGATCGCCCTTATCTTTATGCCTTCAACATAAAACATTTGCTTCGTTTAGTCTATTCGCATTCACGTGAAATTTGCAGATTTTTTTTTTACCATATCTTTAGCCGCGATTTATAGTGCTGTTTATTGTTCCAAAAACCGCTAGCTGATAAGAATGATTTCGGGGTTTTTAGGTGCGATTCCAATCGAGGGTACCCTTAAATGTCATTTAGGGGTGGGGTGGTTTTTACTTGCCGCTGATTATCCTTTTAATTAAGATGACTCTGATACTAGGCAAAAAGTAATTTTATTAGCATGAACTGGTTTAATTTTCTTTTGATGTATGTGATCCGCTTTCTGTCGTCGCAAATTTTTCATAATATAAACAGTACTATACTAATCCAAAAATATAAATAATTTTTTCAGAACTTCAGTACCGTACGTTATCGAGTTGTCAGCATTTAATTACTGTGCATATAATTACAGGTTTAAAATTATCAAATCAAACTAAACCTACGTATTTAAAAAATTATTTTAATTATTTACGTAATTGGTCGTAATTATTAATTGAAATGGCATTTTAACTACAGACAAAGCAACAGAAATTATGAATTGTAGGTTTCTGATTGATTACTTTTCTAAACGGCCTAAAATTAAAAGGCAATTAACCCTCTGCCCTTTTTGATGTTAAACAGACTAAAAATGCATTCTTTCATTTGCGGGCTTCACAAAAATATGCATGATAATTGGGGATAGTTGTTCTTTTATTATGACTTATGACTTCTTTGGTGGGGGGCAAGTTCGCCGAACACTGCGACCTTAGGTCTATTGTTTCTTTTATTATACAATTACTCCAGTAATTCTTTGATCATCCGGTGACAAAATAGGTTTACTTCTTTCAATTTCGCATTGTTTTACATTAGTTGAACATTAGTTGATCTTTTCTTAAATTGTTTCCTAAAATATTTATTAAAAAAATTTCATAACTTAATTTTAAAAAATAATTATTTTATCAGAGTAAGATTATGTATGCATTTTTACCTAAAAATGTAACTAGAGAACCATCCTGAGTTGAGGAAATAGATGTTACATCTTAATTGTTACGATCATTAATTTTACACACCGTAATATCAATATTTCATTATTTAAAGGATCAACAAATTATTTTCGTTTAAAACAAACCTTAAGCAAAACAAATTTCAAAAGAAAGTTGTTGATAAAGTCTTATATTTCTTTATAAAGTATTTTATTTTCAGTCCGAACACATACACTCTACCCTCTTTTAAAAAACATTACTTACCACAAATATGCATCAAAAACTATTGTATTTAACCATATTCAAATCAAAAGCAAATAAACAACTGAATTTCTTTTGTAAATACTAATTAAGAGTACTTTTGCTCACGAAATATTTATAAGCCTTTAAAATGTAAAAATAAAAACGGCGAAAGCGAAATGCCGAATTCTCTCAAGAAATCCTCTAGAATGGAAGTCATCATTAATAATGAACCGTAACTGATAATTATAATTCCGAAAAAGAAAAAATAAATGTTTCTTGAAGTCATTTATTTTTTCAAATTGCTTAGTAATTTAAATGGTTCCCGGTAATAAGCTATTAATTAGAAAGAGACTTGAGAAAACTATTTTGGATAAAACTTGTTTACTGAAGAGACGGAACGTGTGCTAATGAGAAAGTCCAAAATCTTTTTTAAGAAATGCTTGACGTACTTATTCCCGACTTTAATTCCACATACTTTATGTCTCCTTATTTTGTTGATTTCACAGCAGAACGTATGGTTAAAACAAACGAGTCAGTCTGGTTCAATTATTTTTATAAGGTGTGAATAAAATATTAAGTACTTATTCTTGTGCTCAGGGCCCGACTTACAACTTTAGGGGCCCAGGGCAAGAGCAAATTTGGAGGCCCCAAAATATACCTCGATGAAATATTTACGTGTATTTCCCTGTCTTGCAATATTTACCAAAAAAAATGGCCGAAGTAATTAGCTTGGAAAACATGCTTAATCCAATACAAAAATAACTATTTTTGTGAATTGATTAACTCAGAGTTTAAACACATAGTAAACTTTTCTAGTAAACTTTATTCATGAAACATTTTCATAGTTAACTTTTATTCATGAATTAATTAGTTTTGTTTACTTCAGATTAAAAAGCTTGGGGCAGTTGTATTGAGCTTAAATGTTCTTGAAGAAAATTTGGGGGCCCCCTTCGAGTGGAAGGCCCTGGGCACGTGCCCTGGGCCTTGGGCACGTGTCCCATTTGCCCTGCCGGAAATCAGGCCCAGCTTGTGCTAGTATATTGCTTTGTTACTGCACTGTAAAAACTTTGTAATTTACTATGATTTTTGAGTGTCCACAGCTAAATGAAGTCTGGAGTAAGTTGACTGAGCTAAAGCCAAGTGAGTAAAACTTCTTAAAAAAACAGTCTGTGTAACCTTCCACGTACTGCAAGAGCATTCGCAATGATTAATGCTGGTGGAACAATAAAAGGATTATAAAAAAAATTTGAAATCTATAAAGCCGGCTCTGAATGGTGGATTAGTGAAGTTCTTGTAACCAAAAGATGCAAATTCGAGTTTTGCGATAAGACAAAGGTCGACTCTGGGAAAGTTAACCATAAAATATCACTGCATAAATTTAGACTGGTATGTGTAATTCAAAATCCTTTAGTAAAAGCACTTAAATTCTACCGCAACTATGGAGGCAACAAAGCTGCCACCCGTTTTTTACACAGATTTTTTCGAGTAATCTAACTCAGTTTTGTGGTGTACGCTTACACTTTTTTTGATGAAAGATTGCTTCTATTTTGTGGGGAAATTTACACCATCTGACTCATGTTTTATTGAGTAAAATGACACTAGTTTTTCTCAATAAGTCTTTTACAGAGGTCTTTGATTTTGTTTTCAATAATTGTATTTTGTTTAAAGCAGATTTGAAAATAAAGACAAAATTATTTGTGCACAAAAAATACCTTTACAAATGAGCTATATTATTGATTATCATAGTTAAGAAATATTTAATGACTGAAGGAAGATGTTTTAAATTCGAACAAAAAATATTGATACCTCTCCTGACGATAACTTTAAAGCATCTTGAAATAATTTTTCTGCCGCGTTTCTTTAAGGTTGACTATTATATAGGATATAATAGTCAACCTATCCTATACATATCAATATATAGATATGCATAGGATCAAATGATTTTTAGAGGAAAACTAATAATTTCCCTCATGCTTAATGACTGCTTGTTTGAAGCAAGATAGCTTTTACGTCCAAGATACAATATGAAACTGAAATATATTTTCTCCTTCTCTATCGATAGTAATTTTGTAGATTTTAAGTCACACATAATCTTCCCCAAAGTGTATGGTAAATCCTTTATCCAATATGTTTGCTTCATGGAACGAACTATTCAAATGCTTACCAACATCAAAGGTCATGTTTACATTTCTTTAAGCGAATATATTTCAGCCACAAAAGAATATTCACTCCTTCTCTTACTTTAATCGAGGAAAAAGTAAGGGAACGTCTTGAAATGTTTTACGTGTCTCGTCCCTCCGAGGCTGACAAATGCTAAGTACATGTCAACGGCCCGGGCCGTATTTAAACGGCAGAACATGGAAAAGCACTTCTTGCTTCTGACCTCGGTGGACGATCCTGCACTTTTAAAAAGAACTGGAAGAAGGAACAAAGAAAATAAAACAGATTTGTTTCGGTTTCTTCGTTTGAAAATAAAACGGAATAGATCGGAGGAACACAAGTAGAGTCAGATATTTCTAAACTTGTGTGAACTAGAGACAAAAAGATGGCTTCTAAACTTGGAAATCTTTGTTATGCTTGTGTTCGTCTGCTTGGTAATCTTATTTCCGAAGATTGGTGGGAAATTCGATTCTATAAATGAGACGTTATTGGAGGGTAACTTCAAGAAGTGGAATTTCGAATTGAAGTAGAGGGAAAAGGCGTTTTTAGTTTGCTGGTATTGATGGGCATTGGATATGAAGTGATAGTAAACAGAAGATTGTGCAATTAAATAAATGAATTTTGGGTCGGTCAATAAAGTATTTAATTTTTGTCTGAACTTTTTACTGAGAAAAAATTAACAATTGATTTTAAAAGCATTTCATAAACTATTATTTATCTCTCTAACAAGAAATTTCCTTCTTCAAATTTATAACTTCACAATATATTAGAATACTTGAATTTTCAAAAGTTGCGAAGCATTTAGCATGTAAAGTCGGGTAAAAATTTAGGTATTAAGTTTCGCATGTGAAATGATGTAGTTTTTGTGAAGTCATCAATTATTAAATGGTGATCTAAAAGCATTTAAGATTACAATATGTAACGTTAATTAAGCAATCGGAGAATATATAAAAAAATTATTTTTGCGGAAAAACTTCAAAATTTTAGATTTTATGTCCTTCATCAATAGTTTTCATGAGAATGTTTATATTTCATTAAGATTTTTTGCTTTAAGAAAACTCAGAGAAAAATATCTTACTATTACATTATTGTCACAAAACGTACCTATATAAGTAAAATATAGGGAAATGTAACGCATTGATGTTCGGTGTCTCATACATGTATTTCTCAGCGACATAATAAATTTACTACTACATCATGATTGCAGCACAGAGATAAGTTCATTCGTAGTAAAATATGATATTCCTTTATATTTAAGTATTTATAATCAACAACTATCAAATACTAATTTGTTTTGTTATCTATACCGATTTATACGTATCTACAATTTTTATATAATTAACTTTTCCCAGAAATAAAACCTGTCTATAAAAACATAGAAGGTCCTAAATAACTAAAAGGTAACTTCTAATGAACATGAAACGCCTTTGCTTGCATACAATATATTTTAGTTGCATAATTTTTTTATCTCTGAATTTTAGTGCTTAAATTTAAAAACCGTATTTACTGCTGGCTAAAAAAAGAAAAATTTGGTTAAAAAAAGACATATGCTCTATGATGGTACCCTTGCATGCCCTGGAAATAGGTCAATCGAATGTTTTTTTATACATATATTTAATATTAAAAAAATTAATTTAAGTAAAAGCCACATAAATCTAGGAAGTCGGAATTGATTCATTATCAAATAAATGTGGCAATAAAAAATATTATTTTCTCTGACCTTTAGCAATATTTTAGCCATAGTAACTCCTCTTGAATGTCAAAAACTGAATTGCCATTTCCAAATGCCCATTCCATAAGCATTCACACCAAAACAAGTCTCCATCCACTGTCACACATAAAATCCGTCCTTTTCAATACTCTAATAGCCTACACAATCGATTCAAATATTCGAAAGTAGGCAATTCGAACGAATTTCACTTTATGTCTTCCGAAATAAGCTAACCGGAGCAAATTTTTCACTCAAATTTCCACTTACTGAAAGAGAAAAACATTTTATGTGCCCTGTGCATAGCACCAATTTCTTATTTCTTCACCAGAACTGGAACATGTTTTTTTGTATGTATATGTGTTAAACATGACTTGTTTTCTTGTCAAGGAAACTCTTTCCAAGTTTCCTGTATGCCGAAGGGAAATTTGGAAGCTTTTTTTGGCTGATTCACTTGCGACAGAATTCCCTGCTGAGTGCCGTAAGCAATGACAATCAAGATGAAGAAAAGATGCGAGAAACATTCTGTAGTTTTACTTAAAGTTTGTTTTTCTATTTAGTTTTTTTTTTCGCATGCTCTACGGATCAATCTTGTTTTCATTTACATTTTTATGAGAATTGATAGAATTTATTAAGTACCAGTTTATATTTACAAAAGTACTTTGAACTGAGTTGCTTAGTAGAACAAAAAAAGCTAAATTACATCATATAAAAATAAACATTTATAGCAATATATTTTTGTTCTTGTCAAAGAAAGAATTAACTATCGATTTTTTTTTTTTTTTGGTATCATGTGAGAAATTTCAAAATTTCTTGCAAAGTTTAAAGTATCTGTATCTGTTAAATGCTCTATTAAACTGTAATTGGTGTGCAAAACTGTTTGTCAATTTTTCATTAAGAAAATATGGTTAAATTTGATACATACTCTTATGAGGGAAATTCCCGAGCTGATAAATGACATGCTATCCTTCGTTTAATTTGAATATTTATAAAGTGCAAAGCTATTTTGAAGCAACAAATGTGTATTAAAAATTGATTTTAATTATTTAAATTGTGTAAGAATGTCCTCATGACTTTTATTGACATCATTTTTTTATATTTAATGACATACTTATTTCTTAATGGGCTAGTTCCATTCGTGACAGACATGACACAAGACAACTTTCTTGGCTCTTAAAAAGTACTAAATGTTAATTGACTGTTTAAAAATTACCATGGGGTGATGCAAATAAAGGTCTTGATTATAAAAAATGCTAAAATTTTCAATCAAGAGAAAATACTTAAAATTAATTGGGTTAAAACAAGACATGACAAAATTGAGACACAGATTTTGAGTGACCTTATATTATTACTATTTGCTCTTAACTGGTATGCATTTCAGGTCTAGATTTTTTTTTGGAATCAATTTAATATTCTGATGTGCCAACCATAAAGAAAAAAATTAAGAAATTTGTAAATAGTAAAATATTATAAATATTTATTAGCATGACTGACATGACAAATGTGACAGACATGACAAAGTTTTGAAGTTATATATTTAACTCAAATTTTAAATGTAATTTTCGAAATTTTTACGAAATGTTTATTTTGAGGTATAATAAAAGAAAATAAAGTGTCAAGAATTTTTGCCGAGTAGATTTTGTTTAAAATTATTAAGTTGAAATTTAAAAAATCATGTTAATGGCGAATTTTCGTGGAATAAACCAATTATGCCGATTCCTTTCTCAATTTTATCTTAAAAATGAAACGGACTTAATTAGAAGAGTTTAAATTTCACTTATGATTGTACTTTTTAGCGAAGAAAAATAAATAAAAATAAAAACTGTAACAAACTATAACTTCAATTGAATGCTATCGAAAGTTTATATCGGCTTTATAACGTAGTGTTACTTCATTATTCTAAATTTCATTACTTTAAATTTAATGCTTCATTACCTCCGATCACTGTCTGTATCATTAATATTTGATTGAATGAAGCCCTAGAGAATTTAGAAATCAAAGTACAGCGTTCGGGAACTATATGCCCGAGGCAAATAATTTACTCTCCACTATACTGTCATACAATCAAAGAGGACATTTTGAAACTTAATGTAAACACCCATTGTTACTTCCAGTAATTACTAGAACTAATTAACTTAACCATGAACGCATTTTGTGAAGATACGTTTAGATTTTCTTTTGTAACTTTGATTTGACAAAACGGTATCGATAATTTTGTCAAAATGTTATACGTTTAAGTCGACTTTAAAATTGTTATATATTGCCAAAAAAAGTAATAAACTTTGTTTGTAAGGTAAAACGCGAAAAACACTAATGGGTGGAAAATCATCTTTTTTGTTGAGGTGACTTTAGAGGGTTTTCACTTCTTTCGTGGCTATTTTAACAAAGAATGGCTGAGACATCTGACATTGTTTTCGATTAAAAAAAGGTTTCGTAAGTGCAACCTCCAAGTAGCACTACTGCCAAATACTCAATTCTTTTATACATAGATATTTTTCGGCATTTCATATGAATTAACGAAATTCTCACAATTCACACTAATGGAATAGATCTGCAAGAAAAGCATCCAAATCGAGTATTGATTTCTGGGACCAGATTTTTAGTGCACCAACTATAAATTCTTTAAAAACAATCTACTAGATAATTATTTTTTGAAAGTAGTTTAATAGAAGTTGAATTGATCGTATTAAATTTTTCGTAGTTTGATAGATCGTATTGAATTTTTATAGATAACTTTTGCCATAAATTAAATACAGAAAAAAATGCATTAGATCCGGCTTTTCTCATATTTTGTGCATCAGCCCATTTAGTACAATAACATTACATTTTAAAATTTTATAATTAATAATTTTTAAGTCATAATATACTTTTTTTTTCATTTAAAAATGTTTTTAGGGTCATCTTTTTAAAAGTTACGCTAATGCAGAGATTTCTTAAACAAATGCAATTCAAAATAAATTTAATTTGAAATTTATATAGTGAAAACAGCCATACATAGTTGCCCATTTCCAGGTAGTTAGGCAGGTATAGTTTGCTGTATTGTGTAATAGAATCAATATCACAACATATTATGTATTTAAACAAAATATATATTTTTATTAGGTGGCTTGCGAGTTGGTAAATTGGTTTTAAAAAAATGTCGAAGTTCATTTAAAACTTCGTTTCATTTAGCTTATTTACACATGTTTTTTTGATTATTATAATTAATAAAATATACGGTGTAAAATCGTTCATTGAAAATAATTGTCAAGAAACATTCAAATTAATTTCATTACTAACTATTTATGATTAAGGATTTTTTTTATTCTGTCTCAGAAACATGTTACTCAGACACTAAACTTTTACTTAAAAAAAATATTGGGAGTAAGTTCTTTTTATGTATCCAGAAAATTTCATGAAGGTCACTGGACCATTTTTTACATTTAATAATTCATTCATTATTGCGCGCGAGTTTGGCTAACCAGGTTACACAGCGTTTTGTGGAGCGTTCATTACATAATTCTAGTTTAGTAAGCTAGTGCTACAACGTTACACCCAAAAATCAGGGTAACGTTATATAGATATTTTTACAGTGAGGTTGTGCAGTTTATAAAAATGATCTCCCAATAAAGTAACGCTTTGTATATTGTATATGGTGCTGTTAAGCTCATTTAATCTGTCGTAGTCTGGAGTTCAACTCAAGTGTCAGCCTCGTCACTGGACCGCTGTTCAAATTTATGATAACAGTGGTCCTCGTGAATATCCAGTTGTTGCGCGCGCACCTACCTCGAATGGTACAAATTGTATATGTATACGCATTTCCATGCGCGCGCAATTGTCAGTTTTTATTGTCGGTATATGTGGACAAAGCATTTTGAAAATCCTTCTGCTAATATTCCCGAGTCAGTTGCAATGAATTCAAACCAAAGATGTGTTCCTTTTATGCGACTGTTGTGAGTGATCTTTGCATTTTCAGCTAATTAGATTTGTCGAGCAAATAATGGAAGGAATCTTAAATGGACAGAACTCAATTAAACAGCATAGTCAACAGAAAAATTTCTGCTATTTATTTATCGAAAGAACAATAAGATTCCTTCAAAGAAGCGAATGCAATTCGGAGTATCAGTTTAGAGTTTAAATATTTGATTCGCACAACAGAACCTAATTAGTTGATTTGATGATCAAATGCAATTATCTATTATATATTCTATAAACACCATGACCGAGAATATAATATATTAAACAAATTTATTATACTATAAAGGTATTTGGATATCTATATCTGTGGAGGAAGAAGTCCAGGATGACATTTCAACTCCCACTCCCAGCCTAAATTTTTGAAGTCGGTTTTATGAAGAGAAAGCGCGATTCAAACACATTCCTTTACATTCCCCAAAGTTTTAATGACACGAACGCCCCCAACAAAAAACGTGTAAATTCAGGGATAAAATCCCCGAACTCATAATTAAAAAAAAATCTATGTGGAAATAGTTGTAATATAGCGGAAACATCACTGGAGCAATGGTACACAATATTTTTCGGCCAGTGTAATAATAATTGGCATAAAAGCACTCAAACAAAGCAAAAAAGGGAGTTTAATAATTACATAAACATAACTACAAATAATATTATAATTTGTATATTTTATATAACTAATAATAATATAATTTATTTTTTAATAGAATAAATTGCACCAAAGGATTTTGAGAGCGGCAGGTCCCACGGGATAAGAATTGAGAATATAACAAGTATATGTACCAAAAATTATCGCACCTTAAAAATGTAACGATCTAGGTAACAGCCCATACTTATAACGTTAACCTATTTATCAAGAATACTTTCTTTCAAATGTTAGAAACTTAGGATCTAAGTCATTCGATTATACAGAAGGAACATTAATGCACACTCCTCAAGCTCTTGAATGGAACCTCAATTAATTTATTAAAAAAAGTAGGTGTGTAACAAAGTTGTCACTTTGTCCCGAGCCCGCTTGAACACAACATTTGTGTTGAACAGGGGGGGGGGGGGGGAATGCCAAGCACAATATTAATTATGAATTAAACTTTTGCACTCTAAATTTGGCTAGTTTATTTATTTCCTTGCGAAAATTCAATAATTATTTACTATCGTTTGCTAAACTTATTTATATTTCGATGAATAAGTATTTAATATTCCTTGCTCTTACACCGAATCAAAACATTTCGTACCAAAGTACCTTAAACAAAATATCACCTATGAAACCTAATAATTTTGACGTCATTTCAAACTAATTTACATAGCAAACATAATTTATTTAATTTTTTTTTAATTAAAAGAAATAAAGTTTCTTCGGGGAATCGGTGATTTAATTCTAATAAAAAAAGGTCTTCTAATGCTTTTTTTATTTATAGTTAGGAGGGGACGTACATAAATTACGTCACGCAAAATTTTGACTTTTTTGACCCCTCCCTCCCCCTATGTCACGCTGCGTCACGTTTGGTCGAACCCCTCCCCCTAAAATTACGTCACGTTTGTCGCACCCCCACCCCCTCTTTTTTTTCCCAAGAAAAAAGTTGGTTTTAATATTTCCCTTTGTTTTTGAAAATTAAAAAAATTCATAAAACGATATTTTAAAATTAACTTTGAAAGGAAAAAAGAGTAAAAGTTGTCTCGGTTAAATAATTTATATATAGGAATGGATCGACATTGTATTTACATTTTTGCTGTTCAAGGATAAACTAGCTATTCCCTAACGCCATCTAAAAAAGGGGTCGGGATGTAATCGGATCTGTCAACTGTTTAGTTCTGGGTCTTTTTGGTGTTCGTCCATGTAGCTGCTAGTCCTCCGATTCCTCAAGGTAGTGTCACAATTTTGTGCGTTACTGCTAAGTATACCATTAGGAAACGGTCCATAAAATGTAGAAGGCTAATAATGCGAATGTTGTGGCATACAACCCCCCCCCCCCTCCAACTTATTACTGAAATCGTGTTTCTTTTGATGATCTTATAATAAAAAAAAAGATTTCAGATTTCTTTCTAAAAAACTTTATTTTATGTAAAACAGATTTTCCTTGCAAAATCGGAAATTTTGAGTCGTTACGTCACGCAAGCGATTACCCCTCCCCCCCTCCATGTCACGATCCGTCACGTTGTATCATACCCCTCCCTCCCTCCTCTGAGCGTGACGTAATTTATGTACGTCCCCGGACTGTGAAAGTGGGTGACGGACGAACAGACGGACTAAGCGATTATACCTTCCACTTTTATGCATAAAATGCAGTGTGGTAGCTAAAATTATTTTTGATATTACTACATGAGCTTTGGGCTGGGGAGCCCAGTCGGTTAAGCACTCGCTTAGCATGCGGAAGGTCACAGGTTCGGGTCCGGGCATCGCCAAAATAGCTGCCGACCTATAAACGGCCCGTGCAGCCAAAAATGTCCGACGAATAATACCCCGTGTAAGGGAGTGCATGTTAAATATCCTTCAAAGTCTTAACGCTGCGTACGATGTCGCCCTTAACGGTTGCGTTGGGTGCCTATTCAGGTGTTGGCTAGTCACCTGACTGTGGTTCTAAAATACGATGCCCGTCGCCAATAGCCCTCGTACGACGATAATTCAAACCTAACCTAACTAGATGAGCCTTATCTTCAATAAAAGTATTCAGAAAAAAAATTGTTTCTCTGTTAGATACCAAAATGCTCCCGATACTAAATTCCCCCAACTCTATTCTATCTTAGGAAGGAAATCGTTATCGATATGTCTTTGTATAGGGGTTATTGGTTTTCTACGATCGATAAAATTGGATGAGGATACGTTAAATAAGTTCCGTCATCTTTGCTATCTTCTTCACGATTCGTCTACCTCTGCAAATACCAGCAGAGAAAATCCACGAACCGTGAGTAACGTCAGGATTTTACCGGTTTATTTCTTTAGGGTGTAGTTATATGCTCGCATATTCGGTCGGATGACGTTACTGTTAGTGGAACTGTTAGTATTTCTAAAATATGTAGTTATAGTTACTCAAACTTGATGGCACGGCATGCAGCCCCTATAGGGTCAAGACCTGCTGTGTCAATGACTTGAGCAGAGACCGGAAGCACCGGGGCCTATACACGAAGTATGGTATGGTATGGTATGGTATGGTATGGTATGGTATACATATATATTCCAGCCTGTGTGCTTGTTCAGATAACCGCTTATAAGCTTTCGTCAAGTGGGATAGACACAGAAAGAATTTTTACAGTCACAAAGAAATGAGTAACACGTAGACAAATAACAACATTTATTGACGGTCACAAACATCCATGCCTGACCGGGACTCGAACCCGACCCCAGCAGCTCCAAAGGCTAGAGTCCTAACGATTGCTCCACCGGGGAGGCCCTATACACGAATCTCTGCGGGGTCCGGTGATTGCTAAAAGCGTTTAAAAATGCATTTATTACTTGAGTTATTTGAAAGGTACTTAATTTAAAAATGTTGAGAATATTATAACACTGAACAATAATGTATGAACAATATTCTCAAATTGAATTCCTTATAACAATCTATTAATTCACATTTCCAATGCATGAAAAATCACTATAAAATTCAATAAAATATTTCCACCAAATATTCATTGTTTGCTATAAATAAATATTTGAAAGAAAAAATCTTAAGAGTGCATAATTTTGTAAGCAAACCAAATTATTCGAACCAATTTCAAAAAGTGTACTTCTGGAGTTGAGTTATCGTCTCACTACTAGAGCTACGCAAGGGCTATTGCCGACACGCGTCATAATGATTTAGAACCACACCACAGTCAAGTGACAAACTAACACTTAAGTAGACACACTCTATACAACTTGGAGCATATTTATCGGGCACTTTCACTTCACGGGATATACTTCGTCAGACATTTTTTTGGCTGTACAGCCGTTTATAGGTTGTCAGTTATTTGGGCGGTGGCCGGAGCCGAACCTAGGACCAACTGCATGCAAGGAGAACGCCTTAACATCTCCCCAGCCCCCAGGGAAAGCATTGTAAGTAAGCAAAATTTATCATATGAAAAAAATATTTAATACGGCTAGAGAAATGTGTCTTTTAGAAAACCATTTTTTATTTCCACAGCCAGGCACTTAGGTTTGGAGACCCGTGATGATTCTGTCCAGGATTGCCACACTTTTGGGTATAAAAAAAATCAAGGACTTTTCTAGGACATATTTGGTTGCGTTGGGTGCCTATTCAGGTGTTGGCTCGTCACCTGACTGTAGTTCTAAAATAAGACGCCCGTCGCCAATAGCCCTCGTGTAGCTCTAGTGCGACGTTAATTCAAACCAAACCAAACCAATCTAGGACATATTTCTCCATTTTCAAGGACTGTATATTCGAACATGCAACACACCTAAGTTTCACAATCGTTTTTAAAAATTCATTTAGAAACTGACTACGAGCTCTCTAACTTTCAAATGAACTTAAGTATGTGTTAGTAAACAACCATTTAGTAAATCACTGGCTCTGCCTCTTGGATTATACAAACAATAAATAAAAAAATATAATAGGAACCGATTAAAAAAAATTTTTAATGAAGCCAAAGTTAACATTTGCAACACTTAAAAGATAAAATTCGTCAGCACAAAAAATTAAGGATTTTTCAACCACTTTCAAGACCTTGAAAATCAGTTTTTTTTTTCAAGCACTTTTAGAGGTTTTCAAGGACCATGGCAACACTGTTCTGTCTCATTCACCGTTAACGTTTCATTTCTTTGAAACCAGACTAGCATATTACTTTGATGGTTAACTAAATGCAGAATTAACATTTGAAGTTAGAGAACAAGACCCCTCATTGGTAACAATTTTGGACAAATGCAAAATAGCATAATATAAGTTACCATCATTTGAAATATTTATCAAAATACAGGAAAAAGCATAACAAAAAAAAATGTCTCATAATTTCCCCTCATTTTGGAGATTAATCTAAAAATAAATATTTTTGTAACAGTAATATTTATACAAAATAGCAAGTTACAAAATGGAAATATTTAAAATGTTATATGTTTGGTGGAAATTTTTAATTACAATGTTTTCGTTTCAATTTCTTCAAAAAACCCTCTAACTTTGAGGTCTTTAAAAGGCCAAGAATAACGAGCAATTTATAATTAAGAGCTATTTTTAAATGTTTCACTTTTAAATTAATGCATTAAAAATAAATGTGATTTTTTTTTAAAGTATGGTGATATTTTATAATTTAAATGTACATGAAATAAACTCTTATTTTTTTTTGTTAAAAAAGTGTCTTGTACCAAATTAACAACTATAATACTTATTTCAATTTATTTATTTACAAGTCTAAAAATACATCACTGGAAAACTGACTCACTTCACACAAAAAATATCTATTATCTTAAAAGAAATATAAGCAGGAAACTAAATGTAGTTAAGAGAACAAATGAAAAACACTGAAACTAAATGAAGTTATGGTATAGCCAATGTAAAATCCTAAAACTAACATAATTAAAAATGACACACAGGAAAATTATAAGAACAATATCCGGAAAAAACCTCAAAATGGCAAATTATGGTAATTCAATGTTTCCAAGTAGTCTTCATATGACATGAAACATATTTACAATGAGATTTTCAATAGCATTAGAAACTAGATGTACATTAATGTCATCCACTTTGAAGAACTCCATTTTCTCTGAAGCTGGATTGTTCAGTGTCAGACTCATCATCAGTAAAATCAGGTCCTTCAGCAGCATGTGAAAATGAATCTTCAAGAGAAACATGGTGGCCTGACTCAATAAATCCTGCAAATCTAAGGTAAAATATAATCAAAATTATATGTCATAATAAAGTGGCAAAACCAAAAAAGTAGCTCAAAGAAGTTGTATTTTAGACATTGAATATAGAAAGCTGGTATTACTATGAAGAGTTGCAACTTGTATATTTGTTGTATAACAGCCTTTTGTAGAATGATAAAGAAAGTGTAAAAATCCTATTAAAGTCTAGATTAAACTATCGGCTGTATAAAAAACTCGATCACTTAGAAGAAAACAACATGCAGTTTAATAATTACCATTTCTAAAATTAGGTTTGAGTTGAAAATTCAAAAATTCCTTTAACATTTCCCATTCCATTCCTTAAGCATGTTTTGATTGATTAGTATGCAAACAAAACTTATTTTAAACTGATTGAGTTAAATTTAAGAACTAAGATCAGCATAAGATATAAAGAATCTTGTTTTCTTTAACTTTAAGACTACAGCTATTTTCATAGTACAGACAAACGAAATAACAAAAAGTAAAAAGATAGGTATCTGATGCCATTTCCTCTTAAACAAAAAAAAAACAAACAAAAAAACTCGGTCGGTTAGAAAGTATCTTGATAAATTGTGTACAGGTAAAATATCAGATGGAGAGAAAGACATACTACTTGAACAAGTGTATAATAAATAGTTCTCTGATCTTACACCTCTCAAAATACATAAATTTCAAAATATATAACAGAAGAACAGAAGTTGAAAGTGGGACAGATGGGTAGACAAAATGACAAAAGTTAAACATAAAAACATAATTATAACAACATTAAAATGATGAAGTAGTGGAAACTGTTAGTATAATTTCAAACTTGTACACATCGCACCATGCGTAGAAAAGTTAAATAAGGGGTAGTTT
Organism: Hylyphantes graminicola; assembly: GCA_023701765.1. Classification (NCBI taxonomy): domain Eukaryota; kingdom Metazoa; phylum Arthropoda; class Arachnida; order Araneae; family Linyphiidae; genus Hylyphantes; species Hylyphantes graminicola. The sequence continues at coordinate 58,502,377 of CM043111.1, read as the reverse complement.
TCACACAAAAAAATTGTCTGGAGTATATTTTTCCATTGTATAGAAAATTCAATAGAAAATAAATTTCCATAGAAAATAAACACATTGCTTAAATTTATCGTTGCAAATTTCCTTGGTATTTAAAATTTTAAACAGTATATTTTTTTTCTTAAAGTATTTTTTCTTGATTCAACACTTTTACACGCATTCTAACATCATTCAAATGATAAAATGATATTGCTACTTTTGATTCTACCTTTCTTTTGGGGACTAAGTTTTATGATGTTTTTGTAACTTGTATGTGCTTAACAGAAAAGTACCCATTTATTTTAGACCAAGTCCCATAGAGCTCATCATTAGTTTTGGAATCACAATTTCCTCAGAAGTATTGCTTTGCCATGTTAGCCCTTTTTCACCAGGAATGAGAATCAACAGAACATCGAAATGAAACAAATTTGAAACGAAAATGTTACCTAGTTATTTAATAATATGTTTTTGAAGTTTTAAAATGCTAAAAATATACAGCAGAAGGTTGACATTATTTTTAAACTTTATCAATTAATAATTAAATGACACAATGCTATTTTATTTTCAATTTTGTTTCAAATTTATGGTACGACGATTCCCATATGATTGGTGACATACATACATATATGCTTAATAACATGGCAAAACAATTCTTTTGCTAAAGTTGTGATTTCAATACTAATGTATTAGCGCTGTGGGACTGACAGTCCCTCGTAACTGTAAGAAAAAACTATGCAAAAAAGCATAATGTTTTCAATGCTTAGTAAATATGAACCTTACTTAATGGGATCTCGCAATTGAGAAATTGTTCTCCAAGCATTGCATTCAGGACTACTGCAGTATTTTCGTAACTCCTCCAGTGCCTTCTTTGTTTCGACTTCCCCTTGGAGAATGTACTCCTCTTTTGATAGCAGTGCTCGTTTTGGCGGAAAATATCTGTACCTAAAATAGCATTTTTCGGTAGTTTCTTACTGACATTATTAACAAGTTTTGAATAAAAAAATTATTAATATGAAAATAAAAAAAATTGCTATGTTTTCTTAAAATTTAATAATTTTGATTTTTTAGTATTCTAAAGCATTTGTGTGTTGTTTATGCTAAATTCTATGGATGCTAATTTAATTGCCTGAATATTACTTACACATAAGCAACATATAAATTATGACTAAATAACATGTTTTAAAACATTGGAAGGTAATGCAATTTAAAATTTAAGAACAAACTTTCTATTGAAATTGGAATGATTTTTACTTTTTTCAAAAAGTCTTACGATTAATTTTCATACCATAACAAAATACATCAGGTATCACATTTGCAAAGAGTACATACTTAATTTGACATAAAATGCTTACCATAACATTTGTATTGCTTTTATCCATTTGCCAGGTATTTGTCTTAGTCCAATCACAATTAAGATTATGGCAGTAGATACTTCACGATATTCAGAGCTCAGGTAAATTAAAATAGCTGCTAGAGTCTGTAAAAATAAATTTTTTAATTATTGTAAATTAGTAGTTACAAAAGCAATTCAAAATATGTATATGTATGGAAAATTGTTAATATGTCATATGAAGGTATATATGATTTAAAAACACTGATTGTAATCCATAAGAAAACAATAAAAAATTCTACTACAATATTTAAGTTTAACAAGACACTTTTAATGGAAATTAAAGGCAGCCACAGGGTCTTTTGATAAATTTTTAATAAAAAAAATTATGTTGAAACAAATCGTTTTTATTGCCCAGGTACCATAATTCATCTAGGCTAGGTCAAGAAAAAAAATAAGTAGTGTCATTATATTTGTCAACCTATATATAGTGTCATAATATTTGCAAATAATAAAAAGCAATTTTTAAATATTCTTAATGAAACTAAACAATTGGGAAAATAAAAAAAGGTGTGCTTACATGTTAAAACATAACATTTTAAATATAGTTGATTCCTTCATCCATAAAGAAATCAAGTTTAAAGAAATCCTAATAATGGTTATTGGATGAAACTTCTTGAACAGCAAAAAGCAATTGGATGTATTACTTGCAATAAAAATCAAATATACTTGAAATACTAGTTTTAATATGATATAAAATTAAATTATAGCAAGTTAACAATACCAAGCCCAAACGTTTAAATTTTATTCTGTTAAATATCCTCATACCCTTCTGTTAAATACCCTCACAAAATATGTATTAATAAAGCATGAAGTTTACCTGCATAGACCATTGAATTATATTAAGAGTTCTAACATTTTCTACGGGTCCAAATCTATAACATATCACAAAGCTTAACAATGCAGCACATAAGCAGTAAGCTACAACTATATCCAAGTTTCTATTGATGATTTCACTTATGTCGTTCCAAATAGATTGAACTATGTATAAAATGAAAGAGTATCCAAAGAACAACAAGGCATAGGATGTTGTTTTCTGAAAATAAAAAGTCAAATATTAAACTTATGTAACATTTAAAAAAAGTAAATTGCCTATTCAACATTACTTAAAAAAATTTACTCACAATTAATAATTGGAGACATAAATTATTTATAATTTGAAAATCACTACTTAACTATTAAATACCAATAATATCATAATTATGAAAAACACATTTAAAAGCTTCTTATTTGCAATACATTAGTATTAATAATTATTTAATTCAGTGGTTCCCAACCTGGGGGCGATCGCCCCCAAGTGGGCGATTTGTATTTTCAAGGGGGCAATAAATAGTATGGGGGCGATAGGGGGGCGATGAGTATTCAAAGGGGGGAAATTAAAATATACATTACCAAAACCAGTAAAACCCTACTTATTTTTTTATCACTGTGACAAGTTTCAAACTGACATTCTTAAAAGATTTGAGGATTTGACCAAGTTAGAAATTCCTAATTCTATTGTTTATCCAGTCCCTTTTGAATCTGTGGGCTGTGGATAACCTTGATAACTTTTTACAGACAGAGTTTGTAGATCTGAAGTATGACTGTGAGGCGAGACTCATTTCAGGCAGAGAGTTGACTTATTTACACTGACCCTTAACTGTGGTAAAAAGCTCAACTACTTCTCATCTCGTTCTGTCAATATATTTAGTTAAAAAACGGTTTAGTTCTGTTATGCAGCTCCTCACTAAACAAAAAAAAAAATTGGACTTTTGCTTCAAAGGCTTGCACATAAACTTGAAAAAAGATAGAATAAATAAGTTTTCAACATTCAATTATTTTCTTTAATTTTTATTGTCAACTCTCTTAAATTTTCCAGAATTGAGTTTAAAGATCTTAGTTAATTATTTCACTTTCATTCTTTGAAAAAATCTAAATAAAAATAGAAAAAACAAACATTTTTTTTTATTTAAGAGTAACCGGATAAAGCTGCTTTGGTTGTTTTTATATATGGCAGTAAGTGTTTGAAATTATAAAATTGCTTTATTAGTTACACTTTAACTCAAATAATTATTGGACAAATTATAAAAATTAAAGGGGGGCGATATGTGTTGGTTAATTTATAGAAGGGGGCGATGTTACAGAAAAGGTTGGGAACCACTGATTTAATTTATATTCATCTTTTAAAGAATACATACAACAAAGTAAATACAAGTAAACTATCAACCTTTGGAATAAATCTGCTAATGACATAAAGAATGACAAGAACAGATCCAAGAACTCCCAACGAAATACCTGATGTATAGTGAAAAAACGGATTTCTGAAAGAATAAAAATAAGTAAATAAATAATTTTTTTTTTACAAAAACACATTTAACAGGATACACTCCTCACAAAAGTTAGTCCCCAAAAATATACCAATCTACTTTTCAATATTATTTAACTGATGTACTTTGATTAACTGTAAACTTTTTAGATACTATTACTACAGGCACTTTTTAGTATTACTCAAGCACGTTCAGTTCTATTACCCAGATACTTTTAGATATTATTGCTACAGGTATTACTAAACACAACATTGCTTTTAAAAAACAATTGACAATTCCAAAGTCATTTTTAAAGACATACTGACCTGCTCAAAGAAGGAGCACTTAGAAACAATAATAATCCAATGATAAACTGTAGCAGCCTCCAATAATTAATAGCTGAAAAAATAAATTATACAGTTATTTTGCATGCAAAAATAAAATTTAAGTAATTAAAAAAAATAATCAAATTTATAAATAATAAATAAACCATACAAATTTAATGAGTTGCTTACTTCGAACTTGGAGTTGAATTGCATAAGTCTCGGTAGTTGAAATTCCCACGCAGTAGTTGGAAAAAGCAGGGAAATCCACATAAGTTTGTTGTCCAGAAAACCAAGGTGGTTTAAACCATACAGAGTTTTTAGCATTATCTCTGACTTCTGTTTCATTCAGACCAGGAAATATTTCATAGGATAAAGGTACCTTCTCAAGAACCAACTGCAAGAAGTTGAATCAATACAAATTCTAACAAACAAATAATGAAGCCTAGATATCCATACAATTTAAGTTTTTTTTTTTTTAAAAAAAGGTGTAATTGTAAAGTTTAGCATAAATTAAAATTAATTAAACGCTGTTTAATTAATTTTAATTTATGATATTAGAGAACAAAAAATTTGGTGAGTCTTGAGGAAATCTAAGGAGGCCTATTTAAATAAATGTTAATAAATAAATATAAGCCTAACATTATATTAGTCACTGCAAATAACATTACAAAATGATAACTATAAACAAAATAAATTAATAACATAAAACAACAACAAAAATTAATAACATAAAAGATGGCAAATCATCACTTACATTTTATTATTTGAAGACTTTCGTAATTCAAGGTACGTAATTCTGTTTTGCAAAATTAAGTAATTTGGCTATTAGAGAGTAACCAAAATTTATTTTTGAATCAAAATATCATGGATTTGATACAAAAAAGACAAAGAAATTAAATCACAAATACAGGGTAAGGGTTTTAAGCATCAAGTGCGAGTAAGAATGACTGTATTATATAGCGAGTTAAATGTTTACTTTCGTGAAGAAGCTACGGACCACGCACTGTGCTTCACGTGTCAAGCTCACTATGAGTTTGTCAACAGCAGAATGGGGGGGAGAGGGGGTCAAGAAATAGATAAGGAGCAGAGGGTCCATCAAGATCAGCGGGTACATTCCTCTAGACGAAAACGGAAATGAGTCTCCCTTGCTCGACAAGAAACAGTTTTCGTTTATTTTACAAGTCAACTAAAATGTGATAACCGGACTTCCTTTAATGAGATTTATTGTGTAAAAAATTACTATTTTTGGAACATTGAATTTTTATAAGTATTTTTTTTATTCAATAAGCTCAAAAGTACGGTATTTTTTTATATTAATTAATAAAAAAATACAAAATATTTTAATTTAATATTTAATCAATCATTTAGTATGTAGACGAAATACGAAATTTAATTACTCAATAACATATAATTTCAAAAACATAAAAAAAAACTAACGTTATAGTTGAATTGACGTAATTTCTATCTATCCAAATAAAAATTATCCTGGTTATGTAACCATAAAATTACTATACTGTTCCCAGCTAAAAAAAAAAATCCAAAAGCTACTAGCCATTAACTCTGATATAAAAACTTCTAAAAAACTGTAATTTTAGTACATTTTCATTCTACATAGTACATTTTCATTCTACATAATCTCCCGAGCAGCATGGAGAAGAAAATGGGGCTGATTGTACTGATCCTCGATACTCTACTGATTTCTCGATCGTGAAGTACAAACTTTTAGTGGTAGGAAGATTCACATTCAAAAATCACTGTCTCTGCAGATATTTACTTCCTGCAATACCCAGACCCTTTACAGCTAAAGTAACAAGATTTTCTTATCTCATATAGGTCATAAATTCCTCTTCACCAGATGCGTATATAAGTAGCAAACCTCGTAACGGGTAATTCGACACCAATTCGGGGAAAAGAGTTCGGCACTCTCCACCATCGTCCGCTCGAGAGGGGAGGGGGGTAGTTTCTCCCCCGACCCCTTACCTTCCTTCTGCCGACTCCTAAACTCTAGTGGTTGGATTTTTTAAAAAAATCGTATTCTTGGAATGCGAAATGTACCCTTCCTAGGAGTGGAATTTCAAAATTGGCAGCAGATAGTCTTCAGAAAGTAACAGATTTTTCCGTTACTTCGTTACCGCTAAAAGTAACAAAGTTACAGTTACTTTCTGAAAAATCTAACGGCGTTACTCATCGTTACCTAAAAAAGTAACTGTTACAAGTAACGGCGTTACAAGTAACAGCGTTACAAGTAACGCGTTACTCCAATCCCTGACAATTATACCCTTCCCTCTGCTGAATACCCTCAGGTTACTAATAATTTTAAACGATAGTTTAGGGCACATAGTATTACATAACTTAGGTCAAATATTCAACAAAATATTTTGGAAAAAGTACTTTTAATATTTTTCTCTTTTTTTGGATTTGTAATCAACATATTTTCAGATGTCAAGAAAAACTGTAAAATAATATGTCATATATGATAGACAATTATTGCAATAATGTATAAAAATTAAATTTCTATAAAGCTGTTTGTGGCATTAATATTTCAACTAAATATACTTTACAGCATGTATTAGGAAATCAATTAGTTTGCTACAGGCTAGCCTGTCTGGCTGGTGAATTATGTGTGAATAAAAGTATTTAAATTTTAATTCCAATATTATATACATAGAAATAATTTAATAAATGCCCAAACTTTGGATAGTTTTAGTTTCTAAAAAAATATCCTACCCACTGAGTATTTAACAGACCAAACCAGTTAAGAGTAAGTAAGTAATAAATCATATAAACATACTTTCAAGCTGATAAAATAAAAATGAACAAGTTAGCAATAGTTATGAAACAATTATCAAACACAGAAGAAAGAAGGTGCATGATGCTTTTAATTATTTATAATAATTTTAAGCTGTGACTTATACAAAAGTAACAAAATAAAGTTAATTATACAGTGGACGCCGCTTAATGTGATCACATTGGGACGAACGTGATTTGATAACAATAACCGATTGATTACAATACACGAAGAAAAAAGTTTAAACTAAAAATGATTTTTTGGCATACGTATTAAAGTTAGTTGGGAGTTGTTGTTAGGAATGTTGGGAGTTGTTGAATTAAAGGAGAGTTGTTGCTGTAAAACTCTATAGTGCTTAATAGAAATTAATACACACTAAAGAAAAAGAATTACTAGTTAGTATAGTTACATAATTAATGATGAACTGCAGAAAACAATATAAAATATGTACAAAAGGTTAATTATTAACTGAAAAAGAAATCATCAAATGTCGATTGTTTAGCATTCTTTCGAAGCAAGTTATTTACGAATCGCTCAAAATTATAATGTTTATGAAAGTGTTCCGCGTAGGCTTTGTTTTGCGCATCTAGATGTAAGATTCGAAGTGCCTCCCTCATCTGAGCAGGCATTGGAATTTTTTCCTAGATAGCACTTTAGGGTTCAACATCAGCATCAGAATCTCGTGACGAAGCTTGATCTTTTTGAAACATACGGCTTCTTAACGAAGTAGAAGTCACAACCTTCTCGTCGATCTCCATCCATGCTTAAAAAACCTCAGCATTCATATCGGGTTTTTTTTCGGGAAATTAACATATAAACTGATAACAATAAACGAACATTTGATTACAATAAACGATGATTTTTCAATGTATTTTGATATAAGTGGACGGGACCAAGCGATTTCGATAACATTAAACGAATGATAACATTAACCGTGATCACATTAAGCGGCGTCTACTGTAGAAGGTAATAAATGAAATAATATAGAAATATTTACATGAACTGTTCGCCACAAATATAAGATAGACTTTGAAATACTATTGTAGCAAAAGATTTTTAAATCTACAACATCTTCTTTATGTAAAATTTTGTTGGGTATTAACTGCACGACATTTGAAGCACCTATAAACAAAAATAATTTATTATGACAAAATGAATTTTATTTACTAAACACATAAAAATATTAAATAGGTACGTTTTAAATAACAATTAATGAATTGAAGGGCACTTTTGGTAGTTTTTATGATGATTTAAAATCGGAATATTGGCAACTAGGACATTTATTTTATTGTTAAAGGATTATATACGGATGCAATATAAGTAGCTTTTGAATTAGGGGATGAATGTCTATTATGCTAAAACAAATACTTGGATGCATACAGGGTACATCACCATTTTTGTCCCATTTTGTTTATCCACAAACTAGGGCGTCATAATTAATAGGTAAGTAGGAAATAGGTATAGTAGGTAAACTATATCTTAAACAATTTTAAAAGGAATAATATATATTTTTTGGTTGACCTTACCGCATATTTTTAAAGGTTTATGCATTTTTTTTTTAAGTTAAAAGGACAAAGGTTATCTTATTTATAAAAAAATCGTCATTGAGTGAACAACAGCGGTTTGGTTACTCTTGTTATTTATAAATTATTATTTAAAAAAAAAACCAACCTGAAGTTCTTTGCTCCGAAAGTAAAACTACATGTGAAAAGGCAGAGAAAAAAATAAATAACAGCAAACAGATCGTATAAGGTTTTATATAGAAAGACATGATCTTGAATTCTTGAAATTTGAACAAAAACAAAGTAAATTTTTAAAATTCGTAACCGCAATCCGCGTTAGTTTAGAGCTAAGTGATTGCCAAGTTGGTTATAAAACTTTAGTAAAATATTTTATGGTTAAAAAAAAATAAAATGCGTTATAAATATCGCAAATGATTTTCGACTCTCCTTTATGAGACATACGTTTTTTCTTGAGGCATTTTTTCTTCATTGAATTTATTTTTTCTCTAAAAACATAAAATTGATTGGATATTTTTCCAAAACAAACCAGGTAAGTTTCTGCATAGACAGATCTGCCCCTAGAGGGAAAGGTGAAGCCACTTGTGAACCAGTATCCCATAAGGCAGTTCGCAAGCCCTAGCACATGGCATGCCATACGCCATCAGATGGCATTATTTGATAATTCGACTAATAAAAACTATATATTTAATTTTAACTAATTAAAAAATTTTAGCAGTTTTGCTAGCATAAGTTTATAGCTGGATATGTATTGATAATTTCTGGCAGACATAAGGTGTACATTCATAAAAGAAGCATAATGGAAATGCAGTTTTTATTGCATGTTAACTCTTCGGCAAAAGCATTTTTTTTTGTGAATCAGTACCCCGTGATACTTTGCAAAAACGGCAAAATGTGGATTCAACACACAAATCACGCGGTTTGTATTGCGTTTTACGTAATTGCGCAATATCTGCTACTTTCTAAATCTATGAGTTTCTGTCCTGTTATGTTTTGTTTTTGTTTCTGCCTTTGCTGAGGAAGGAACTGAGGCTGCTTGTCACACGAGAAAAATGACTCTATGGAAAAATCACATGATATGATAATTATGTTAGAGTTTTAATTAATTTTTCTTTTATTTTAACACTTAGCGAAATCTAATGATTATAAAATTAATCAATGCTTAGTTTCGTACCGAAACCATTACATTGCTTTTGCTGTGAACAGAAATGTATTTACTCTCAAATCGTTAGCGAAACGATGCCTTTAAACCATTTGTCTAAGGATGTTTTTATTTATGTATAATTTTACAAGAAAAAATGTAGTGTAGGGAATCTAATTATTAATAAATCTTATTTTCAACTCACTGTCGTTTATGCAAACGATAATACCTTTAAAACGAAGTTAGCAGTACCTAAACCGTACATGTTAATGTTATTTCGTAAGAAACTGTTAAAATACCTGTAAGCAAATAAAATTTATTCATTTTATCAGTGTAAAGTAATACAAATGAAGAGACTTAATTGAAAAGTTAATTTGAATGCTTAAAATGTTGTCTTTGAATGTACCAGGCAGGAGATATTAAAAAATAGAGCAGAATTTCAATGACATTTGTCTGTACCCTCTGTCATTGTAAATTGAAAAAATATTGTTACTTTTTAAAATTGCATTAAGACTGTGCTTAAGTACAGACATAAAACTGTAAACCGAATATGCATAAACTACAAAAAACATTTTTGCAGTTTTCAAGATATCTCTGGTTGTTTCTAGTGTGAATTTCTGAAATAAAATATGTTTAAATGTTATGTGTTACTGTTGGATAATTGTGATGATTATTTCATAGTTAAGAACAACCAGACATGGCTAAAAAGCAGGATTCTCGTACTTCACTCACCCAGTTTGCTCCACTCAGCCCAGAGTCTAAATCACAGTCGTTCTCGATTCGTAATATCTTCTGGAGAAGTAAAGGTAATTAATACCGCTTGATAAGCATTTATGAACATGACACTTTCTATGCAGTGAATGCTGTTCAAAAAAGAGTTAATAAGTTTTATGTGAATTAAAAACTTTTACCATGCTTTGCTAGATTTAATTATTTACACACATAGTATTATTATTAATTATGTGTTGCTTTGATGTAGAACGCTTCTACTATTTTAACTCAATGTAATGTGCAATATAGCCTGTGATTTTGTTACATGTATCTATGCATACAATAGAATCATTGTGACCTATGAATCTCAATAACTTAACTGAGTATTTAACTCTGAATGGAATTGTTTTGTGAAAATTATATATTTTTTATTTCTAATGCTTTCTACTGAGAGGACATATATATATCATACTTAAGACACAAAACTTGTTTTAATAAGCCATGTTTTGAACCTGGGTCTTACCTTTCTCCACATGTGCTACTAAGTGGCCTATCATTTTTTTACATTGGCAGACTATGCAATTTCATTATATCCTTATTAACTTTACCTTAAAATCCTTCAATATGTCGAAGTACACTCAATTAATTGAAACATATATAATGTGTTTTCACATATATAGAGCTTAAAAATATTTTACTTGCTTTTAAATTATTCCAGATAAATCTGCTTCTGCAGAAAACAAAACCACACCTGATGTAGAAAAACATGAAGCAAGACCCCCTGATCCTCCTGTTAATTTATATTCATCCGACAAAACAGAATTTTCTGACAGAAAGAGCTTAGGGTTACCAGGCGCTGAAAATCGTATCATGTCTGGAGTTCTTGGAAAGATCATGGATAATATTGTACATAAAAAGAAAAAGGTGTAACAAAAAGCATTTTAATAATGTAGTACTTAACAATTAAAAGATATTTTAACTTTCAAAAATAACAAATGTTAGGAGAATATTATATCTTTTTAAAAGGTTTTCATTTATATTTTGTAATTAAAGTTAATAAAGTAAAAACTAGATATCCAGCTTTCTAAAACCTGATTGGACATATATTCTAAGCCACATGCCTTTTAATTGTACGCAATGTTGACAGAAACAGGAAAAAATCAATAACATCTTGAAGGGTCGAATGAAAACTCACATTTTTTAAAGTATAACTTACATTGAAGATTTTCCAATCAATTCAGTAGCTTAACTGAGCTATTTGCCATTATCAAAATCCGCCCATGAAAGGACCAGTCAATATATCTTAGTGAATACTTATACTTTGGAGAATGCATGTTTTGCAATGAGGCTTTTCTACTAAATTTTATAAAGTGATGTGTATTTTTCAAAATATAGTGAAATTTTTAAATGCTGCATTTGAAAAAATGTCTTTTTTCTCCTTCCAAATTACTAGAAAATGTATAAAATACACTGACACTGATTTAAAATTTATGAATTAATTTTTTTTAAATTTAAACTTAGTATGTGACCATGATACAATTTTATTTCTTTATATATTTTCTATTATAACTCTTTAAAAAATAATTAACAGTTCTAGTTTAAAACATAAAAGTTTGAATTTAGTTTTATAGCAAGTTATAATATTCATACAAATTCAATTCAACTTATAATTTTTTCTTATAGGGGCTACAAAGTTATAAAGATAGCGATTTTAAGCAATACTGGATGCTTGATAGCAACTGCAAAGTATGCTATGATTGTGGAGATAAGTTCACTACTTTTAGAAGACGTCATCATTGTCGAGTTTGTGGTCAGATATTTTGCTGGAAATGTTGTAGTCAAGAAATACCTGGGGATCTTATAGGCTACACTGGTATATTATTATTCCTTCTGACTATATGCACAGGCACTATTCATGCATTGCACATACATGGATAGTACCTTTCTCATGGGTAGTCCAAAGGCAGAGACAGGGGATTGCTAGAAGCTTAAATAGTACCAAGTCATTCCTTTCCGTAGCCTGGTTGGTTCAGTGCTACAGGGCTCAGCTAAAAATATTTTTCTCCTGGTTTGATTCCAGCTGTCAACCCAACACTGTACTTTTTTTTCCTATCAACTTTTATCTTCATTTTCCATGTAAGATCTCAACCTTTTACAAGTTTTATAGTGCTACTGAATTTGTTCCTGCATTTTTTTTAATATTTCGAGTATAGTTCATGCCTATGCACACTATACATGGTTCTAGTTTACCGCGTCCTGAGCATGCACAGTTACTACCCTACGTACAATGTGCAAAAACAGTGTCTGTGCATCCCCTCTGCTATTATTATTATTTCTTTGGAAAAAGTGTTAATTTGAATGAGTCTTATCATTGGTTTACTGATAAAGTGCTATATGATTAATTTTTGCCTAACACAATTTTATTTTTGTTGGGTACACACAATATTAATAGCTCTTAAATATCGTATCAACTCCTGTATTATTATTAAACCAGGGATTTAAATCTTTCAAATTTTGGCATATGTAATGTTCTGGATTAATATATTTTGAGAAGACACTATTGTTGTCAGAAAAATAATTTATGGTTATATTTTGTACCTCTGTGTGTGCGTGCGCTGCATGTGTGTGTGTGCACAATGCAAGACAAATATTGCAGCTTTAATTGATGAACCCCCAATTTCAATGTTTCATATCAAATTAAATGTTCAAATCATGCAGCATTTGCTCAAATGCGTATTTTAAATAGCCGCATTGCCAATTGTTTTTCTTCACAAAAAGTATGATTTTTTGGTTGTATGATATTATAAATTACGTTTAAAAAAAAAACTTTATTGTCTAACACTTAATTTATTTCTTCTTTTCTAACTCAATATAAATTTAGTCTTTGATGTTAGTTATAGACTTATAAATTGGCTCGACAAATTTTTGAGTGCATTAACATTTAATATATTATAACGCAATATTGTGTTAATTGAATTTATGTAACCACTAATTTTATCTATATTTTTGTGTAACACATTGAATAATATATTTCCTTAATATTGTTGTTTTAGATGACTTAAGAGTATGTTCTTACTGCTGCAAGATGGTTCTATCCTGTGTCCAGTCCCTGGATTTGAGTAACCAAGCAGAAGATTCCCCACAGTCATTTCGTGAAAACCAGCAGGGCAAGGTCAAATCTGATTCTTCTCTGTCTGAGTCACTGCCAAGTCCCAACCGAGTGCAAAACATTGTTTCTCCAGTTCGCCGGAAAAGTTCTGTTATGGGATTTAGAGAAGAGGACATTGCTAAAGCCAAGTAAGAACTTGCAAAATGCTTTTATTTTTGCTTCCTTGCATCAAAGTTGGGCTCATAAATTAATAAGCAATAATTAGGAAATTGCTGAAATATTTAATTTGGGGGGAAATTGCTTCATAATGGTGTCCTTGCAGATCTTTTTAGTAAGTTTAAGAATTTTGAATCAACATGAATCACTATTTGAAAGGACACATTCGTTGATTTTATGGTAAAAACACCCAAACAACTTCCTGTAAAACAAATATGATTTGAAATCATTTAAAAACTTGTGCTTTATTTGTAGGAATGTTTTAATGTTTTTATAAGGTTTAAGGTTTAATTTTTATAAGGTAAGGTAAGGTTTCAAAAGTTTTTTTTTTTAATTTTGCTGCACTAAGTCACATAGCTAAGACTTCCTCATGCACATTATATATTTTTTAAATCAAGCTTATTTGCATGTATATGCAAGATGTTGAAAAGTTAGTATATTTTAAATTGCAAAAAATTATTTTATTTATTGCTTGAGAGTCAAAGCGCAAGAGGTCGACAATGTTGTAACATTGTAAACCTGGTTATTTATATTAATGGAGCTTCAAAATGCATTTAGAAACTGCAACTAACTTGCATTTTTTATATTTTCATAATTTTTGAATGGTTATGAATAAGAAAATGTATAAAATTATCAATAAAATGGATTAAACATAGTAAATATTAACAAAACTTTTTTTTCAGGCCCTACAAGTCAACATTAGATACTATAGCTTGCAGAGAACGACCTTCCAAAATTGATGGGCCAATTCAAGTTAGTAAAATCTCATTATACTTTTCATTTTTTTTTTTTGCAAATATTATTACAACTGTACACAAGTGCTTTATGTGCATCTAGTATTAATTTATTCTTAACATGAACTATATTACATTTTATTATTTTCATCTAATTTACATGTATTATTCTTAACCTATATTGAGTTTTGTATTCATGTTTATCTTCATTATCAAACTTGGTTGTGACTATAAAAAATATGTTAGTGCACTTTTCTTTATAATCTGCATACTCAATCTCTACATGCTATTTATTTATGCTAATATTCTTGGTTACAATACTTGCCAGTCCACTGGCGCAATGGTTAGTGTACTAGCCTTTGGAGCTGCTGGGCTCGGGTTCGAATCCCGGTAAAGGCATGGATGTTTGTGTTTGTCAATAAATGTTATTTGTCTATGTGTTTGTGGCATCCTTCTTTGTGTGTCTCTTATGACTGTCTCTTCTGGCGAGGGGGGGTAATGGGTTAAAAAGCCTACGCCCTTCCCTTCTAGAGGGCGCAATCACTGTCATTTGTCATTGGTTACAATACTTTCAATACGTATAAAGTAATATATTTTTATTTTGTCCATAATTAATGTTTTAGTACCTAATCTCTAAATTCAGGGATGTGATTCTTCCGCGGATCCGCGAATTTCCGCTTTTCTGGATTTTCAGGATTTTTCTTTTTAAATTTTCCTCTTTCCCGATGTTACGATCGCCGGAGTTTCAGAATACGTCGGAAATTCGTGATGTAACGATCGCAAGAGAAGTAGGAACGCCGGAGTTTCGCGATTTTACGATCGACGGAGTTTCGGGATAGTTGAGTTGGATCGACAGAGTTTCACGATTTTTCCAGATTTCAACTACAGATGTGTGAAGAATATTTTTTAATCCAGAAAATTTATATTTCATAAAACATGTTTTATTTTAATTTGGAGCAAACTGAAGTCAACATTCAGAATAAATTTCATTGGAATAAATTTTATTGCTGCTTATTATATGTAGTAAGTTTAATATAGTTAAGCCAACTTATCTTGTTGTTAATATCTTATTTTCGTTATAAAAGTTAACCATTTGTTTTATTATTACAAAAATCTATTGTTCACAAATTGATATATTTTTGCTATCGTAATTTGTATAAGGAAAAAAAATTACAGCTTTTTTTTTCTTCAGCTCGTACCAAGTCTGATGCGTGAACGCTCCACTGGTCCTAAACAATTGATAAAACGTAAATTGGTTGGATCCAATGATGGGAATTTCAAAAAAAAAAAAAAAACTACTTGGATCAAATGAACATAAAGCAAATGTTTTCGAAAGCAATCTAGTAATGTGCACATTTTAAGCTGCAATAAAATGCTGTTCTTTCCTGTATTACCATTTTTTTTTAATTGTCAAGTTCCCATTTATCTTTTACAACTATATTTAAGCCAATTGAGCTGTGATTTTGATACTTTTTTCTGTATATTGCACCTTCAATTCAAACGTTGATAAAAAAAAATTTCTTCGTGCATATTTTTAACACTTTTTCTCATTTCCTCTTTTTTGACTTTTGGTCAATCACATCCCTGTAAATTGCTATGGATTATTATTGATTTGTTTTTGATCGCAGTACTTTATCATAAAAAATGTTTGTGCATATTTTTGTGTAAACTATACTTTTCATTAAGGTCGCAGTGTTTATTTTGTTATAATTTTTGAACATTTATATTTCTTTCCAACATCCCCTTTAGGACCAAGCACACCTGAAGAAGTTAATGCATAAACTTCTTAATTCAGTGCAAAGTGTGTCACTTTGGAAGCAGGAATACAAAGATCATCATACCAAGGTCATTGTAGGGTGTGATATTGTAGATTGGCTAGTCGCACATGACTCCACTTTAACAAGGTACCACTTTTTAAATTAATGTACTGCATTTTGAAAGAATCAAGGAAATAATGCTTGTTAGTTCCTACGACATATTGACACTCAAACCTAATTAACATGGATTCACTTAACAAGGACTTTCCCAAAACTTCTCCCAGTAATAATAGTAATAGTTTTAGCTGTAATCTTTGTCTTCACAGGTCTTCCTAAATATCCTTTTTTTTTATAAATTTGGTCCATGTTTATTTTGAAGTTATATTTGTGTTTGAATTATAATGATTCTCACACTCTTCTTTTTAGTGATCTTGCACCCTTGTTTTGCAAACTTTACTTGCAGAGTAGAAAACTATTTTTTAAAAAACATTTACAAGGTTTCTTCTATTAATTTTGATTCTTGGATTTCTTCTTATATGAGCTCTCAGTAAATATAAAAGTATGCGAACTTTTAAGTTTGTCTAAAGTACCCATTACACATTATTACTTAAGGGATGTCTTACATTCCACAAAATTATATAATATGTGTCTACATTTTTTCCATTTTGAAAGAGCCTAACCTTCAATATTGGGGTGTGAGGCAAATGTTAGTGCCTCAAAATCACTGAGTCTGGAACGATAATGTTATCTCAGTTGAGTCTGCATCTTGTATATTTTAACTTTGACATTTAAAATTAACCACAGGTTTTGTTTTTCTAGAACTGATGCTGTTAACATTGGGCAAGCTTTTATTGATATTCAACTATTGGAATGTATTATGCCTCAACAAAAGTTTACTGATGGAAATGTTTTATATAAACCATTAGTAGTAAGTTTTGAAAAATGCTTCATATTTATGCTCAGCTAAAATACTAAAGCCAATATTTTGTTGGAAAACCCAATAGATTTAATTTACATTTATTTATGTGTCCAACTTTCAGTTTTAATCTGGAATAATTTATTTTTAAATTACTGATTGACTTACTACTTTTTTAAAAATGTTATGTAGATTATACTGTATATCCAAACATACATTAAACTACTTATTTCTCTTTGATGTGTTTGTCCAAATTTTAAATTATAAAACTACTATTGGTTCTAATAATATTATTATTAACTCTTTAATGCGGTTAGAAGCAGCAGATAATTTTTTTTGCCAACATTATTAAGGTATTGATAATAGCTTTTATTACCTTTCCTATTTTAAATATTAGTAACAATTATGTGAATTAACAATTATGTTAAACATATTATTAATTAACAATTATGTAAATTTCACATTACGTAAAGTAATTCTAACTGTATGCAAAAAAAGAAAATGCATAGCATATACTGTTTTTTAAAAGCTTATTTGAAAGAAAAATTCATTTGTCCGTGTGAGAAGTAGGAAAAAACATAGGAGAATTGCCCCCTATTTATAAGCTTATTATACAAATTAACATTTGTGTTGGTTCAAAATTGTATTGTAATATTTTTTTTACATAACTTTATCTTTCATTTACCATTGTAGCAACCTATTTTAAGGAATTCTAATCCAGATGAAAATTCCAATGAAATTCAAGAAAGCATGGAACCCTTATGGGTGAAGGAAATTCAACCTAATCACACTTATACTCGTAAAGGTATCATATCTTTTTATCTTTTATTGGGTTATGACTTTGAAGTTTAAATTTTAAAAAAAATTAAATCATTGCAAATGACTCTTTTCATTGAACCAAGTAACTTTTGCCATTTTTATATTGAGACTATTTTTGGAGCACCATATGCATTTTTTTACAGCTTTGTACAATTTAATACAATTGGATTCTTTAGAAGCTGGTCAGGGAACTTAGTATTGCTTCATTTCATAAGATAAATAGCACAACTTTCAACCTTTTCCTGTTTATGTTACATTTAATTATCTCTGTGAACCAGTTACTGACACCAAAATATTAGATTTTTTTGATGACATCTGAAGAGCACACAGGAAAAACCGCTTGATTTTGTTGAAGGCTTTCCTTAATAGTCCTCTTTGGCGATGATAGTGAGAAATCGCCTAAACTGGCGTAAATAACCGGTTACTCTATTTGTGTTTCTTTCGCGGCAACCTTGATTCACGCCAGAGGTCAGTGGACCTGACTCGCGTGTTTGTAAGGCGAATGAAGAACCGAAAGAAAACCCGTTTTCTTGTCGCCAATGTCTGCCAAGCAGACACAATTACGGGAAGACTCTTAATAAATCAAGCAGTTCTTCCCTTGTAGTCTTCATGTACTGCCTAGATTCTTACAAATAGTCCCCTGACTAAACACAATTAATAGAATTGTAAATCTACTTGCAAAAAAATGTTAAAATGTGTATGTAGCATTAACATCCTTAACTTTTATAAATCACTTTAGATTCAATTGTCAGAATAATTTAATCATTTTACTAAAACTATATTCTTTTATTATCTATCTGAAGTACTGTGATCATTAAGATTAAGAAAATTAAAGATAGAATGTGTAGTACATAAGAGTATTTAAGTAAAAAAAAAGAATATTTAAACGAAAAGTCCAGGATACCAGAAACTCTGTATAGGTTAAAACTTGATCTGCAGATTTGGCATTATTTTACCTACACTTTATTTTGCATTAAGTATGAATATGAGGTGCCTATCATTCAGTTTCCTTATTGTTTTTATCAAAATAGTAATTCAATGAAATTGTCACGCTTTACAGTCTATTGGTGTGATGTGACATGTTACAACATCATGCAACATAGGTTTTCTTTGCACCTTGTGTAATTATTTTAGCTATTGTATAAACATACATATCATTCTACTAAACACATTACATGTCATTAAATGACCGGTAAGAAGGACTGGTGAATGATCTGTTATTTTATACTTAAATGTCTGACACTGTGTTATTTCACCAAAAGGCTGGTTTGTATATAATTGCATATGTGGCCCTGTCACTTGACCATTTCTTTCCATTGTGAAGCTCACCAATAATAGCTCTTGCACAGCTTTAGTATGAGTAGTGTTACTCAACCAAAATCAACTCTCACTTTATAATTCACATTATCTTTCTACTAATGTTTCACATTTGATGTTTAGATGCTTCTAAAGACACATCTGTAGTTACACTATCACCTGATGGTCCTCGATTCACAGGTAGTTTGTCCAGACTTTCCTCTTCAAGCTCAATGTTTTATTTGGATTTGGATGTGAAGGAGTCTAAAGTGAGCATATTCAAGTCTCAGAATGATTCTGCGATAAGCAGTCCTTCCAATCAGAATGCAGGAATATCATCACCTTTAAATGGTATGTTCTTATTTTTAATTATATGTTATTAATAAATAATGTTATGCTCAGATAATAAGGCATTATTCATCAATGTTTAAATGTTAAAGTAATAGTTATCCCATTTTATTGTTGAGTCTGTCTTTTTTTTTAATAATGTTGTTTTGCAAATGCATGTTCACAGTGTCATTTTAACTGCTGCGTAAAAAAAAAAATGAATCATATTCTTGCATAAGGTAAAGAAATATGAATTAAGTATAGAGTTACTAGCAAATTAGGCAAGGAATATATAAAAAAATTATGTAACAAGATGGAGTAAAAGTTACTATTTTTAAATAAATGTTCTTTCTAAAAGTTTTCTGTTTTAATTTTTTGTATACTTTTAGATTCTAGAGACACAGAGACAGGAAACGTTTTTGGTAACATAAACATGCCTGATGGCGTTAAACAAGATGGAAATGATGGTGTTAAATCAGGTACTCTTATACCCTGTTATAGAAACAGGTTATTTATGAATCATAACATTTTGAAACAAGGGACACTACTAAATATATTATATATCCAAACTGATAATTAAAGAAAGTTTGTTTAAGCAGCCGTAAAAGGTTTAACAGCTTGATTTTTATTTAAATTTTTAAAATGTGGTTGTTAATGTCTAATAACTGATTTCCAGACTTAGTCTATCCAATTCTGATGACCAATGATTCTGATCCAGTTACAAAATCACAATTTGGGACTATTAAACAGATGCAATGAATATTTTAAATAAGCCAAGACCACAAGATAATGTCTTATATTTTGAATAACTCAAATTAAAAGGGAAACTTACATGATCAGATCCCTTCAGTGGATCTAAAAAATGTAATGAAACTTTTTGCCATTTTTGTCAGTTTTGATTTTTTTAAGTTAGTATGATGAAAGTTTTATTGGGAAATGATGATGTAACTGGACTGGGGTTTGAAATTATGTTTATATTGTGAATAGGCCATCATGCAGCTCTAGCATGCTGATTCATCATCCTAGTAAAATCATGCAGTCCAACACATTTGCACGATTTCGTACTCAACGACAGATTCCTTTCGAATTTTAAATTATTGATGTACTTTCATTTGCAACTTTTGTAAAAATCTATTTTAAAAGGCCAAGTAAAGTCATGGTTGCATGTTTCAGTTGTTTAAAAAAATCATGTTCTCTAAATTGAGCCACTAATTCAAATGTGCTGCCTTTATTTTCAACATCTTAATTATCATTAAATGTAATGAATACGTCTATCTTTTATAATATTTACATTTAATATAAATAAAATGCAATTAATTATTATGTACATTGTTAATATTTTACTTTTAGAAGATTTAGATAGTTCAATTATGAAGTCTTTTATAATGTCAAGAAATTGGCATCATTCACATCTTAGAGAAGATAATGGAGAAAAATCTTCATTTGAAAGTTTAAAGTATGTGTATGAAGTTATAATTTTTGTTCAGATAAGTTTTAAATAATTTTTTTTAATCATAATTTACAATTTAATATAAATTTTTAAAAATATGTTTTGAAAGTTTGAAGGTTTAGTTTTTGACATTGTAATTTACTAAATTAGTTCAACGGAAAATAATAAGCATAAATAAGAATATGTAAATCTGAAAAAGTTGAAAATCGTAATTTAAAGTATATTATGATATATTATATTTAAAGTATATATATTATATTAATTTGAGACTGAAACATTATTTTCACCCACATTGTATTCAATTGTTACAAAATATATTTTTGATTGTCATGTTTTAAACTCACAATTGTATTTAAGCCATTGTGAAGAACATAAAGTTTTTTTCTGTTTTAGTGCCTTATACAAAGTACACGAGGCCACTCTCTTAAATCAGCTGCTAAGTAACGAAGGCCTTTCTTTAGCATGGTCAGAAATTATTCTGCCAATCATTCACCATGTCGTGGATTCAGTTCATCCTGATGTGAAAAATGATTCAGATGACATGGACATCAGACAGTATGTTCAGTTTAAAAAGGTTTGTAAACTGTCTTTTTAATAGTATACTTAGTGTTGATTTTTATAAGTATGCTTGTAAAATAAAGGAAAAAAAAACTTTTGAATCTTCTTGTTTGGTTTTAATTTATTCTAATTTTTTTTTTTAAATAACGTAGTTCTTTATTTATTAAGCAATGAATTTCATTCTAATTAATTTATTATCTGTCGTTTTATTATTCTAATGGAAGTACCAAGTGTTTAATTTGATTGAAATGTCTAAAAAAATTCATTACCAAGTTCCTTTTTTTTTGTATTTATCTTCTAAACTGAACATATGACTTATGACATTTGTAGGGGGGCTAAATAAGCCGAGCAGTGCGACCAGAAGTAAACTGAACATAAAAATCTAATTTACAAAAAATGCTATTTGAATAATTCTACATTAGTTTTATTTCAAATCATTTGCTCCCAATTTGGTTGCTTTAATTTCTGTTGATTTAATTGCAGATTCCCGGTGGCAATAAATCAGAAAGCAGTATTATAAGTGGTGTTGTATTTTCCAAAACAGTGGTTCATAAAAAGGTATGTATAGCAATTTCTTTTTAAATAATTATATTTAAATTTCGTGATAGTTGTTATATAAAACTTTATTTATTACATTTCACTATGTTTTGAATATTTTTCATTCTTCACAGATGCGTCAAAAAATTCACAATCCAACAGTTCTACTTCTGAGTTCAGCTATTTCATACCAAAGAGTAGAAAACAAACTTTCGGCTTTGGATCCCATTATTATGCAGGTTATTAAATTTTATTTTTTAAGCTTTTTTATCAATCTAATTGTCCAAGCTTTATAGTAATCTAACTTTCATAAATTACCAGTCATATTATTTTTGTGTATTTTTTATTCTAAAGTAATTCCATTAACAGGAATTTGAATATTTGAAGAACATCATTGGGAAACTTACTGTTTTTAAACCTGATATCTTGTTGGTCGAGAAGACTGTTTCTCGGCTTGCTCAGGAAATGTTGTTAGCCCTTGGAGTGACTGTTGCACTTAATGTAAAACCAGTAAGTAAATATGACCATTTTATTCATCCTTCCATTCCCTTCATGATTATTGTTCTCCCATACCAGTTCTTTTATAAATATTTTTTACTAGTCAGTAATGGAGAGAGTTGCTAGGTGCACCCAGGCTGCTATTGTCTCGACTGTAGATGCCCATTTAGGAAGACCTCAGCTCGGAACTTGTGAAAAGTATAAAGTGAAAACGTACTCCTTTGGAGGTAGAATTTTTTCTTAATAAATTGTTGTAATAGAGTTTAAGAGGACTCCCTTGGGAATTCTACATCTTGAAAATCTTAATGATATTCCTATGAAAACATTTGCAAGTCAATTACCACCACAATTTTCTTAAAAGGTTACTAGTCTCTTGTATCATTGTAAAGAACGAAAGGAACTAAAAGGATAAAACTAATTTGTTTTGTGAAAATCACATATTTAGTATTTTTAATATTTTTTTTAAATTAGAACTTAATGCTTACTCCATTTTTTACTAACTTCAAAAAATTATTAAAAATACTAAATATGTGATTTTCACAAAACAAGTTAGTTTTATCTTTTTAGTTCCTTTCGTTCTTTACAATGATACAAGAAACTAGTAACCTTTTAAGAAAATTGTGGCGCTAATTGACTTGCAAATGTTTTCCGTAGGAATAACATTACGATTTTCAAGACGTGAAATTCCCAAGGCAGTCCTCTTAAGTTATGTTTTAACTCTTCTCAATGCAACAGCCCGTTAATGGGCCAAGGCCTGCCGTGCAATAATAGGCATATATGTTTGTTGTATAAATTGTTCAATACTTTAGACCTAGATTAATGTTTTAATTAACGTGAATAACACACGTACCATTTTCTACCTGCCATGTCTTTACAAACAGAGTAGCTATTGCCATTTGGGTATAGTAAAGTAGTGTTGCCATGTAACTCAATTAGATTACCAAAATATGTAACACTGTTGGTATTTTTTTTATTCAGGGGATATTAGATATGAAAACTATGATAGAAGATACAATAATTATGTTATGCAAACTTTAAAATGATCTTACTATTCTTGTATATCAATTACACTTGTAATTATTGGCCCATTATTCAGCTAAAGGATGGTCACCAAAGTCCTTAAATGATGTATTGCAGTATATAATTAATTAATGTGCACATAATCATTGTGTTTATATGACTCCTAAATTTATATGATATTTTCATTTAGGAAAACATAAAACACTTATGTTTTTTGATGGGTGTCCTGAAAATCTAGGTTGCACCATTCTTTTACGTGGTGGATCAGCAAATGAGCTGAAAAAGGTATATTAGAATATTTTTAGTAAAATACCATTTTTAAATACATATAATATTTAAGCGTATGTAGAATTTCAAGTGCATGCTGTTTTCATATAAGCGTAATTATGCATGTACTTTTTACCTTTCTATATTTCTTTGCAGGGGCGGACTGGCCCGGGCGGCTAGTCGGCGATCGCCGAGTGGGCCAAACTGCCAAGTGGGCCAAAAACAATATGATAATATTCGTTTAAGTGGGGAAAAAATCTATAAATACTTGAGTGTGCATTAAACAAACAAAATGAGTGAAAACAACGTAATATTTTTTAAATAAATTTAAATTATGTCTAAAGGGCCAAGGGCGTACCACCATTGAGCATAAAATAGGCCCACATTTTTTTCAATCGGGCCAAGGGGCCAACTTTGCCTCTGAAACACCCTATATAATTCACCTGTATAACACCTTGCCTCTGAAACACCCTATACATATTATATATAAAAAAGGGCCTATAAATTTTGCTCAAATCGGTCACTTGGCCTCTGAGGGCCCTATATATATATTATACATAAAAGGGGTCGATATATACTTTTCAAATAAGGGCGCAGGGTCCCACTTTTCCCTCTAAGGCCTCTTATATACATTATACATGAAAAGGGACTCATTTTTTTCTTTCAAATTGAGCCCAATATGTGGTCCTAATTGGGCCCATTGGCCCACATTGCCTCTGAGTTACATGTATTTTATGAAAGAGGCCAACAAATTTTATAATTCAAATAAATCTACTAATGGAAAGTCAAAGTTTAAAATGCAAAAGATGCTTAGTTTGTGCCTTCAAACTTTTGCATGAACTCACAATCTTTATGTTTCGACGTACCCTTCATTGCACAGGGTGTACAAATATATCTTGACTCTTTCATGCACACAAGTTTCATGTGAAAGCTATTTTTCAGTTTTGAAGCTCATAAAAAATCGTTTACTTTCGAACATGGGACAAGATCGCCTTGAGGACTTAATGCTTTTGTATGTTGAAAGAGATTTTAAGTACGACCATGAAAAAGCTATGGATGACATGGCTTGTAATACCAAGGCTTATCTAGGCTCAGGGCCGGATTTAGATATTATGCGCCCCTAGGCCCGTGGTTTTTTGTCGCCCCCTCTTCACACCATCGTAAAGGAGGGAGAAATGTGACCTCAGAAAGGTCTTTGTGAAGATAATTTGTATTTTATTCTAATTCACCGTGAAGTAAAATTAATTAAATAAAATAATGTGAAAATCAACTGTTTCTAAATTTTGGTAAATAATTAGGACAACGAGTTATTAAGATTAGTTTAGTACTCATTATAAACTTACATATATAAACTATATTTCACTCAAGTTATATATAAACTGATATTATTATACAAACTTAAATTTTCTCCTGATAAATCATAAATTTATACGAAATTGGATTAAAAAAAATCATAAGTAGTAACTGTTTTTGAACTCTAAAAAGAACTTTTTAAGGTAGGCGAATACCCAAAATTCTAAAATTTTTACTATTGCTTTAATCTTTTCCAAATTTGGCATACTGATTTCAAATATAATGAATAATACTATTTAGACATTTTTTTAAAATTTAAATATAATTTATTTATTTTAAACGGTGCTTTTCTACTAAAAAATGAGGTTTACGCTAACAAGTCTACCACATTGAATTTTCATCCTATAAACATTAATTATGTGTTAAATTCTTCGTTTTGAACTGATGCATGCAATGACCCTCTAGAGTTGCATTCAAATTACAAGAAAAGAAGTTATTAAGAAAAATGTTATAAATTAACCACAAAAAAAAGGATTTTTTTCGATTAACTTACACTTGGACATTTTTTTTAAACTTATATATTTACACCGGATGTTAGAGGTTCATGACACAGATATATATTGAAATAGCATCTGTAAAAAATTTCAAGTAAATTACTGTAAAACTTTTTATGCTAGAAGTGTTGGCGCAAACCCTTTTTCTTAGGTGAAAAACACCGTTTAAAAAAGTCAATTATATTTAAATAAAAAAATGCCTAAAAAGCATTGCTCATTATATTTGAAATCACTATTCCAAATTTGGAAAAGATTAAAGTAATAGTAAAAATTTTAAAATTGTGGGTATTCGCCTACCTTAAAGTGCAACACTGGATTAAAAAAGAGCGGGCAACAAAAAAAAAAAAAAAAAGACGGAAAGCCACTTGATAAAAACATAGGACTTATGGGGATATTTTTTATAAGTGATGTGAGATAGTTTTTCTTCAGACATGTATTGTGGTCTATAACATTTTATGGAAATTTTCTGACAAAAAAATGCGGAATAATTTTGCGCCCCTCATCATGGTGCGCCCCTAGGCCCGGGTCTATAGGGCCTATTGGTAAATCCGGCCCTGTCTAGGCTTGATGAATATTTGTAAAATAAATGTGTATAGATGTTATAAGGATAATTAAAGATAACATAACTTCTCCTTTAGATTTCATATTGAATTTTTTTTACTTTGAATCAAAACAGCTTGATTAATTAATAAACATACACATCGATATCCTGTATTATGGTATGATGGGCCAAAGTCATGACTGCGCCGAGTGGGCCAATCTTAGCCAGTCCGCCCCTGTTTCTTTGTTCAAAAATTTGAAAAAGTAATTATATTTACATAAATAATAATTAAAAAAATTATTTTTAGGTAAAGCAAATTGTCCAATTTATGATTTATGTTGCATACAATTGGAATTTGGAGCGATCATTTTTAATGGATGAGTTTGCATACTTACAATCCACTGAAACAGATTCAGTAGAATGTGATGAACCTTTGAACAATGCTGAACAAATAGACGCAAAAGAGGTTGGACCAAACCTAGACTTACCTCAGCACGCATCTCAGATCATATCAAGAAGGGATGAAATTGCACCAAATTCTCAGAATACAGCAAAAAAGAACAAATTGGATGAACTTGGGAGAAAGTTAGAAACGGAATCTATCAGTGACTTTAGCGATCCATTACATTCCTATCTTCAACTTGAAAATGATGTCTTCCCACCAGAATCATGTGATTTGAAAGTCAATGCACTTCCAGTAGCCAATACTTTTAGTAAATTGTTAGATGATATAATTTTGTGTGTATCCTTAAATGTGAAATTGTCCCTACCATTCTTGGAGTCAGAGGTGGGCAAAAAGTGTGAACTACGAAAGTTCTTCCCACAAGAAATTTACTGGTCTCGCCATTTCGTAGTAGAAAATGAAGTAAAGAAACTTCACCAGGTTGAAACTCAGTCTGATTTGACGGAAGATAATGTCCCCATAAAAAGCCTGATAAATAGCAAAAATGTGGAAATATTGGATAGCCATCGACTTATAAATTTCAAAATTATTGACGTACTGGATTCTTCTCATGAGCTGCAAGCTCTACTGTCTGACTTTCGAGCTAGAGGAGGCACCATCAAGTTCCTCTGTCCTCATGAAAAAGCAGCGAAAGAGAAAGAAAAGAAGCAGAATAGTCATCACCAAAGCATGAAAGACCGAACAAAATCTTCTGATGCAAATACTAATACTGGATTATGTTGGGAGAAAAAGGTAAAATGAAACTAACTAATGGGCATTCCTTTATGAATTTTTTTGATTTGATTCTTAAATAGTATTTAATTGTTTTACAGCACAGTTATTTATTTTCGTTATCTAGATCATTTGTAAATATTTATGAATATGAGTTGAAAATTTGTGCAGAAATTATGTTAATTTCTTTTACAATGATATTAGGTAAAAATTACTATCTTTACAATTTCGATTTCAATCAAAAGCTTCCTTTCTATCTCAGTGAAGATATAATAGTATTTTTATTTTTTAATAAATAAAAAGTATGGAATGATTTCTTTCTGAACTGTAAAACTAAAAAATATCCTTATTAATCCATCATAACTTTATATAATAACTTTTATCTAATCCATTGATTAATTGTTAATAGAGCTACTTTGTTTTACACTCATAAAAATTTTCTATTTCCTAGGTGGATGCTCTGGATCCATATAATCATCAAACATTGGCTGTATTATTTTCTAGTTATTCTTGTGCCTCTGAGAATGCTCCCAACTACTGTGTCAGCCCATGGTACACTAGTAGATTTATTTTTTATTCTATTTATTTTTATTTTACATTGCTGTCTTTGCACAGAAAAATTACTGTTTGCCAGTGGTGATAGAAAATGTTTGGTGCTAGATTAGGAAGTACTTTTAGCGGTAGTAGACTTGAACTTAACAGGGTAGAAACTCTGATAATGTACCAAAGTACAACATTTTTCCCTTTCTTTCAGTGTGGTTTGAATTAAAAGTGCTAAAAGTCTGTTTTATATGAACAGAATTTTGTATATACAGAAAGTATTTTACAGGCAGGAGGAGAAAAAGGGATTAAAATTACAATTATAAATTAAAAATACAAAATATTGTCCTAATATGCTTTTTCTATTTCCCAATTATCAATGAATAAGTTGAAGAAGATGATTATATTTTATAAACTTATTAAATTATGAGGCGTTGTGACAGGGTATGATAGCCTGTTAGTTACCAACAAGTATATAGTGTTCTTTCAGAGGTTTTTAAATCAATCAATATTTCTCTTACTTGAAACTAGGTTTGCATGTTTTCTAATTTAAACATAGTATAAAATAATGCACATGTTACAATGTCAGGTTTCTACAATTAGTAATCACCCTTTTTTAGATTTCTTGTTTAATGCACTTGATATTTTTTGGGTGTTAAATCAACAAAATTATAGTTATTTATCTATTTTTATTATCTCTATAACCTTGTTGTTGAATTACCTAAGGTTTACTTATATTGCTAAAACTGCTAATACTTTGATTATTATGTATTTATATTTATTTTGGATTGTAATATATGTAGGATCTGATATGTTTCATAAGAATTAGCTACTTATACCTTATTTTATATTCTTCTTCATAATTGTAGGGTGGTAAAAATGGAGTTTTATGGCTCTAATGACATCACTCTTGGCGGATTTTTGGATCGCTACTGTTTTAGGTAATAACATGTTTTTTTACTCGCATATTCATGTAAAAAAAATTATAACTGAAGCTAAAATCTTATTCAAATATGTATTTTCAGGCCTACTTATATTTGCCCCAGTACAACCTGTGTCACACCTATGACTGAACATGTGCGCAAGTTTGTGCATGGCTCAGGGTGTGTTCACATTTTGCTCCATGAACTAAGTTCTGATGTTCCGGTGTCAGAGAGTGACATCTTGATGTGGAGTTGGTGTCATATTTGTGCTACTGTAAGTTCAAAAAGAAATATAAAAGTATTTATGTTGATTTTCTATAGTTACTTTGTAATTTTTTTCGATTTGTCATATTCTAATGAAGTTAAGGGATCCATGGAAGATTCCAATTCAGGAAATATTTTTCTCTGATTGCCTTTTTTTCAATATCTTATTGATAAATTAAGTCACTTGTGTTAAAAAATTCCTCAAAGAATGTATTTGATGTCATTCTAGCGAGTCCCCATGACAGTAAAAGGGGACAGTAAAAGGGATTAAAGTGAAAGGGGACAGTAAAAGGGGTTAAAGTGAAAGGGGACAGTAAAAGGGATTAAAGTAAAAGGGATAAAAGTATTTGGGAGACATGATACAATCGTGATATATCCTAATGTGTTATGTAACGATGCGCTATATAGCGAGGGGTTACTGTACTAAGCAATTTGAATTAACCCTCTAATGCATGAATTTTTATTTTCATCCCAAAAAAATATATATGTATCTTTAATACTCACGCATTATGGGAAAAATACTAAAAAAAATTTAACTGCATTAGAATTTAAATAATTTCAATTTTTTTAAAAATTTCCATATGACAAAAACCAACTGCAAAATTCCAATTTTGATAATAATGACTAGAAAACTACTAAAAATATTTTAAAAATTACCCTATTTAACTATGATTAATTTTTCAAAACAATTCATTAGTATTTAGTACTAATATTATTATTCTTTGAATACTGCCAAAAACGTAATTTCACAAAAGTTAATAACCTCACTCTTTAATTTTGAATACACTTTTACTACTCTCATCTATGAGGATTATTAGTAACTAAAACTTTAAAATGAAATGTAATAGATGAAAGAAACGCAGATTTGTCTTGGAGGAGCTCTACTTTAATAGAATAAAGTGGATTATGTTACTTGTTACCAAACGGTGACGTTATGCATTAGAGGGTAAAATTGTGTTATTTTCACAGGCTACTCCAGTTGTTTCCATGTCACAGGACACCTGGTCTTTCTCATTTGCAAAATATTTAGAGCTCAGATTTTATACTGAGAGTTATAAAAGAAGAGGCAATGCCGAAGCATGCAGTCATTCCTTACATCATAACCACTATCAGTACTTTGCACAAAATAACCTTGTGGCTATTTTCAAGTGAGTAAACATATAATGACATGGTTTTATGATATACCTGTAGTGGCATACATACTAATCAAAATTTAATAATATTATCAAAAGTGCACATTTTTTAATAAGAATAATAAGAACATCAAAGTATATAATTTATTATGCTTTTTACAGTATTGTCATCAAATATGATTTAATGTTTATTTCCTATTGTATTGCAAAATTAAATAAAAAAAAGTGCTTTTTAAAAATTAATACATTTTCTTACAACTATAAAATATGATTTTTTTCAGTTTAATGATATGCAACCTTGTAAATGTGTGAAATAATGATTAAAGCACAGCATATATTATAAGTTCACATCTCCAAATTATGTGTATAATATTTCAGTATATCATTTTGTTAGCTATGTATAATTATTCTGTTAAAACAAAGGTGGAATATTTTTCTTTTTATTTGAAATCTGTTAAAATAGATTCATGAAATATATTTTTTAATAGATAAATATGTTTTAGCTTCTTTTTCACGTCTGTTTTGTGAAAATTTTTTAGATATACACCTGTGATGATTTGGGAAGCAGTCTTTCCAGCTTTCATCATATCTGTTATAGATCAAGCTATTCCTATTACTGCTTTAGTGGAACAAATAAAAGTTATTGCAATGAAGTAAGTTGCATGGAGAATTTAAAAAAAAATATCTGTACTTGCTTCGTTTAGGTTCTTAAGGGGTTATATAACTTAAAACTGTATGTTATTTTTGAAGCATTTGAACATCTTTGTTATAGGTTTGAAAAGAAAGAGAACTGTACTTACAATAAAAAAAACCTTAATGTTTGGTTAAATTAATTTTAATTGTCAGGAGTATGTTTTGTTGGTTATATTCTAAATTATTTTCAATGCCACATTTATCGCAAATGCAAGGGCTGTGTTTTTAACCTGCGATTGGCTGTAACAAAAAGACAAGTCAAAATGCAAAAAAGATTTTTGTTCCAAAATTAAATGTACAATACTGCTTATTTCTCCACATAATTACCTTGATGATTAAAGTATTTGTCATATCTGTAAACAAGCTTTGAAATACCCTCTTTATAAAATGTTACCAACAATGATTGGGAGGGAGTTGTGACGGTTTCGAGCTAGTTTTCTTTTCTTGCAGGCAGAAGGGAACAGTACAATGGAAATTCATCGAAGAATAATTCACGTGTATGGGTATTTATGAGTAGTGGCATTGTTCGTGAATGTTGTTGAAAATTTAAAAGTGGCCGAAATGAAGTTCATGAAGAAGGGGACCCAAGAAGCAAGTCTGTCGCTACATACAGCATTGTTCAGCAACTTGACCAAGTGCTTAAGGAAATTCGAAGGTGTACCATAAGTGAATTATTGATTAGCAAAGTGGCTTGGATTGTAGTGCTTCCAAATAGGCGTGGAGATCAAAGAAACCATCACAACTCCCTTTTAATCTTTGGCGGCCACATTTTATGAAGAGGATATTTCAAAGCTTGTTTGCATATATATAACAAATGCTTTTATCGTCAAGGTAATTATGTGGAGAAGTAAGACGTATTGTACATTACTTTTGGTACATTTTTTTTTTGTATTTTGACCTGTCTTTTTGTTACAGCCAATTGGAGGTTGAAAAACAAACCAGCCCTCATAATTTGCTGTATTCTTTTACTTTAAAGTTTTTGAGTGACATACTTATTTTCTATTTTAGGGGTCATGGAATACACAGTGATCTTCTAATTACTTTGTTTGCTCTGCGAGAAGAGTATGGGGATCCATCTAGTGAGGATTTCATTGAAGATATGATAGATATGTTAAGGGTACAAACATTTTTTTTGTTCGAATTTATAAAGTAGTTACTTTTATGAGGGGTCAATGTGATTGTTGTTAAATTGTTTTTTAATAAATTGTTGGATGGGTGTTCAGTTATTAAAACATAATTTTCTCTTAAAATTTTCTTAAAACAGTTAATTCTTTTTCAATTTATTTAGTGGTTGTAAGACTAAAGTTATATCTCATTCAAAGAAAGAAAATGAATGTTATTGCCCTGTCGTAATATTATAATTTCTTAAATTATAGTTTATTTAATAAAAAAATAAACAAGTGTGGAAGTAACTCATTCTTATGACGTTCTATCATTGCTAAAGGGTTTATGTTTATACAATTATTGATTATGTTTTATTTTAAATTTAGCTTGAAAGTTTACCATTTCGTGAAAAAATAGAAAAAATCCAATTGCATATGACGTCACCAACACTAGATTCTTTGCAAATTAAATCTGCTGAAGATATTGAGCGTAACAAAGGTATATTTTGTTGCAGTCAGCTTTTTTTTTTTTTTAAATACCTTACACAATAAAATCGGACAATTTATATTTATAACTCATTCATGTGTTTCTTGTAAAAAATGTTTTTGTTTTTTTCATAATGTGTAAAAAAAATGCATTGTTGTGTTCTCAAACTGAAAAACACTGATTAAAAAGACCTCAAAAGTCTAAAAAAGAAATTCTAAGAGTCAACTCAATGTGTTAAACTGAAACTTGGACATATAATAAAAATAAGAAAAGAAAGAAAAACTTTCTTAAATAATATATTGTAATTATTGAATACCTTTAGCTTAGTTTTTTTTTGTTATATTTTAAAATATATTTTTTTTAAATGAATCCCTGCAATTGTATAAACGAATTTGTAATTTTTTATTCATATATTGCTGTAGATTGTGCCTTATAATATCTACTTTTAATGATTTTTTTAAAATTCATGTTTCCAAAACAGCTTTACCTATTCTGACGTTTTTATTTTTGATTTTAGAAGTTTGTTCCTATATGTGGAACATTGAAGACCAAGTTAATGCTCTTAAATTCCACATTGCTGATACTGTACAAGTTTGGAATACAAGGTAATTTTTTTAAGGGTTATACAAAGATTTTTGGGGTCTTTACAACTTATACAGTTGTGGCTTGTTTTGTTGAAGTGAAACTATTTGATGCTCTGATCACGGATTTGTGCAGGTTATGAAACCATTTTTTTCACATATATGCAAATATTATTTCCTTA
Source organism: Hylyphantes graminicola (assembly GCA_023701765.1). Taxonomy (NCBI): domain Eukaryota; kingdom Metazoa; phylum Arthropoda; class Arachnida; order Araneae; family Linyphiidae; genus Hylyphantes; species Hylyphantes graminicola. The sequence goes on along the minus strand of CM043111.1, from coordinate 58,469,238 downwards.
TAAAGTACAGATGACTTTAGAAAAATAAGATTATATCTATCATAAAAAACAAAATTATAGTTCTTTATAATTTTAAACTACTCTAAGAATGTAAAGTTGAATATTATGTAAGGCAGTTAAAATGTTTTGTATCTATTGATAATGCACCCTACTTTTTGTTCATTGCAAACATTCTTCAGACAAATGGTGATCAAGTTCTCAAATTTTTTGTAGCTTCTCTTACATTTAGATGATTAAGTTTTTATATACAGTCAGCATTGGTTCTTTACTTTCTTAAAGACAGTTTGCTCAAAAGGCAACAAGTATTGTCTTATTAATATTAAACATATGTAGTTCTTTTGCAGCTTTTTAGTTTTGTTAATTTATTCATTTTTAGGCACATTCTTAATTTTTAGATATTTATCTGTGTTATCATTTGTTTTTGTCATGTACCTTTAATCACTGTTAAAAAGTTTGGAGCAATTTTGCACCAATCCTGGAACTTTCTAGTTTCCACCACTATTTAGAGCGTGAATTTACCAATTTTATGGTAAAACCATAATTTTGATCGGCCGTAATATGGTGAATCAATGCTCCAAATACTGGTGGCAGCTAGAAAGTTCCAGGATTCTGGTGCAATCTTGCACCAAGATTTTTAACTGTGTACATAGAATGCTATCAAATGTCTTTTATAGAATACAAGAGTTTATATCAGCTAGGAAAAAAGAGCAAAAGGTGCATGCAAAACTAAATGCCCAGACCAGTCGTGTTTCAGAGGTAAGGAATATTTCAATGGGGTTGTTTCATGGAGGATCTGGCAATGTCTATACGGTCTTGTTTTTCATACTTTCTAACAACTCTCTAAATGTCTCTGCTCTCTATTTATTTTGTATTGGTTAGTTGGTTGGTAGTGATAATCAGGTTTGTGTGTTGACCAAGCACACTAACCTGAATATGGGTCTGCCAACCAACTAACTTAACCAAAACAAAAGTAATTCGAGGGTAGGGAAAACAACACCTTGTAGCTATTGCCAGATCTTCCGTGAAACAATCCCTTTGAATTGTACTAAGTGGTAGAATATATTTACTAATTATTTTCTTTCAATTTGGCAACATACTTAGTATTGAGGAATAAGTATTGAAATAAATTTTAAAAGTAACCTATTAACAAACTTTCGACATTATAAATCAAAATGTAACATATTTGTCAAGTTTATAGTGTTCTTATACTTTTGGATATATAATGTAAAATTCACTTATATTATCACTAGTTTATTTCATACGTTAGAGCACATAAAAAATGTGTTGGTGTTTACAAACTTTATTAATTTTATTATAGGGAGATTCCATAGCAAAATCAAGTGGCCTCTCGTCAGAAGAACCTATGCCAAATTCTCCTCCAAGTATAAGTGCTATTGATTCCAAGATTAATGAAATGAAAAGAATTTCACACACGACTCGAATGTGTCCGCAGGTTAAGTCTGAAAACACTAAAAAGTATGTGGAAGCCTTCAAAGATAAATGCAAGCGGTTTTCGTCGCCAGCTCGTTCGATGTCAAGTGGCAGCATTAATGACATCCCAAAATTGGTACTTGATGTACCAAAGATCAAGAGAACAAAAAGTGAACCAGACTACCTAGTTTGTCATTCGGACGAATTCAATAATGTGTTTTTTCAGAGTAAGTACTACATATTCTTGGTTTCATTTAATACTAAATTATATATTGGAGCAAGAAATACCAAACGAATTTAAATGGTTTATTTTTTTTCCTCTAACGAAGTGTTTTAAACTGCTAACTGGATTTATAACTAATGTCCCCTTTCTGTTACATATTTAAATTAATTATTAATTAAATTATTTAAATTACTCTTAATCATATAACTTTTTGTTTAAAAAAATAGCTGTACTCTTTTAAAAAGGGAATCTTTCTGTTTGTAATCTGTAATAAATCCTGAATAAGTAGATAAACAGAGATTTTATGTGACCGTCTTAGTTTCAAAAATGTAAAGCATTTTTTTTTATTTGGACCCAAGTTTTTTTATTCTTTGCCTATTTATTTACAATGCATCCTCTATTTGAATAGTTTTTTTTAGAATTATTGAAATATGTTTTTTACATTTCCAATGTCAAGTCTTTATTTTGTTGTTGTTATTTTTTTTCTGACAATAAAATAAACGATCCCATCTTTTAAAAATTTAACTAGGAATTTTTTTTATATAAATTCTACTACTACTTAGTTTGTTGATAAATGAAACATAATTATATAATGTGGTTTGTTTAGGGGAAGGTAGTATTTCAAGTAGTGATTCATGTTACGCTTATGGTGTTACACCTGGTATATGTGCAGGGCTTAAGGCTTCAGAAGTAGAAGATTATGACTCCTATGTGGTGTGTCATAAAGGTATACAAATTAAATTTCTGTATATTTGGTTTTAGGTTGTAATCTAAAATCAATTTAGTGGAATGATGTTTTTAATATCCAATTTTTTTAAATAAACTATGGTTAAGGATTAGCAGGGGAACCATAACAGCAATTTCCAACTAATATGTTTCTCTCATTTACTTAGATTTGCTTTGTTTTTTTGCTTTAAACTATTTTCTATAGTTTTAAATAGTTATTACAGTATCGATTAATGTTAGTTTGTGTAATTAGGTAAAAAATTTTGTTGTTGGAAGAATTTGAAATAAAATGAGAGAGATAACAGTAACTGTAGAAGTCAGACATCCACCCTCTCATGATAGTACTCAAAGCCTTGTGCCAACGGATGCTACTGCAACCCTCTTGCCTTCTAGGCTATGGCCTGGTGGCACACGACAACAACAACAACAACAGTAACTAATTAGTAACATTTCATAATTGATTAATTTTCTTGTAATTATAGTTTTGCTAAAATTATTGCACACACACCATTGAGTAGTTAAACAGGATTTGATCTAATATTTATGCAACATAATTCCTCAAATTCTTTCCTCTGAAAACATTTCTCAATTCGAAAAATGTTGTTTAGCTCCTTTAAGATATTTAATGATGTAGATAGTTTTCTGTATTGTACTTAATAGCATTTATAAAGGTAAAATTAACAATTAATAAATGCCGATCATGTGATAACGACTTCTGAATAAATGCTTCAATTATTAAATGCATTCTTTTCAAATGAGTCAACACCTTTTTTCTTTGTCATTTCTTTTAGACAGCATTGAGGATGCTACCCCTCCCTCGGTTCCTAAGAAACACCATGAACGCTCTAAATCTGAAACAGAGACTGCAGCAAGTTACAGCAGTCAAGGTTCAAAATACACTCCAGAAAAGCAAAGTAAAATAGTTTTTTTGGTATTCATAACCTTAATTAAAATGCATAATTTTTAAAACAACTTTATTATGAAGCTTAAAAGTTTTTTTAAAATTGTTGCCCGTTACATTTAGTCCAGTCATTTTGTCAGAAAAATAGTCTGTCAGATGCAAAAGGTGGGGTCAAAGATTTTATGCTTTTAAGTGGTTTATATTGATGCTAATAAAAAGAAACTATGGTTGCCCACCAAAATTTCCAAAGGCACAATTTTGGAGAGCCAAAAAACCGGGAATTTTTTGGACTTTTTTTAGTTTTTTTAATATAACTCTGTAACTAAAAATCCAATGGCTTAGCCATCAATTACTTTTTTAAAGAGCATAAAATTCTCTACAAACTGCACTATCTAACGTTCCCCCTAACCCATTAAGGACGTAAGCTACAGCTCTTAAAAAGGGGTGTATTTTTCCAACATCTTGCAAAATCGCGAAAAATCGCACCCCTTTACTTTCGGATTGATTAAATGCATATTTTTTGGTTTGAATATTTTTACTTTTAAATAATATATCGAAAGAAGAATGCTTTTAAAATATTTATGATTAATTTTTTTAATTTTTTTCTTCGTAAAAAAAAAAAACTCAATGTAAATCGAAGTTAAGAAATCCTTGTTGGGATTGCTTTTAAAATCGAGCGACTATTTTGTCACGTGAAACGCTTTGGACGCACTAGATACTTAGTCAACTGATATCTGAGGAGTACACGGGAAACACCGTTTGATTTCGTAGAAGGCTTTTCGCATTTATGCTGAGAATAGTGTTGACCAAATTATGTCGGGTCATGCATACTCTAGAGCTGTACGAGCCCATCTATTGATTCATAGTGTTTTAGCTGGCCTAGTGTGGGATCAGACTGAACTAACCGATGACGAACGTGCCGCTATGCTATGGAATATAAAACTGGTTGCTACAATCAGTCAACAGTTGCTGTGACCCAAGACACCCATGGCTATGTCAAAGAAGTAGTGAAAAATATAGAGAAGCCTGGATTTTCCTTGAAAATAAGGGACCCACTGCAAAGTTATGGGTTCAATACTACCAGATGGTCACTCTCATCAAGCAATTTATTGAAGCTGAGAGAACAGGCGATTGGAAACTCCACCTTGAAACTGTACAAAAGATGCTGGCGTACTTCCACGCTGCAGGACATTTTGCACATTGCTAAATGTGCTCACCTTTACCTACAAGATATGTTGATTTTTGAAGACACAATGGACCAATCTGAATATCAAAAGTTTACTACCAAAGGTAACTTTACGATACGTCGTTCAGATAAGAGTTGGTCTGGGATATGGTGTGACATGACTATAGAGCAGACTTTGATGAAGACTATGAAGAGCTCTGGAGGTCTAACACGTGGTCGAGGTATCTCAGATAGCGTCTTAGCAAGATGTACCCTGGAAATGGTTCACATGCAAAACATATGCGACAAGATAGAAGCATACGCCAATGTGGGTTTTGAAACTTCTGAACATGCTAGAAGCTCTGGATGCTAGAAGATCCCGAATTGATAGAGATAAGCATGACTCAACCCAAATTTTAAATTGGTTGTTGATACATCATCCGTTTCCTCAAAGCGAATGCTTAATGTCTATTAGCAGTGGTCTTGTAGGAGGTGCTGATATCAACTGCCACCTAGCTCAAGAAGTGGGGATCAAATTAGTTAAAAGAATAGTTGGAGACAACTTTCAGAGTGTTAAGTTTAAAAGAAAAGGTAAGGTGGTAAATTTGGCTTCTGTCACCAGCACATTCAACTTCGGAAACATTAAAGTGAAAGCTGTTGATCCATTGACCCTCTTTCAAAGGATTTGCTTGATGAAGCAGAGTGACGAAGATTTGAAAGATTTGTTAACTTATGAGCTTGCACCCTATCCTATGTCATTGTTCACAGAGGAAGGCATGATAAAAGGGACTAAATTCCCGTTCTACAAGGAATTTATCCCACTAAACAACGTGGAACTTATTGGAAAGGAAAAAAATTTTGTTGTGGATGGAGGGTACCTTTTACATAAAGTAACTTGGCCAAGAAATGTTTCTTTCAAATGCATTGCTCAGAGTTATATTTCTTACCTTCAAAGAAATTTTGGATCTCGATTGGCTGTTGTATTTGATGGGTATCCATCTGAAGTCCAACAAAGTGGCACAAAAAGTGCCGAAAGATATCGCCGGTCCATAACGCATTCTTCAGTTGAAGTCGTTGTTGAAGCGGAAATTATATGCCGATTTACATTGCGTTTTTTTTTTTTACGAAGAAAAAAATAAGTTTAAAAAAAGTAATCATAAATATTTTAAAAGCATTCTTCTTTCAATACATTATTTAAAAGTAAAAATATTCAAACCAAAAAAATATGCACTAAATCAATCCGAAAGTGAAGGGGTGCGATTTTTCGCGATTTTGCTAGATGTTGGAAAAATACACCCCTTTTTAAAAGCTGTAGCTTACGTCCTTGTCGAGTTAGGGGGAACTTTAGATAGTGCAGTTTGTAGAGAATTTTATGCTCTTTAAAATAGTAATTGATGGCTAAGCCATTGGATTTCTAGTTACGGAGTTAGATTAAAAAAACTAAAAAAAAGTCCAAAAAATTCGCGGTTTTTTGGCTCTCCAAAATTGCGCCTTTGGAAATTTTGGTGGGCAACCATAGTTTCTTTTTATTAGCATCAATATAAACCATTTAAAAGCATAAAACCTTTGACCCCACCTTTTGCATTTGAAAACTACCAAATGACTGGACTAATTAGGCTAATTCCATTCGTGAATAAGACAACTTTCTTGGCTCTTAAAAAGTACTAAATGTTAATTGACTGTTAAAAAATTGCCATGGGGTGATGCAAATAAAGGTTTTGATTATAAAAAACACTGAAATTTTCGTTTAAGAGAAAATACCAGGGATTGGAAAGTTACTTTTAAATAGTAACTCTGTTACAGTTACAGTTACTTGAGTAAAAAAGTAACTCTGTTACAGTTACTTAATATGAAAAGTAACATGTTACAGTTACTTTTACAAAAAGTAACGAATCACAGTTACTTTTTCAAATTCCAAGTTATAAGAAAAATTGAAATTTAGTCATTATCTTAAAATCGGGGGGGGGGGGGGGTATAAAAGTTCGATGTTACCGACATGGTTTAACCAATACTAAATAAGTTATGATTGATAAAAAAAAATCAAGGGCCTATTAATTAACTAAAATTACTCTTTAATTATAATTAATCATATGAACGGACACATTAATTATTATTAATTGCAATTAATTTTTTAAATAGATTAATTCATTCATTAAAATAATTTCAAATTTTATTCTGCCTAATGATTTAAAAGTATTAACTTAAACGCAACTATAAGCAATTAAACGCTGTTTAATTAATTTTAATTTATTATTTTAGCAAACAAAAAATTTGGTGAGTCTTGAGGAAATCTCAGGAGGCCTATTTAAATAAATGTTAATTAATAAATATAAGGCTAACATTATATTAGTCACTGCAAATAACATTACAAAATGATAACTATAAACAAAATAAATTAATAACATAAAACAACAAAAAAAATTAATAACATAAACGATGGCAAATCATCACTTACATTTTATTATTTGAAGACTTTCGTAATTCAAGGTACGTAATTCTGTTTTCAAAAATTAAGTAAATTGGTTATTAGAGAGTAACCAAAATTTATTTTTGAATCAAAATATCATGGATTTGATACAAAAAAGACAAAGAAATTAAATCACAAATACAGGGTAAGGGTTTTAAGCATCAAGTGCGAGTAAGAATGACTGTATTATATAGCGAGTTAAATGTTTACTTTCGTGAAGAAGCTACGGACCACGCACTGTGCTTCACGTGTCAAGCTCACTATGAGTTTGTCAACAGCAGAATGGGGGGGAGAGGGGGTCAAGAAATAGATAAGGAGCAGAGGGTCCATCAAGATCAGCGGGTACATTCCTCTAGACGAAAACGGAAATGAGTCTCCCTTGCTCGACAAGAAACAGTTTTCGTTTATTTTACAAGTCAACTAAAATGTGATAACCGGACATCCTTTAATGAGATTTATTGTGTAAAAAATTACTATTTTTAGAACATTGAATTTTTATAAGTATTTTTTTTATTCAATAAGCTCAAAAGTACGGTATTTTTTTATATTAATTAATAAAAAAATACAAAATATTTTAATTTAATATTTAATCAATCATTTAGTATGTAGACGAAATACGAAATTTAATTACTCAATAACATATAATTTCAAAAACATTAAAAAAAAACTAACGTTATAGTTGAATTGACGTAATTTCTATCTATCCAAATAAAAATTATCCTGGTTATGTAACCATAAAATTACTATACTGTTCCCAGCTAAAAAAAAAATCCAAAAGCTACTAGCCATTAACTCTGATATAAAAACTTCTAAAAAACCGTAATTTTAGTACATTTTCATTCTACATAGTACATTTTCATTCTACATAATCTCCCGAGCAGCATGGAGAAGAAATTGTAGCTGATTGTACTGATCCTCGATACTCTACTGATTTCTCGATCGTGAAGTACAAACTTTTAGTGTAGTAGGAAGATTCACATTCAAAAATCACTGTCTCGCCAGATATTTACTTCCTGCAATACCCAGACCCTTTACAGCTTAAAGTAACAAAATTTTCTTATCTCATAGGTCATAAATTCCTCTTCACCAGATGTGTATATAAGTAGCAAACCTCGGAACGGGCAATTCGACACTAGTTCGGGGAAAAGAGTTCGGCACTCTCCACCATCGTCCCGCTCGAGAGGGGATGGGGGTAATTTCTCCCCCAACCCCTGACCTTCCTTCTGTCGACTCCTAGACTCTAGTGGTTGGATTTTTAAAAAAATCGTGTTCTGGGAATGCGAAATGTTAAATTCCTAGGAGTGGAATTTCAAAATTGGCAGCAGACAGTCTTCAGAAAGTAACGGAAAAGTAACGGAATTTTCCGTTATTTCGTTACCGCTAAAAGTAACTAAGTTACTGTTACAGTTACTTTCTGAAAAATGTAACGGCGTTACTCATCGTTACCTAAAAAAAGTAACTGTTACAAGTAACGCGTTACTCCAATCCCTGGAAAATACTTAAAATTAATTGGGTTAGAACATGCCGTGACAGACCTGACAAAATTGAGACACAGATTTTGAGTGACCTTATATTATTACCATTTGCTTTTAACTGATATGCATTTCAAGTCTAGAATTTTTTTGGAATCAATATAAGATTCTGATGTGCCAACCAGAAAGAAACAAATTAAGAAATTTATAAATAATAAAATATTATAAGATATTTATTTGCTTGATGGACATGACAAATGTGACGGACATGAAAAAGTTTGATGTTCTATATTTCACTCAAATTTTAAATTTAATTTTCGAATTTTTTACGAACTGTTTATTTTGAGGTATAAAAAGAGAAAATAAGGTGTCAAGAATTTTTGCTGAGCAGATTTTGTTTGAATAAAAAAGTTGAAATTTAAAAAATGATGTCCATGGCGCATTTTCGTGGAATCAACAATTTGTCAATTGGAATTTTCTGTTGTATGAGCAGTTAATTTATTTATAATATTTTTCTTGAATCGGTACATTTTGCAATGAATAATCATTGTTAAATATTTTTCTTTAATTTTTTAGTTGTTTGAATAAAATTGGACTTCACTTGTTATTCTAAATAATTATGTAATAAAAAGCCTCGCATACTTATACTATATGCTTTTTTATATAGTTTCAATCGATGGGAAAACTGACAAAAAGGAGCGTACTGTTAAAAGTTTGTTGGGTCAGCTGAAACCGTCTTCTACTTTCAGTCAAATTGAAAATCCCTTTTCAAACTTAGAACATCTATTGTTACCGATTCCTCAAAAGGTAACATGGAATTATTTATCTTTATTTTTCAACATCAGAAACAGCTTAATAGCTCTTATTAAAAAAAAATTAAATTTATTTCCAAAAATATAATACTTTCATTAAAAATTAATATTGTATGTAATTAAAACTCATTTAATTATTTTACAAAATTTTTAGTACAATTGACAATTAAAATATTAAAGTGTATGTATCGTGCAGTGAATGTATCCGTGGCATGTATTCTAATGTATCCTTGTTTCCATATGTAACTCGCCTGATCTCAACAGACCCTCACTGTCCCTGTAGCTCAGTACTCTCTGTCTCAGTCACTAAATGCAACCTTCTAACATTAAGCAATCTTTGATCATTTTGCCTGGATAATCTACCGCACATTAATTACATTATTTGCTTTTTACATTTTGTTAGAGTCTGTAAAAATCATTTATTATATTGTAAGAGTTAGTAAAAAAATACTGTGATCTTAAAATTGCTTATTTTAACTACTTAATAGTTTGATCTATTTTCTCAAACGCCTCGATCAGCTAAGAGAAATTGAAATGATTGATAATTTTGGATCACTTAATCAAAGTCATTGAAATAGAGATTCTACCTCCCCCCAAAAAAAAGCCCCACTTACTCGATTCTGAATTTGATGCATTGATTTCGTATTTTTGAAACTGATTGCTTTATTAATTTTTCAGTTACCAGTGATTGTCAATGAAGAAGAACCTAGCTCTATCATTGCATATGCTTTAGCAACCGAAGACTATGAACAGAAGCTTCAAGAACTCAAACTGAATTTGAACACAATTAACCTCTCACAAAAAGACAGCTTAACATCCAGCCCCCTTTTGAAACATAGATCCAAAGTTCAAACAGAGAATACAAATAGACCTGATTCTCATTTTTCTAGCGATGATACTTTCGGTAAGTTAGTGAAAGGAAAATTGATTGTTTTTACGTTATAAAATATTTTAAACTATAGAATGTTTATTTTTTTAAACAAGTACTTACTAAATACATAACCGGCACAGCTTATAAAAAGCTTCTATCCACCCATTTTTTAAAAAAAAAATTTAACAGTACAGTTGTAAAGTCAAATTATATTCTCTTTATTGAAAATAATGGATATAAAATTTAACAATTTTCAATTAACATATTTTCTTTGTTGTAATTACTGTAAAAGATTATAGTGTATTGAATATATTTTATTTCAAATTATTCAATACCATTTTTTAAAAATATTTATTATAAGTAAAAATCTTTATTAAAGCTAATCGTTATACAAAATAAATAAGCCATAAAAAAATTAAACATTACAAATTAAAACAATCTGTTCTACGATTGAAAACAATTACGCTTTTGATTCTAATTTATTAGGGGAACAGCACATGAATCAAAGTGGTATTATTGTTTGTGTCAAATCCCAAGATCAAAAACCACAACTGTCCCCTAAACTTTTGGATTGTTCTTCATGATTTTCTGATTTTTATTGTTTCATTTTTTTTATGGTTCAGATTTTTCAGTTGAGTCTTTTGAAAAATCCAACATGAAACCAGCCAATAAAGTAACCTCCAACTTACATCTTGAAGTACAGTTCACAGACACCTCAACCAAGTTCTACTGTCGAGTTTACTATGCTGAGCAATTCCGTAAACTGAGGAGCATAGTCTTTGCTGAAGGTGAAGAACGCTTTATTCGATCCTTGTCCCATTGTGTACAGTGGATAGCCAGAGGAGGAAAGTCTGGGTCTATGTTCTGTAAGACACATGGTTAGTATTTACAGCTTATTTAATTTATTAATTTTGCAGTTGCCGGCCCGCCTGCACAATGGTTAGAGTGCTAGCCTTTGGAGCTGCTGGGCTCGGGTTCGAATCCCAATAAAGGCATGGATGTTTGTGTTTGTCAATAAATGTTGTTATTTGTCTATGCTTTTGTGGCGTCCTTCTTTGTGTGTCTCTTGTGACTGTCTCTTCTGGCGAGCAAGGTAATGGGCTAAAAAGCCTACACTCTTCCCTTCTAGAGGGGGCAATCACTGTCATTTGTCATTGTCGGTCAATTTTGTAGTTTAATATGGTTATAATGACATGCAAGGGGCCAGGATTGCCTGGTTGGCATTGCTTTGGACTGGCGTCCCTGCCTACCGAATGAGGTAGAAATGAACTCTTCAGTGCAGAAGACTTCCTCTGTACTATAATGTGACTGGCACACATTAAATTCCATTGTAGTCCACAAGGTTCACCAAGTTCCCATACCAAATCAATACTTCTGGAGGGGATAAGCCAATTCTGGAATCCTCTGCTTAGCCTCTGTCTCCAAAATTAGAAGAATTCACTTACTGTCGGTAGTGCTGCTCTCTTTTCTTTTGCACTCGAACAGGAAACTTGTGAAGTAGACTCAAACAAGGAACTTGCGTAGTATACTTGAATGAGAGAGTGTGGCCCTGTGCCATGATCCATGAGTTAGCAATGAACTATTGTCTTAAAAAAAGATTTATGGTTTACAGGGTAAAGTTCTATTACATATTTTACAATTTCGCAACCACTCTCAGATCACATAATCTTAGTAATTCATAAGTAAACTTCAAATAGTCAAAAAATATTTAATCAAAGTATTACAACTGTAGGGTCTATAAGGGATTAAAAGAAGCACAATTTAAATTTAATAGATGACCCTTTCCTTTTTATCGTGTCGGATTTTTTGAGGACGTACTGCATTATGGACCTGGCCTAGCATTGTTAGACGACGGGGCAAGCAAAAACTACAAGGATTGAAAGAATAAACTTGTATCTCATTATAAATAAGGAGAGTACTATAAACAGGCATTAACATCAGTATTAAAATCCCTCATGAAACCCTTGTGTTCAATTTCAAGAATATTTGAATAAGAATCTAATTTATTCTTTTGGTACACATTTTAAAAAATCATTTCCTTAGACAGATAATTTATCAAATACAAAGTAAATTTTTGTTCTATATTTTATTTAGTTAAAAATTTTAGTTACTTTTTCCTATTGTATGTTACTTATTAATTATTTTATCTTATGCCCATACTTATATTGTTTTGAATTGTTAAGCACATCAATAAATTTCAGATATCTTTTATCTATTAAAAAAAATCAATTTAAATATAGTTATTCAGTAACAAATTATATTTGTTTTAGATGATCGCTTTATTCTCAAACAAATGCCAAGATTAGAGCTTCAATCTTTTATGGATTTAGCACCTGCTTACTTTCAATATTTAAATAAAGCCTATTTGGAACAAGTAAGTCCTTTTTCAGTTTCCTTATCAAAATAGACCCCATATCAAATTTGATTTAGTTTTTATATAATACCAGTATTAGTTTAATACTATTGCCACCACTGTAACAATTTAGCCATATTTACAAATGCTAAAATTAGTATTTAAATGTCTTGTAATTAGTGTTAAAAAATTAAATTATTTTGGTATTTCTTGTTATTTAAAATTTTCTAGTATCATTTGCATTAATTGTGGAACTGCTTGTTGACAGTTTTCAAAAGTGATTAAAACCATACAGATGTAGGTATTACAAACAAATTAAGATTTGATTCAATCAATATGTCCTTCTAAAGAAACTTTTTGAGGTTTTGGCACGCATTTTTTGACAATGGTATGTTATTCACTGCATGTTCACTCTAGTGTTACTTAAATGCTTGTGAGATGGGATGTGTGAAGATTTCATTTTATAATAAATTAACTTTGTATGCTAATTGGTATTTTTTTTTAACATATGGCAATTTTATTGGAATTTAATCCACAAAGTATACAGGATCACATCACAGATATTATAAACAACAGGCGATGACAAAGGACAACAACAATAGAACAAAAATGCAAAAAAAATAACAAACTAATCCCAAGGAATAAGGGTGGACAATGAATGTGGAAGAGAAGACGGTCGTCTCTCATTTTATTTGTCCATGATATCCCTTGCCTCCCAGTACAGCGTGACAAAGTCTCTATGTTCTTGTGAAGTTTTATTTAGTCTTGCACAGTCTAGTAGATGGTCAGAGTTCATAACTCCAGAGTTGCAGATTGTGCAAACATTGGTGTTCATGATCCCAATCTTGTGGAGATGTTCTCCCGTGCAGTCGTGGCCGGTAGTTAGTCTAAAATGGGCGACTGCTTCTTTTCTTGGTCTTAAACTATACTTGTTCCAGGTGTTATGGATGTTTTGCCATTTCTTGTTATTACTTGTGGCTTTTAAGTTGTCCCTGCGGGAGTTTTCTGTACTTCTATGAATATACTTTTTAATTGAATCAGGGAGAATTAAAGTTTTATCGCTTGTTTCTTGGTTTCCTATTGTTGCTAAGAGGTCTGCCTCTTCATTTCCAAATATACCGACAGAATTGGTATTATGTTAATGTATTTTGAAATTTTTTTTTCAGAAACCAACTTTGCTGGCAAAGATAGTGGGAATTTTCCGCATTGGCTTTAAGAACACTACCACTAATGCTGCCACAAAAATGGACTTGCTTGTGATGGAAAATCTTTTCTACAAAAGAAATATCACTAAAAAATATGATTTGAAAGGTAGCATCCGCAACAGGCTCGTGAATACAAGCGGTAGCAAAGAAGAAGATATTGTACTTTTAGATGAGAATTTGCTTAAAAGTATGCTATGTTTTGTAGATTTAAGATTTTTTAAAAAAATTGCATGTCACCCCTAGTGGAGTCACAGGCCTTTTGCCTTTGATGTGGCATTTCTGCAGTTATAAAGCCATGGTAGTAAAGAGGTGGAAAGTCACTCATTAACAATGATTAGCACGATAATTTGTCACATAGAAACAAGCTTACTAAGTTTATCTAAATAAATAAAATTATAAGACAAATGAAGACTGTAGTCATGAAAAGTCCTAACTTTTGTAGGACTTTTCATGACTACAGTCATAATTTAAATGAAAAACAAACTTAAATGAATTTAAATGAAAAACAAATTTTAAAATCTTAAGAGTTAACATCTTTTTTCAGAAATGAAGGTGTTAGTGAAACTCAACTCACAAAGTCATTGTTAATGGGTTAAATGTAATGTTGTAGCTAATTTTAGGCTTTCTTCTATGGGTCAAATGCTAAATTATATTGATATCATAGAAATATAGCTACATAAATTAAAATTTTAAAGATAAAAATTGAGTTTAATATCCTTTGAACAACATAGTTTGACTGCAAAATGACTTGAAGTTCTGTTTTTTTTTTTTTAAATGTTGTGTCAGTGTGTGATGAAGTTTAGCATTAGCCCATTGGGGCAGAAAAAGACTGGGAATCATCCGTAAGAGCTTACTTAAAATTAATAAAGATAATGTTTATATTAATTATTATATATATTTTGAAAGAATGAAGAAAATTAAAAATATCATAAAAACTTAAAAATCTACATTTGTGTCCAATTAAAATTTTCAAATAGTCTTGTTCTAACATAGGCATTGTTACAAATAACTAATATTGAATAACTTTTCAGTTACCTGTGATAATCCCTTCTATGTCCGACCTCATTCCAAAACGGTGCTCACGTTAGCTATAAGCAATGACACTCAGTTTCTAGTCGACCAGTCTGTGATGGATTACTCCCTTCTTGTGGGGTTGGAAGAAGAAAAAGGTCAACTTGTTGTTGGCATTATAGGTAAATTGGATATTTATATTAGGTAAAATAGATATATTTTTAGTGATTTCTTCCACTAGATTGTCTCCATTAACTTCTTAATGCAATGAATATGCATATGTTTTGCTATAATATACAAATAATATACCTCATTAAAATATAAACTTTTGGAATTACCAAAGAACACAACCATTTTTTTTTCAATTACTTTTCGGAGGATATGACATATCCTGACTTAAGCACCTCAAAAACTTATACTTTTAACCTCACTTAAACTTAATAATTCAAATTCATACCTTTTCATGTATATCCTTAATATCACTTAGTACTTTAAAACCTTTCTTATAACAAAATCCTAATTTCTGATTGGTTAGTCAAATAACAAGTATTAATAATCTATAGATATATGTGAAGCACTTTTCAATTAGACTTCAAGATGAAAGGTTGTGTGGCTCGTGAGTGAGTCAAACTACAGCTCCGGAATCCGTCCCATGAAATACTTTAAATTATTTCCTTGCACTAAATACTTAAATGTAAAATCCTTAGACAACTTATTTCTTTATTTTTATAGCAATAACTTAATAAAAATGCTTGTCTGTGTGGTAGTTGTTATTCTACTATATATGACAAAGACATATATTCTTCATCAAGTAACATTAAACAGTCATCATAGGATTGCCTTAAAAATCGGAAACTGATATTGCATTCAATTCATATTTTTTTAAAATTCTCTCTTTCAACAAATCACATTCTTGTCAACTCAAACCTAATTAATTACTAGTAAAAATTAAAAATAACTTTTTTATGTTTCTATAGATTACATTCGCACATTCACATGGGACAAGAAAGTAGAAATGCTCATCAAGTCCTCAGGTATACTAGGGGGCCATGGAAAGCTACCGACAGTTGTTTCACCGGAACTGTACAAAATGCGTTTTTGTGAAGCTATGGATAGTTACTTCCTTTGGATACCTGATCGATGGACAGGTCTAGGAAAAGGTGTGGATGGATAAAACGAATATGTTAAGAAGTTTTTATAATTATAATATATCTATATATTTTTAATATGTACAGATTTGATTTAGGAAATTATAGTATTTAATAAATTATATTTATTTTAATGCTTAAATGGTGTCTTATTTGTAATAGGAACCAAGTGATTTTATTAAGAAAGTAGGCGCTTGTTCTTAATGTTATTCTATGTTTTATGATTTTATATGAAAAAAAATTATACAGTGCTTTTTTCCTATACTAGCCTTAATTTGTTTTAATAATTACAGTTAACATACAAATAACTAGATATCTCAAATACTCAAAAAATTTCGAAATGTGGTTCTTGGTACAGTTATATTGAAAGCTGTAATTAAAAGTATATTTTTATTATAAAGAATTTACTGATATTTTATTAAACGAAAAAAAAAAAAAACGTTTGCACATTGAACTTCAATAAAGTACCATTTTTTACAATTGCTATCCGAAGTCTAAAGCCATGAAAAAGTACAAACAAATTACCTAACTTTATCAGTAAGCAATGGAAGACACTGAAGAAACCTCAAAGAATATTTAAATAAACATGCAAAACAATAGAGAATAGTGTAGTACATTGCTGCCTAAAAGCCCTTAGAATAATGTTTGATAGCTTTTTCATTAATATATTTTCATGAATTTAGATTTAATAATGTCAGGTCTTTATTATATTCATAGAAGATTGTGTCAGACTATTCAAGTAAAACACAACTTATATTTTGAAATTACGTATAAGACAATTTTTATTAATAAATTTTACATCTATCATTTAAGGTATTTTATTTACATTAACACTAAATTTTAACAAAATTCTTAATAATTAGTTTTATTCAATATTGCATCCGTCGTTTAAGGCATTTACATTAACATACTTATATATACACATTTGTATATAGTTTAATAAAATATTTTTATAAGAAAATATATTTCGTTAAAAGTTCTATTTTATACATAAAGCTTGGAGCTTGCATAGACTGCTGACTGCTTTGCAATAATATAACAGTGGACTGTAATTCTTCCTGAGCGGCTCTTTTCATCTTCTCCAGTACTGTAAAAATAAATGCTTTATTACACAAATAAGTTATAAATATTAAAAATATTTTGATTTTCCAGTCATGCAAATAAAATTCATATTATACATACAGTTTTGAATAAAAGGAATAATTTTGTTACTTAAAAAATTAACATACAAGTTCATACTTTTTGTCATGTTAATATGTACTTCATAGATATCACTAATAGTACAAATATTTATATATTCTTTTACTTTATGCATGCTTGAATTATTAAATATGACGAAACCCTATTGCATAGAATACTAAGCAGATTTTATAAGTTAAACAGCTTATACTAATTAATCCGAATAGGTGATCATTAGAGGATAAATTGCTTCATTTTCTCTATGTTTAACACAGAAATTTTGTAAATTAATCTTTATCAAAGTTTATTAAAAACCCTACAAAAGGCTATTTGCATTCTGTTTTTAATATTTTTAAACATCGGCAAAACAGTGGCTGGGGAATGAAAGCTCAGTGCTAAAAAATCAACGTTGGTCTGGTACTGGCCAATTGATATTGGGCCACTACATATTGTCCCGCACAAAGCCATAACAGTATAGTAATAACAGGTATCAGTATTGGCATTGTGTTGGGGAGAACACAACTGACTGGTGCAAAGCAGTAGCCAACACTGTGCATCACTGGGTCACCAGTTCGCCATCACTTCAATGTTTGCTGGAGGCTAGTATACCAAATTTTGTGTAATAAAACAATTTATTTTAGACACAGGTTTGCATAGAATCTTTGAATAGGTTCACTATGTCTTTTAGTTTATATTTATAGTTTACTATAGACTACCTAGGCCTGATTGTACCACTTTCATGGCTTTCTCACTTACTTGTGCTATCCTGTGTATTTGCTCAACTACTACAGGCATCACAGCACTGGCACTTTCATCAATGATATTTTGAATATAATGCACAGCTTCTTCATCAGGTAAATCTAGGCGGAATTTATCTTGCACCTAAAATATAAAATGATTTTGCGGTCAATGAAAGCATTGGTAACTAAATTTATATTTTTGTAGGCTCATAGAATGTCAAATACAGTATATAAGAGACATTTACATCATGACTAAAAGTTTTTTAAAAGACCAATGAAACAGATATTTTTTATTGTCATTACCTTTTTTACAGTTTTGTCAGGTTCTAAGGCAATATCTGGAACACTAGCATCCACCATCAAGGAAAATAAATTTAAAATCAAGTTTGCATGCCTAAAAGAAAATTTCACATATCAGTCCCTATGGATTTTTATTGGGTTTGCAAAAATCATTCTATTTAGAACTGCTTCCACTAAGATATCTACTTATTAAGCACAAAGTTATTGGTTAGGTTTTAATTATGTTTGCACTAGAGCTACACAAGGGCTATGGGCGACGGGTGTCCTAAAAACCACAGTCAAGTGACGAGTCGACACCTGAAAAAGCCCCCAACGCAACCGTTAAGGGCGACATCGTATGCAGCGTTAGGACTTTGAAGGATATTTAACATGCACTCCTTTACACTGGGTATTATTTTGTCGCACATTTTTGGTTGCACAGGCTGTTTATAGGTGGGCAGTTATTTTGTCGATGCCCGGACCCGAACCTGGGACCTTTTGCATGATAGGCGAGTGCCTAACTGACTGGGTTCCCAAGCCCCTAAAGTTATTGGCTATTAAAACTAGCATAAAAAAAATTAACCCATAAAAATGATTTGTAATCTACTAACCTGCGTAAGTGAAGAAAAGCAGTGTAGCATTGTTTACGAAATTCTTTATAGTGTTCTGACTGTATACCTCCCATAGCTTCCACCATTTCTCTGCTGAGCTTCATGGGTGGAGGGAGAGGCTTAGGATCCCGACCCAGAATATAGCCAAAGTCAATGTGAAACAGTTTGCCTGGAGAAAAAGGAACTTGATAATTCATTGAATGTTTTGCAAAGTAATAGTTTAGTTGGTTTGTATTCATTTTCATGCATACATAAAATATCTTTTGTTTAAGAAAATACTTAAAAGTAATGGTATAAAAATATTTTTTCATAAATTGAAATATGGCACTTGTTTTGCCTAAAAAAATAGTTTCAATGAATAGAAGGGTTTAGTAATACTCTGAATTATTTTTTCAAATATTTATGCCATGTTCCTCTTGAATTCCTTACAATAGTAATTAAATCATCGTAGTTGTTTTGATTGGCCAAAACTAAGTATCATCATCAGGATATTTTGCTTAGAAGAATATTAAAAATGATAGAATATAATATCTTTAACCAATGTACGTGTCTTTTGGAATGTTATATAGAAGGTGAGAATGATTAATATACTTAATTCCTTAAGAAAAACACTATCACATTGCTATGTGGCACATAATTTATATTATAAAAAATGAAAACAACAAAGAAATACTTGCAAAGCAAGCAAAAGTTTAAAAATGCAAAATATTTTCCTTAAAGAAAGTTTTAAGTAGCAAGCTTCTTCAACAATTGTTTAATTTATGCATTGAAATCAGAAAAAATATACATATAAAAAATATAAGTACCGTTTTTTGCCATGAGAAGATTATCTAAATGACGATCTCCTACCCCCAGTAAGTAAGTGATGATACAATACCCAGCTAAAAAAAATAATCAAGATTTAATTTAACATGTCAATAAAAACAGTGTATTTAATCTGTACATATGTACAACTGAGAGTAGTTTTAAAAACTTAATTTAAGAACCAGGGAACAAATGATTTAAAATTTAAATAAATGAAGAGTTCACGGGAAGAACCACCCGATTTTTTAGGAGTTTTACCTTATGTGTTTGCTTGGCGGACATTGGCGACAGGAAACCGTTTTTTCTTACGGTTCTTCATTTGCGGTACAAACGGCCCACTGATCTCTGGTGTGAATCAGGGTTGCCGCGAAAAAACAAAGCAGAGTAACCGATTTCTTTGTACCAGTTTAGGTGATTTCTTGCTATCATGACGCCTATTGAGGAAAGCCTTCTAAGAAATCAAGTGGTTCTTCCCGTGTACTCTTCAAATTATTAAGAACTAGTAAACCACAGATAAAATGTAATGCACTAATGGTTTGTTTTATTAATAATCTATTAGAAGCTGAAATATTATTATAACTTCTATGAAATGTTCAAGTATTCAAAACTTTTAAGTAAGAAGTATAGTTAAGGTAAGGAAACTATCACAGAATTAATCAGCAAAAGTAGATTCAAGGTTTATAAACAGCAACAACTGTATCACTACTTTCAAAATATGTGCCTTAGTTTAATGGGATACTTAAAAAATAAGGTAAAAAAATACCGCATGACTTGACGTAACAGTCCATAATTTCATGAGCTATTCCATATGGGCCATTCTCCGATGGGTTATGGGTTCTTAAGAAGTTCTGTAAATCTTTATATTCATCAATAATTGCATTGATAGAAGTTGATTCAATATACTGCACAAAACCTGCATAAAAAATGTTTTGTCATTTATTTTTACATTAAAATACTGTTTGGAAACAAAAATTTACAACATATACATATTTAATTATTTAAATTGTATATTACATATACACATATTAAAATAATTAAATTCTTACCATGCTTACTGCTGCATGCAAGTACACTGTATGGAGTCAGCTTCAAATCCAAATTTTCTTTCCTTAAAAGCTAGATGAAATAATCAAATATATATTTTTTTTAATGAAAGCCTAAGGAATGAGTTCACTTAATTTCAAAATAACAGCTATATTTTGGGAGAAGGGTATGCCACAGGCACAGTATGAATCTTCTGTACTATTTGAAATTAAAACACTGAGAGTTACCTCTGTCTTGTAAAAATAGCTTTTTAGGTGGTACTATATTATGTTTTGTTCCCTCCACAATATATATATATATATTTTAATTTTACTTTATAATTCTTTGTAAGTACACCCAGTAGCACCAAATAAAGCTTCTTAATAGGTGAACGAACGATTTTCTCTTTTTCAATAAAAACTTGATTGTCTTTATTGAGGGTACACATTTTTTTGTGGGGGAGGGCGGGGGGGATAACCTGAACTTTTCTGTCTTAAATTCTAAAAATAATTTCTAGATAGACCAAACTTTTGGCTACCTTTTGGAACCCATTCATTAAACACTTTTGAAGATTTTTGGAAATTTTCTTATGGAAGATGAGTTCCTCTGAGTGAGTAACTTCATTTTTTATTTATATTTTTAGGACATTTACACAACTACAACAAAATAAACACTAACTAAAAATATGCATCCTCCTAAATATAATCTCGGATCACATATGCCCAGTTGCATATTCACTACATAACGATGAAATGCCACTATTTTTATTTTAAAAAGAATTTCATTATTATACATGATCATGTATAAAAATGTGTATAAAACAAATGATTAATGGAAAAAGTATGCAATGTAAACTCAAAAATTTAAAACATTAGAGTTTTGCGACACAAATTTTACTTTTGGAGCATGAAAATGTATTTAATCTAGCAGTTTAAAATATACATAATGAATTAATTGTTATTTTCACCATGTATACAGATAACAAAAAGAAAATAAAAGATTTCGCTTCCGACCTTAGAAATTGTTTTTAATTATGAAGAAAAGCTTTGGGTCAAGTATACTATTAAGCCAACTACCCTAGTTCCTGCTGTGGAAAAAATAAAAACTATTGTACCTTATCCATCAGTGATATTGTCTGCAAAATAAGTTGATCTTGCCTCAAATCATCACCAAGTTTGAATATTGTCACATACTCTTTATCATCTACAGTCAAGAATGTAAGTCTTGTTGGCATAAGTGCACTTTTAAACAAAGTAGTTTTTTCAGGAATGATGCCTTTGACTTTTACTGATGGATCCAAAGGTAAAGGTAATGGTTCAAAGTTAACAAAATCAATTTTATAGATATCTTTGTCAAGCAGCAAAGCCTGTAGTCGTTCTGTCTGAAATATAAGAAACAGGTTCCTTATTTTATTTAATATAGCCTAGTTATAGTTAAATGAAAGAGAGATATTTTTAAATCTTAATCATTGTAAATAGTTTTAAAAATGGGGAATGCTAATAATTGTTCACTTTTAACAATTATTTATTACTGATGCAACTCTTTTACTTTGAAAAGGGATATATTTTTAAATTGTCCGCATAAAACATGCTATTCAATCATTTCATGTAGATTGAAGTTTACAAAATTATATATATTTATAATAAGAAAAAAACATAACCCGACAGTGCCCGACAAAATACAACTGACCTTCTTTCGTCTCCCTCCACTTTCTCTTGCAACAGTTTTCAAAAGATTTAGTAATTTTTCAACAAAGTCCCTTCCTCTGTACAGCAGATCTTTGCGCTTTTTAAATTCATGACTTCCCTGTAATATTTAAAAATCTGCTGTTAATAAGGCATCAAATTTACACATACATTTTAGAAAATACATAGTTTACAATGATATTTAATGATAAAAAAAATCAAAAAGCAATTTATATTAGCAGTAAATTATTCACAGAGCAGAATATATTATTAAATAAGGTTGTGTAATGAAAACCAGTAAAAATCACATTACAGTTTAACAATAAGTTCAAAATTGTTGATAGTTTAGTTTAATCTCCGATTTTCTTTGGAACATAAGAAATTCAAAATAAATATTAAAGAAATATTACAAAAATAAATTTCATTTAAGTAATGATAAATATTCATAAGTTTCCTTACATGTTGCAAGGTAATGCTGAACCTTTTCATCACTATTTGATACATGTCTTTAAAACGAGAATCTTTAGCATGATTTTCTGGTTCATCCACCTCAATCAGAAGGTACCTAAGGAATAAATGTGTAGTTTTAATAATGAAAAAAAAAACATTTATAAAAGTAAACAAATGAAAATACGAAATTACCAATAAAAGTAATTGGCCAATGTCTCATTGTGGCAAGCTCTATCAATTAAGAAGGTAGCTAGATCAGACTGAAAACCAAAAACATATTTTAGAAATTGTGAAAATGAAATATATGTAAGTATACTTGAATTATTTACAATGCATGTATAGGAAATAAAGTACTAATGGTAAAATAAGTGAATAATTGAATATTGTAACAAGTTAAAAGAAATCGGAAATAAAATATTACATTTAGGTTTCCAAGAGCTGCATGTGGCGTTTCCAAAGAGTTTGATTCGGATTGACTAGAAGAGGAATCTGCTTTGAGGTTGTCTATGAATTCAGACTCACTATTGGTTGAAATAGACCTAAGAATTGAGAAGAATTAGGCTATGCGATGTTATGATAAATGGAAATTTTGTAAACTAGGTTTAACAGTTTAACTTACTATATAGTATATTTACATTTAATAGAGGAAGAAGCAATATTATTTCTGCTGATTAGAATATTTTAGTTAAACCATTAAAAAATTAATTGATTATAGAAGAAAAATGGAGAATCAATATTCAGGCATGAAAGTGCAAACTAATCAAAAAGGCTGAACTTCTGAGTTCAATTTTTTGCACTATCGGCTTAACGACGTACAAACCAATTAAACATTTAGTTATATTAGTTTTTATTAAATGCAAACATAGAAAATAATGCTTAACTTATGTAATTTAGCTTTACTTTAAATCTGTATATCGATGCCATATTAAATAATATTTAATTTTTTAAAAAATCTGATAACTAATGAATTACAACTAGAAAACTATAAAATCATAACACAAGTACCAATTAAGGAGCATAGATCATCTAACGACATTGCAAGCAGGGTTCGATTTAAGCGTGGAGGAATGCGTACCAATAACTGCAGCACAAATCAATCTTTGTGTAGCAGTTGATTAATTCATTAACACTATCTGTAGCCTAACCATACATTGATTTTTTTTGTTAATCAGGACATTACAAATTTAAATATTATTATACATTACTACTGAATGCACTATTTTTTTAATTCTTGACTGCCTCTTTGGGATTGTAATCCCTAACTTTTGATCTTTCAATACATATCCTTAATAACATAGTTTATACAAAATTCAAACACTTCACCATTCAAAAAAAATTCAAGGACACGAAATTCACTAACAACCCAAATATATGAAGCGTGTATAAACGGAAGCTCCAATATTTTTAAAACTAAAAATTGTCTAAAATGAGAAACCTCAGTAGACCGAAGTAGAAAAAGGTTCAAACGTAAACAAAAAGTATTTTTTCATTCCAGCTGTTCTTGTGATCATGACTCACGGACACCTGTGAGTCAGACACTCGATCAGAAGAAAATGTTGGTTGCTTGACTTGTCCTAAACTGGAGCTACAAAAGTAACAAGACACTCATCCGATCACAAAGCCAAAGAACTGCCAATCATTCTGATGCAATGTGACATCATCGGTAGATTTCATGAAAATTACTAGGCAGCAAAATATATTAATCAGGAATCATTATTGAACTGCATATTTTTGGTTAGGTGAAGATTAATGATTAACCTTTTTTAAACGGGAGATGACGGTGACCGATATTTGAAGATATCTTAGTGTAATCTAATCTTAATTCATCTTCAAATTTTAATTATATTTTATATCTTTATTATTAAAATTTATTATTTCAACTTGTTCTTCGTTGAAATTTAAGTTTAGTTTTCATTCATATAGACCGAGAAAGGAGAAAACTATTGTTTACTGGCCGATAATTAAAGAAAACTTACTATAATCTAATCTTGGTTCATCTTCACATTTTAATGAAAAAATTTACCTTCATTATAAGAATCTGTTATTTAAACTTATTGTTTATTGAAATTTAAGTTTAGTTTCACCTAATTACGGTGCGAAGAAAAAGTAAACAATTGTTTTTTTTAAAAATTAGAGACGTGTTACCATGATCACATTTGAAATATTTTCCTATTCTTAGCCGAATTGCATGTATGTCTAGTTATTTTTTAAATATAGTTGTGGTTCAAGATGGATCTTTGAACCAAACTTCAACGAATTGTAATATTTACTAGTTCGCAGCGAAATCGCACAAGTAGTGACTCGCTATTTTTATAGTTTTAGTTAAACGGACCTGTCAAACTTCAATGCCTCGTAATTTGCGCCTAATTTGAGGTAAAATCGCAGTAGAGTCTTATTTTTATAGTTCAAGGATCAGTGAACCAAACCTCTATGCATAGTAATTTGCTCTCATATATGAGGCGAAATTGCAGTAGATTTCGGTATTTTTATAGTTCAGGAAGGATCAGTCAACCAAACATCGACCCCCCTCATCATAACGTCTTGTTTTATCTCGCCTAATTTGATCTTAGGACTCCCCTCCCCCCCATATATATGGGTCACAATTTCTCAACGGTTCTGCATCGATCTCAGGATCACCCAAAATGAGATTAAAAAAGGCGGAATTCCGCCGAAAGGCGGAAAACTTTCATGCCTGAATATTAATGAATATTACCTTGGTTTATCAGAACTGGTGGTTTCCCGACGTTGTTTAAAACCTCGTTTAATTTCATCAAAACTTTCATACTTTAAAGCTTGTACAAGTTGCAACAAATACATTAAAAGATCCTATAAATTAAAAAAATAAATAAGTTAGTATCTGGATAAGTTATCAAAATTATAAATGGAATACAGCTAAGTATTATCAGTAGTATAAAGGAAGGTATACCTGCAAGTGTTTGAAAAATAATTAAAGTCAATTTATGTTGAGTCAGGATTGACTACTGAGTTTTAAAGCTGTTTTATGATAAACTTGTCACAAATTAACTCTTAGTCTTATGTATTGTGTTATGCAAGAACATTTCCTAAAACAATGTGACATTTTCTTAGCTATAAAAGATTATTTTCCAAGACAAGCAAAAACTAAAGGTTTTTAGGAGTTCTTAAAACTATTCCAAAACGTGTAATTTAAAGAATGTGGAACCTTTAAACACAAATCGACTATACAGAAGAATTTGGTTTCCCTATTTTAAAAAACAACATATTCTTCATAATTAAGACTAGGGAAATGGAAGGCATTTATTTATATTCATTCAACTTGATACTTGATTATGAGAGATTCAACTTTTTGATTCTGCAGTGGACTGCGGATAATGTTTTTGAGTAAATATATCTTTAAAAAAAACGCATAGTTTACTGCAATCTTTATTTACTTCATCAGGAGCTTGCTTGAGACGAGTGACTGCATATTTCCTAATGATAGGATGTGTGTACTGAGGAGATAGAAGTTCCAATGCATCCTCAACATCCATAGCCTGCCAATTAGCAAGTAGATCCAAAGCTTGTTTTTCTTCACTGCTTATTTTCCAGTTGACACACTTCAAAAACTTTGTTAGGGCCTGGAAGATACAACTACTTTTAGAGAACAAAAACAATTATGGAATTAAAATATTGAGATTGAGAAAAAATGTCTTGGGAAAAAAAGTTATTTATTAGTTTTACTCAAATGCAGCAGTCTTTACAGAAATTTAGGAAGATAATAGATAAATAAGAACTGTGTAGATAACAAGTGTGAACATATTGTTAGAAGTAAGTTTGTAACAGTAGTAAAATGTTAATTCTTTTGAGATGATCGGGTGAAACTTCTAGGCTGATTGACTTATAGTAAAAAAGAAACTTGGACTGTGAAAAAACTAAATTATGTGTCCGTAAAAGAATGTCCGAGTTTCAAATTGTAATAGTATCAGCTGTAATCGTTCGACAGTTGTGGTTGAAGGAATAAAGAATAACTTCAACAGTTTCAGATAAGTGTATACGCTTTGGACGACTACATCGTTTTCACAGTTGCAGTGTCATCTATTCATTACTTGCTTCTATTTCTCCAGACTTGCTGCAGACAGTATGGGAAGAATTTAATTTTCGTTTAGATGTGTGACGTATCAATAAAAGGCGCACTTATTGAGCAATTATAGGAAAAACTAGGTTAGTTTTCTTTCCATTTCATGTATGATTTGTTATATTTAGTATAAATAAATTCCTTTAATATAAAATTAAAAATCGGACATTCTTTTACGGACACCCTGTACTATGTATATGGTTTAAAATATTTGGTTGTTTCAAGATCAAAAAATTGCAGGAAATTTTTAACCAAACAAATTTCTAAGGCTTTATGTGACAGAGAAGTGGTGGAATTCCAAGGATTTTGGTTCTAAAACACCAAAACTTACTTTCTTTTGATTTTGTAAATAAAATCTGAATTTCCATACAAGATCTTGTTCTTCAGATGAAAGAGGCTTTGTTGGGGGGTAGTTAACAATGGCCTGTTAAATACAAAGTCAGGGTAAAATGAATATTTACAGTGAATATAGAGCAGCTTCAATAATGAAAAAAAAACCCAGTAAAATCTTAATTTAGCAATTCATTCATTTAAAGATCTACTTAGGAAGTACCAATCAATTTAACATACTTTTTTAAAAATAAATTAATTTGCTTAAACTATTGGAAAGATTTTAATGTTGAGCTATTTTGAATGTATATTTGCTGAAATTTTTTCATATGCTTTGTAAATGGTAGGAGCCACTACCAAATCTGCTCCATCTATCCAGCCTGTTTGAGTTCTAATGAGCAGAATCTGCTTTCTTTTGTATGAGCACTTATAAAATCAACAAAGACGAGGAGTATTTTGTCTTAAAGTAATTAATAAATGGATAAGAGTAGAACTAAGAACGAACAGCGTAGAAAAGCATAAACTATCATTGTTGCCTAGTAGAGAAAGCTTTTGATTTGAGAGATTATGTTTGGTCATTTAATTGTGCTTATAAACACTATTACTTTCTTTTGTAATACGACACTAAACCTATTCAAATGAAAGACATTTCTTTAGGAGTTTGTAGAAATATGCAGGGTTTTTGCAATATAACTCTCAAGCTGAACTAGTCATCAATGACAAACATTTTATACTGCTGCGAGCATATTTAATTGGTTTAAGTTTAAAAAAATGATTTTTTTTAAAGTTTTAATATTTTTAAAATTATTAAGGCATGCATTTAACACATTGAAGTTGCAAAAGAGGTCAATACACATTATATAATTTTATATTATTTATATTATAATTTCAATACATTATTTTAAAGTCAAATAATGCAAGTCGAAATAACGACCATTACATGCATTATATATTAACATACTGCAGAAAAAGTTTTCTCCCAACATAAAATAACGTAAACATTTCTATGATATATTTTGCACAAAAAAAAAAGGATTAAAGTTGCATTAATGAAAACCCAGAGGCAAGCATTAACCTACAGTTAATTGATCACGCGTGGCAGCATTTGGCTTCAAATCTCTGTCACTTGGTCCACTTCGAATACTTCTTGCTAGCTTATGGTGCTTGGCTTCGACTAGGTTTTGCTATAGAAGCACACAAAGATGACACACATTAATAAGTAATTAATGCTTCAAAACAAATATACACTCAGTAAGAAACATACAAAAAAAATCTTAAGTTAAAAGTTAGATACCTAAAACTGACATAAAAAAAGTTTAGAATTAGTTTTATTAATAAACTAGCAAATTAAGAGTTTTATTTAGGAATAATTAAACCATAACTGGTTATTTTTTCAGTTTATCTATAAAAAATTAAACAACACTGATATTTGGTATTTATCACTTTGTATAGTTAACAGTATAAAATTATAATAAATGAAAAAATTTTGTTTTACTCACAGCTGAAATTTCTGGATCAGATATCTTAACAATGTCATATTTGTGGTTGCTACGACACAATTCATCCCCATCCTAAAACAAAAATTCATCATACTTACAAGCAAAATCGCTCAAAGTTAATTGAAATAGCATTACTAAACAGTCTAAACAATTCTTCCATATTAATATTATCTGCAACATCAATTGATTTTTTAAAAATTTAAAAATTATTTCTATCACAAATACTCCAATTAAAAATCATTTCCTGATTGGTAAAATATAACTGGTCCAAGTCAGAAAATGATTATAAACTATATATATTAACGATGAAAATGTTTTCTTTGATTTATAATAAAAAATATAAAATAATCAAAATAATAATCTTATTTCTTATATAATATCCTCAACAATCAAGGATACCATATAAGAAAGTATAATGTATCACACAATAAACTTACTTCTTCAAAGTACACCAAAGTTTGTTCGATGCCACCAGAAGTAATTCTTGGAAATTCAATCATTAGGAACATAAAGTTGGAAGACCTCTTTTCTTTTTCATTGATCACCTCGATCTCTCGGAATGTCAGCCTGTCAAGCCAATCCACTTTTATCAGGTGTCCGTTACGATGCTTTTTAGTAAGCTAAGGGGAAAATAAGGTATTATAAAAGTCATCAAAATGATTATTTTTGACAATGAAGCAAGCATGATAAAAAATTATTTAAGTTAATTTACTTTTGAAAGTTTGGTCATCTGTTCTTTACAGCAATCTGTTTTTCCAGGAGTTTTAGTTTTAAGATTACCATCAGCCTGCAGGTTATTCCAAAGTCGCAGATCATGCATTCCCTGTCGCAAAGCTCTAATTAAAGAAAATATTAAGAACAATATTAAAATTGCATCAAACAAACCAAAATTATATTAACTTCAATTTATAAATAAATTTTGAAAAACAAATTATTAAAAATCAGTGAAATATTAATAAAACAAATTAGAATCACAGTTAATTAAAATTCTACTACCCTGTCTCAATTTGAAGTCAAGTGGTACCTTTTTGCGATACCATGCTAACAAAAAAAAAACCTTCTTGCTACAAGTAATTTTAACACACAATATTTATGCCTATTTGTAAACGCATGCCTAAAAACATTATTTGTTTAAACTGAAGATTTAGAGCACAGTACAAGGGGGAAAAGCATAACTTACCCATATTTACTAAATACAGAAATAGTAGCCCCTCCAACTGGAACAGTTTTGTTTGGCCCATATACGTCCCACACTGTCAGTGTAATCAAGGCATTTCTTGGAAGCTCACAAAATTTAATAGGCAATATTAACCACTCATTCCAGCTGAGAATAAAAAAATTAAGAATGTATGTAGTCTCATTGACATGTTTGATAATTATAAAATAGAGACATTTAGACTTCAGTACAAGGGAATACAACTTTTTTTCATAAAGAGAACAAAGAATGTTACTGTTTAAGACAATACTTAATTTACACACACACACAGATGACTTATATTTAAAAATTAATAATTGAAGATTATCAAATTATTATGGACTCAAGTGCAACTATTAAAAAAATAAATAAATCCTCCATTCCATTATATCTAATATTTTGGGTTCTTGAAAATTTGTAGGGTAAGCCTGGGATTCATAGGTATAATTGATAGTCTGACCAAATAAATCATTTAAACCTTTTTTGTGCATTTACCTATACTTTTTGAAATGTTTAAAATGTGTCTTTAACAAAAAATTCAATTTTAATTTGAAGCAACTGCTATCCATTAATAATATTGTACTATTCCTCAATTTTTCCTTCTCATTTTTTTTAGGGGGCTAAGACATATTTTTAAAAATTTTAATTAAAAATCAAGGATTATCCATTATAAGTAACTGAAATCTATTAATTAAGCAATCTAATTAATTAAAATCTTTGTAAAATACATATACCATATATTTATTAAAATTTTGTTATCTAGTACAAGATGATTTCACCTTTTCTCTCAAATCCACTACTTCAATTTTATTAAAGAACTATTGAACTACTAATGAACACCAAAGCCTTATGATGTAGGAAAACAATCATTCATATTTCACGTAAATTATCAACAGTACGAAAATTTTTATAGAATATTTTAAAGCAAATAAATTTGAAATCATAAAATTTTTTACAAATGAAAATAATTTCAAATTAGAACTATTACCTTGTAAAGAGAAAACATGCACAAGTGCAACACACAATTCCTAAACAATTGACAACTTACTTCCATCTTGTAGTGAAAGCCTTGTATGACGTTTGAACAGGAAATGCTAAGGGTTTATTGTCAGCAAATATTTGGCAAGTAACGTACAAGTCTGAGCACTTCTCTTCACACAGCCCTGAATACCTTAATATGGGATCGTCAATCAAAGCTTTGTAGCTTGGCCTCGTTGGTCGACCTTCCAAAGTTCCACTACAATAAAAACATGCAGAATATAAGTCAATAAGGAGCAGATCCAGAAATACTTTACAGATGGGCAAAAAAAAATGAAAGAGTAATTGGTTATTAAATATAAAACTTTAGATATTAAATAGTATTAAGCATTAGTATTTAGCATATCATTAAAACTTATTTAATTAATCATATTGGTAGTTAATAAACAGTATAAACACATTTAATAAATGGTAATTAATATCATGAGACCAATGATGTTAGGTCCAATGTTTAAGTCGAAGACAAGCTGAAAAAAAAAAGGCTTCAAAAATATACTGAAGTTTATTTTTAAAAAAGTTTATACCAAAGTCCACAACATTCTTAATAAACAAAACTATAAGCTAGGAGCCCCTTAAATTCAGGATTCCTAGGCGTAACTGGCCTTCTGGAATATCAGACTCAAGTAAACTTTAATTATATCCAGGCTCCACAGGATTTCGAAAACTCAACCCAAAGAACCAGACATTCATTCATGGACTTGAAGCCTTAAGTAAGAAGGGGTTAAAAAGAAAACTTTTGTCAAAAAAAATATGGCTGGGGAGTTCAACTGACCCCTTGACCTCTTCCTGGATCAGTGTCTGTAAGTAGTTATACCTAATCTATAATAATAAAAGAAAGAGTCTGTCTGTGTGTATGTCTGTGGATCGCAAAAGACCTACTTAGACTGCTCTAAAAAATTCGAAATTTTTAATACCAATTCCTTTCAATACCTACGTGTGCACCTGAGGCATAGTTTTTTCATATTTGATTGTGATTTTTAATTAATATAATTAGTTTAAAAAATGTCATCCACTTGGGAGTGCGGGACGATAACAGGGCTTGAAAATACATGGACCGGGCCAAACAGGGGCCTGATGCCATCCTCTATTAGTGCTTGCTCTTGAAGTGCGCATGCGCCAACACGAATTTAATTTCGTTTCGATTTTGAGTATATTTTAATAAGTCGGCAGACCATAACAGAGCTTCAAAACACAACGACCGGGCTGTAACAGGGGCTTGATGCCATTCTCTGTTATTAATTGTTTTTTTCTTGCGCATGCTTCAACACGAACTGAATTTAGTTTAGATATTGAGTGTATTTTGACAAGTTAGCATACCTCTAAAAGGAAGCAATGCGAAGTTAACGGGTTCCCAGTAAGGCGGTACCATACTGCTAGTTATTGTATATGGTAAAAATGATAACTTTGATAAAATTAATGCTCAATAATTAAAATCAGTAAAAGTGTAACGGCTTACGAGGCTGTGACTATTTTTGTTTCTAAAGCAAATTCGGTCAGATGTTGATAATACTCGCAATTTACTGTTAAAAGATGAATGTCCAGTTAACATCCCAAGCAAGCTTGGTACTCATTTATTGACCAAGATAGGACTGAGTGAGCACATGTGTCTAAATTCCTATAAACAACCCAAGTGCAACTAAGTACGAGTTATAAATTCCCTTCTATTTTAACCACTGTGGTCAATATTTTTTTTTTCTCCTTTCATATATTATTAGGCTATGGCATTACTTCCCATAAACCCTCTGGTAAGATAATAAAATTTGACCTCAAAAAAGTTATCTGATCACTATGATTCAACAGCTCTATTTATACTTTATTCAACATTTTGTTGACGATTTTTAAATGTAGGTTTGCTATAAAATACCCAATCGAAGAAAACATAAAAGAAAAATCATTAAAGATCAAAGAAAGATTACAATATTCGCCTTTTTTTCTCAACTTAGTAAGAAATCACAATTACTCATGATGCCTAACATTGTAGACTAGAGCCGAACCCATTTATGATTAGTCAGCAGGGAACATTTACTTAGCACACTTAATTTAAAGTTATAAAAAGGGTTGAAATAATTAGAAGTCGGTTATTGACACATCGTCTTACTATTTTAATTAACTGGTTTGCAATTTCCAGTGGAACAATTCATAAAAATCTTCTAAGGCAAGAAGGGTGGGACAGAAAAAAATTAAATAATCATAATAAAAAGAACACAGAGAACAGCAAATAAGAAAATAGAAGTCGATAGTCGAAGTTTAAATTAAAAACAGGGAAATCCATAAAAAGTTCAAAAGGATAAAAGTGGGTATACGTATTCTCTCCAATTTCAAAACAAATTAATATACGTACATTTGAGCTATAGTTCTAGCTAAAGTTATTATTTTTTTAATATATATAAAGCAAACAATATATATGAAATATTAAACTATAATTAAGAGTTAGAGATTAAATTTAAGAGTTCGAAGTTTCTAAGTGGTAAAAATAAATTTTAATGAATAATGAAATGCTTACATTTTAATGCGGAAATTTGTGTTCATATGACAACTATAAACATAGTTAAAATTTTGCATAGGCCGTTCGTAAGACATAATACGAATCAATTTAACGTTATAAAGGGCTCTGAAATTTATTCATTTATGACAATTAAGTAGTATACTATATATACGTATATAGTATGGAGCAATTTTTTTTTTAATAACTTGGTTTTATATTCAAATAAAGTTTTTTTATTTATTAACTTCTTGAAAAGTTTACAGAACTGAAAACAAATCTTTATTGACAGTCCTACTGTTTAGTCACTTCGTATCAGTTTGAATTTATAATAAATGACTCACAAAGCATACTGCTTTTAAATATTAAAAACTATATATTTTAAATATTAAAAACTATGCATTTAAAGTATAAAAAATGATTCAATTTTTTTGAGGTAAAAACTTTATATTTTATTTGATTTGCTTTATTTTCAAAGAATAAAATTTTGATGAACGAAACGTGTTTTGACTTCAAAATTGTGTTGGCAACCACAGGGCATGTGATTATGACTGGTTTGTTTCCATGGAAACCTGCATAGATATAGAAAGTAGCAGATCTGCCCCTAGGGGAAAAGGTGAAGCCACTTTTGAACTAGTATCCCATAAGGCAGTTCGCAAGCTATCACCCATGGTGGCAATGCAGAATTTGGCAAAAGATAGGAAAAATGTTCATCACCTCAGGCTATCCTGTTGTTGGCGAGATTTTCATTTGGCGGTGAATCAGCGATCACTTATAACTTGCGGCTAGATTGTGGAACTTTCTATCCCATGATGCAACTGCAAAGAACGTCATATCATGACGTCACACACGCGGGTGAAACTTGAAACCGAAACAAAAATGGCTACACAAAGTAAATGTTTAGAGTGCAATTTAATATTTAAAACGATTCAACAGCTGCGAAATCACTTAAGTTTGGAACATAAATTGTGCATGTTGATAAAGCATCTAACATTTTCCAATATTAATGGTAAGAATATTTTTTTAATTGATGAATTCTAGAACATTTCTTTTAATTACTTCAATCACATTGATAGTTCAAGCAAAATATATTTCTTTTTATTTTCTTTTAATCTACTTTCATAATGAGTTGTTACTTTCTTTTAAATGAATTCTTTTACATCAATTTAGTAAAACTGATTTGGGGAGAAAAAAAAAGTGTTTGCACTGTTCAACATAATATTAACTAAATGTTTATTGTTGAATTTTCTTTCTCTTTTCTCCTTTTATTTTGACATTTTCACTTAGTATTTTAGTGTACTTTTTTCAGAATATTTTATGAAATATAAGTTGATTATTTATGTGTTTTGATGTCCTGTATGTTCCCAAATAAAAATAAAAAATGTAATTTTAATTTTTGAATAATTTTTATGTAACATAGTTTTCTTGATTTAACATATTTATATTTTTTTATTGTAGATTTTTTTGAGTGGCTTGCAAAAGAAGAAAGGGATACAAACTCCAAGTTTATTGTAAATAAGGCAACAAAAGAGTTAAAGAACCATAAGTACTCATCATTCAAATGCTGTAGAAGTGGCTCTTACAAGGAAGGTGGCTCTTACAAACGGCAGTTAAAAGCTCAAGGTACAAAGAAAATAGGATTCAATTGCACAGCTCACATCAGTGTGAAGGAGCACACATCTCATGTTGACGTCGAGTACTGTCCCACCCACTACTCGCATGATACAAAATTATGTCATGTACCAATTCCACAACAAGATAAAGAAATCATTGCTGGTATGTACATCAGTATTTCTGGCTATTTTACAATTGTACTCAATGTGAATATCAATAATAAAATTAGCTTTTTTAGACTACGAAAAGTAGTTTTTAATAGTGGGGTAAAGTCCTAGTTGCTGGCCCGGCGACAAAATATTAAATTTATTGAGTTCTTAAAGAGCGATAACTTTTTATGGCAACCAACGTTGTAAGCATCCAGAAGCTGATCAATTTCAGCTTTAGGGTTACCAAAAAAAATCTCAAGCTAAGACCAGCATTCGCAAAACATGATTTTTAAAATGTCACCAAGCTCATAAAGTGGCCTGGCCAGCAACTACAATTTGACTTAATATGCTTAGCATGTGAAAATAAGTATGAGAGGTATGAACTGTGTGTGTTTAAATCTATTAATATAATATTTTAAAAATAATCAATAATCAATGAGGTTTTGCTTTTCTTTTAATCCTTAATTATAATATATAATAAATATTTATGCATATTTGAACATTGAGAAATTTATAGGTTCACTTAAGTCATGTTGAGGTTTCTCTTACAACCTTTCTACGAATCAAAAGTAAATTTTCAAAATAAATTATTTTTACACAGTATCTGAATTTGCAAAAATAGAAACCATAGTGTTTTTTAAATCGACTTACAAAAATTTCTTAAATTGTAATGCAAATCATTTGGAATATTTTAACTTGATTTTTATGTTAGTGTGCATGCATAATAATAAAGCTTACAAAAGGTAGATTTAATAAATAACTACTTAAGCTAATTTAAAGAAATATATGAGTCCTATTATGATAGGTTCATTTTGGCTATACACTAAATACCTATAATGTAAATCATTAAAAAAAATCTGTTTGCAAAATACTAAATCCTTAAGTTGTTTTTGTAATAAACTACTTTCAAATGATATTGGTTATCTGATGCTGTAAAATAAAATGTAATTTTTTTTTAGGAAAACTTCTGCAGGGAATTCCAAAGCAGCGTGTCATAAGGGACATCAGATCTACATTAGATAAAAACTTAGAAAGAAAGCATCTGATAACAAACAAAGATGTTAATAACATAAGAACAAAGTTTGGAATAAATTCATCAAATCAAGGCTTTGTATTGAAAAATGATTGTGAAAGTGTGGATGAATGGGTCAACAATATGAGAAAGAGTAAAAACAACCCAATTCTTCTCTACAAAACCCAAGGGGAAGAAACACCAGAGATAAAGAAAGATGACTTTTTATTGGGCATCATGAACTCTTTTCAGAAGAAAATGTTACTAGATTTGGGTAATGATAGAGTTTGTTTGGATTCCACACACGGCATCACAAATAGTGGATTCGAACTTGTGACAGTGCTTGTTGTTGATAAATATAATGAAGGAGTGCCTGTGGCCTTTCTTATAACAAGTACTGTAAACACCATTAATTTATCAAAGTTCTTCACTGCCATAAAAACTGCTTTAGAGGTAAATCTTACACCCAAAGCATTTATGACCGATGACGCTTGCATGTTTTACAATGCATGGCAAGCTGTTTTCGGTCCTTGCATTAACCTTCTATGTTCATGGCATGTAGACCGAGCATGGCAAGGCCATCTAAATGGCATCGGAGAAAAGAAGAAGGCTTTATACCATACACTAAAAACCTTAATGTATGAGTTAGAAGAAGGAAAGTTTCGAGCAATGCTATCCGAATTCCTATTGCAATTGCATGAAGACTCTGATACTTTAACCTTTGCCCATTATTTTGAGGAAAATTATGCTAAAAGAACAGAATTATGGGCCTATTGCTATCGAGTACACCTTAGAATTAACACAAATATGCGTTTGGAGAATTTCCACAAAAACCTCAAGCATACGTATTTGGAGGGTAAAAAAGTTAAAAGACTTGACAAAACGATTGAAGAACTGTCAAATCTAATTATGGATAAGGAGTTCGACAATTTAGTAAAAGAACAAAAAGGGAAAATAAACCATAAAAGCTCATTGGACTTTAAAACTCACCATAAGGCAACTGCAATGAGCAGAAGTATCACGAAAATTAATGATTTGGAGTGGGAAATACCATCATCGGATGAGAAAAGCACATACAGAGTAATACAGCTCCACCAGAAATGTGCTGGAACATGTGTTATAAACTGCCGTACTTGTAACATATGTTCCGAGGCATTTCAGTGTACTTGCCATAACAACGCTATGGCTGGTACAATTTGTAAACACATTCACTATGTGGTGCTGACATGTGTGGATCCTGTGTCCTACTCTGGGCCCTTAAACCAAGCTGCTTCATGTTCTACCTCTCCTGTTGAAATTGAATTAGCCACAGTAGAAATACCTCAGAGCAGCATAGTAGAAGAAAATAAACTGAAAATTAAATGCATAGCAGCAAAGTTGGAGAACATAACAACCATGGATGAGGCAAAGTCAAGGCAAATTAAGGCCCATCTAAATGCCATTGAACATTTACTATCTGTGCCTGATATCAGTAATCAACCAGAAATCCCAAGTAAAGATCAGAAACTGGAGCCAGCGAACAAAAAAGCTGAAAAACAAAAGCGTTTCTTTTCTACAAAAAAGAAACATACCACTAAGAAACGCAGGCTGTTGAAACCCAATTCAAAAGAACGACAAGAAACTGCAAACATTCTTCTGAATAAGGCATTTATTGTTTCCACAAATGCAAGCAATGATCATTTGTATACCAGTATAACAACTGGTACAAAATAGTTTTTTACAATTTCTCTTATTTTCACATTTGCAATTTTAAATTTTTAAAACTTATACTCTGTTTATATTTCATATATTATAATGCTATTTAATTGATAATTTTAAAATCCTGTACACAAAAAAATTGCATAGTATGTATTAATTTTTTGCTTACGTACTTAATTGCTTACTGTTAGTTATTATTATTTGCTTACTATTACTATTATAATACTTAATTACTTAAACTCAATTGTATTGCTTAAAGCATTTTTTACAAGAATAGGTTTTATTTTAAAAGTTTGAATTCATGCATGAGTGATGGTTAAAATAAATAATGGATTTTTTAAAGTTAATGATTTCTCTATCTCATTTTTGTAGTATGTATTTTACTAATTTATCAGGTTTATGCGAAATGACTACTTACTCATCTTTATACAAAAAAGAACCATAGGTTGTATATCTAAACCAGACCTACTATATTGACCTAATATGTTGACATTCGACGTTTTTTTTGTTGTAATGAAAGCACTCTTAACACTGTTTAAACGCATTATCAAAAAGTGAAAAAAAAATCAAGTTTAATATCAACTCTAATTCACTTAAATCTGTAGTTATACCCAAGTTGGTTAAGCTTAATAACAGTCTTTAGTTAGATGTGCAATATTCATTAAAAAGTTTTACTTCCACATTATAAGTCAGTAAAGGAAAGAATATCAAATAATTACCAATAATCAATGTCCTCTGCAACTATGTAGAAATCACTTTATCAATTCGATATACGATTTTACGACTTAGTAAACTAAAAGGCAGCTTATCCCCAAGTGAGCATAACATCTATCATCTCGAGAGTTAAGCCACCATTTAGTAGAATAGAAGATTAATTAATTTTAACTTGATAAAAACACTTAAATTTGTCTATTTCTAGCATCTTGGTGTCTAGTAAAAGCCTCACATATGATATGAACTATAAATGTAGTAAATACCTAAAAAGACAACTTGTAGTAAATAGCAATAGGCATTGAAACGTCAAAAGAAAGACAAGAATACCTTCTTCTGAATATGACATTTATTGTTTCGACAAATGCAAACATTGATCATTTGCATACTAGTAAGTATAACTGGCAGGAAATATTTTTTACTATATTTCTTTTATCTTCACATTTGTAATTTTGAATAATTAAAACTACTCTGCTTATATTTCATATATTATAATGCTACTTGAAACGGTCATTTTAAAATCCTGTACAAAAAAAAAAATTGCATAGTAGGTTTTAGTTACTTTTTTGCAAACATATAAGTTATTTATCTAACAGTGCATTTAGTGGTTTTGGATGTCATAGACATGAAATTTTTTTTTACTAGCACTATATGTTCATCGGTTAAAAATTGTTTAATATCAGTGAATGGTATTTTTTGTAATCAGGTGCAGTTTTTCTAATCAGGTGTTTTAACATATTTTAAAACAAACTAACACTTATTCACCTTTATACAAAAAAGAACCATAGGTATCTACATATCTAAGCTGACCTGCAATTTAGTTGTTGCTAAAATGTGTTGACTTTCGACAGGAATTTGTTTTAATTAAAGCACTCTTATAACACAAACATATAAGTTATTTATCTAACAGTGCATTTAGTGGTTTTGGATGTCATAGACATGAAATTTTTTTTTACTAGCACTATATGTTCATCGGTTAAAAATTGTTTAATATCAGTGAATGGTATTTTTTGTAATCAGGTGCAGTTTTTCTAATCAGGTGTTTTAACATATTTTAAAACAAACTAACACTTATTCACCTTTATACAAAAAAGAACCATAGGTATCTACATATCTAAGCTGACCTGCAATTTAGTTGTTGCTAAAATATGTTGACTTTCGACAGGAATTTGTTTTAATTAAAGCACTCTTAGCATCAGTTTAACACATTATTCAAAAATTCAAGAAAAAAATCAAGTTTAATATAAACTTTTATTCACTTAAATCTGTAGTACCAAAATTGGTTAAGCGTAATGTCAGATGTGCAACATTCATTAACTAAACTTTTTACTTCCACATTATAAGTCAGTAAAGGAAAAAGCAACAAATAATTACAGATAATCAACGTCTTCTTCAGCAATGTAGAAATTTCTTTGTCGATTCGACATCAAGATTACGGCATAGTAAACCAAAAGGCAGTTTATCCCCGAGTGAGCATAACAATTATCAACTCCCCGAGAGTTAAGCTACCATTTAGTAGAATAGAAGATAAATTTTAACTCAATAAAAACACTTAAATCTGTCTATTTCTTTGCTTCTTCGTGTCTTGTAAAAGCCTCTCACATATGAACTTTAAATATAATATAGTAAATACCTAAATTGCAGCTAATAGTCAAATTAAAACGATTGCGAATTCAATTATTGTTGTTGATGTTGACACTTGAGCTTTCACTCTTGTGGCGCTGCTGTACGCTGATGCATCATGGGATAGAAAGTTCCACAATCTAGCCACAAGTCAAAGACTTGTGTAGGATTTAAGCGATTTGCTGAGTTGTGTTGTTTATACGCTGATAGACGAAGCCAATAATTATTTTTTTCTAAATGGCACTGAATAATATTATAGTTATTCAAACCGTAATTAAAAATATAATTGTTATAATATGAATTATATATTAGCGCTTGATTAAAAATATTATAATATGCTTTCGTCTGCATTATTGGGCATATTTTACGAACCGGGTGTTTTAGAATTTTGTTTCCCACTTTCGATAATGCTATTCTCAGGCCCGGACTGGCCCGCCGGCCCGTCGGCCGGCGGGGTGCGCCCTTTTCAAAAAAAAAAAAAAAAAAAAACCTTCTGATTCATAGTTTTTGAACTCCAGATTCGTCTTCTCGTAGGTTGTTCGCACATTCATATGGTGCATAGGGAGTCATTTTGTAATGTCTTATTACTAATGGCTAAGCAGATACTTAACAAGGCGCCTTCACTTCTATTCTAGGCGCTGACCAGTCGGATAAATAAACGATTACAATTCCGAAAACATGGAATTATTTGTCATTTGTGTAACTTACGTTTTCCGTTTAGGATATGGTTAGATGAAACAGAGCCTTCAAAGTTAACTTTCATGGCTTTACGCCTTAACACACGCGATATAATCAATTTTAACAATAAGTTTTAAATGGGACATTGACAAATATTAAAAACTGATTTTAATAAGGCGCCTTTTTCTTTTCATAGAAGCGCCATAATGGCTTTATGCACCTAGAAGTTGTTGTCAACATGAAAGTCCAACAGTGCCTTATATAATATCGAGGCACTCCAATGAAACAAAAAACGTTTCTTCAAATATTCTGCACCAGGTATTGTTGTGAACCAGGAAGTCCAAAAGTGCCTTATGTAATGTCTTATAGGCCATAGACACTCCAATGAAACCACCTGGTCATTCACCTTTGTGCCTTTTGTACCGACGAATAATACCCTGTGTGGGGGGAGTGCATGTTAAATATGCTCTAAGTTCCAACGCTGCGTACGATGTCGCCCTTAACGGTTGCGTTGGGTGCCTACTCAGGTGTCGGCTCGTCACTTGACTGTGGCTCTAAAATACAACGCCATCGTCATAAGCCCTCGTGCAGCTCTATGATAATTCAAACCTCACCTAACCAAATAAAACTCATTTGGTTTCGTTAATGAAACACAGCGCAAGCGGGGCAATTAAGGCGCTACATTTGTCACTGATACCTTCAAAGGTTTTGTCCTCGCCTAAAACTGATGGTGCTGGGCAGAAAGCTAATCCCGCCAGTATAGAAATCCCGCCGGAGGCGCATATATATGATTATATAAAGGATCTAAAAAAACAGCGCTAACTATCAGTATTAGGGCGCCTACGACCGTACAATATCACAAAAAACGCTTTTAGACTTTCTTCTTCAATTTTGACACTTGGTACAGAATAGTATTTCTGACGTATCATGTCGTCGGAATTTTTTTGTTTTTGAATAAGGGATCCAAAAGAAACATGAGTCAAGGAGTATTAGGAAGCCTTTAATTTTACATACCGCTGTTCGTCTTCCGTGTACATGTTTAAATTTTCAAACTAGCGCCTTGTGTAAGGGACTGGTGTACGCTAAAAATGCCGTGGTCTCAAATGTCGTGGTCTCTCGTTCCATTCACACCTATACAGGGCCTGCTCTTCCATAAGGCCTGTTAGGCCCGGGCCTAGGGCCCCCAAATTTTAGGGGCCCAAATCTCAGTTTCTATTATGCTAAATGCTGTAAATCCCCAAAATATCAGTAAACTAAAATAAATTCGGATATTCTACTTTGTTTTTTTTCTCAATTTTAAGTGAGTAATTGACCTAACGTTATTGTTTTGATCGATGTTTCTGAGATTTCCTAGAACAGGCCCTGCACCTATAAAAACCATACGCCAAGGAGCAATGGAGCGTCTACGATATCACTTAGCTGGATTAGGACTTTCTTGTTACAATTTTGATACTTGGTGCCAAGACGTGCTTCATGTCTTTCGTTCAAATACATATTGTCGCCTGAATTGTTTTTTTAAATGAGGGAACAACTAAGGAAACACGTGTCAGAAGGAGTATTAGGGCGCCTTTAACTTCAAATTGATGCTTTTTTTTATAGCAGTTATGAGAGACTGGTTGATTTTGATTTGAACGTTTAACGAAATATTCATGCAGTAAATGGAATCAGCAAAGAAGAAGCCACCAGACCTAAAGTACGCCTTTTTTGTTTAGCAACCGAAACTTCCTGTTTGGACGTTTGATACTCTACTCGGAAATCTTCAAAACACATAACAAATCGAAGTGCAACTCTAAACTTGAATAGTTCAATCCAAATAGCAGCTGAATCATCTAATGATGGTGAAAAAATACTTAAAAATCGCAAACAAAGCGCATTTTGGTCTACTCTTTCTTTGTGAAGTGTGAAAATACGTTGAACACGTGTCCTTGGGCCTGACTT
The DNA here is from genome assembly GCA_023701765.1 of Hylyphantes graminicola. Taxonomy (NCBI): domain Eukaryota; kingdom Metazoa; phylum Arthropoda; class Arachnida; order Araneae; family Linyphiidae; genus Hylyphantes; species Hylyphantes graminicola. Next base: position 58,426,622 of record CM043111.1, on the reverse strand, counting down.
GAAACTATACCTCTCCCGACCTTAAGTTTGCAGTATACAAATGTTCTACGAGAAAGAGGGTAAATAGTTCTCATTTTGGAGGGCGAGAATCGAATACAAAAAGGTATTTAACATTCAATAAACAAATTTATTTGTTATTTCAAGACATAAATTTATTATTTTTATTAGTTTAGCTTCAGTAAGAGTGTTATTTTATTTATTTTTTTCCTTCGATTTTGACGTAACAGGGCGCACGAATATCAGGATAAAATTATCAACCAATCGGAGCAGGCGAAGCTTCGGCGCCAGCCGCCTTGTTTACTCAAATTCTTACGCGTAGTACATTTCTCTGCTGCAAACTTAAGGTCGGTTTTGGTATAATAAAGAGAACAGAAAGCGAACCGAACGCCAATCGAATATATATAATAACGGATCATTCTATATATAACCTAAACTCTTTATTACACTTGACGGTTATATTTCAAATAACGATTTTTTTTTTTTGGCGTCTGAATGGTGTTTTTACTGTTTTTCCTTCTGCCACTTCCGTTGCAAGATATCCCAGACATAGTTTTCTTGGCTATTTTTTCTGTCTACATATGTATTAGCGAAATAATAGTAGAGCAGTTTAAGAAAGTCGCCTATTTTTCTTTCAACTTCCAAATCCAGTGGGAATACAGTGCATTGCATTCACAGCGGCCATGTTTGCTACTGAAAATGTGTTTTGGAACCTCAAAATTCTTTTAATTCGGGGAAAAGTGTGAAATGTTAGTGTTAATTATTTGTTCTTCGATAATTTAAACTGTGAATATTATTAGTTAACCGTGAATTTTATTATTAAGTAACGAACTGACACCAGAGAAGGCACACAACGCAAGGGTTAATAGCGACATCGTAACGTTACAACTGTGGATAATATTTAATGTGCACTCCCTCTACACGGGGTATTCGTTAGACATTTTTCAGCTAAGTCTACTTCGCATGGGGGTGAATTTTGATAGCGTGATTCTCATACGTGGCTCCGTTTTTTTTTTTCGTTTTTTATAAGTTGCTATATTGTGCACTCACAAATCAGTAAAGGTCACGATATTACACAATGTTAAAGAACCAAAACCGACCTTAAGTTTGCAGTATATAAATGTTCTACGAGAAAAAGGGTAAATAGTTCTCATTTTTGAGTGCGAGAATCAAATATAAAAAGGTATTTCACATTCAATAAACAAATTTATTTGTTATTTCAAGACATAAATTTATTATTTTTATTAGTTTAGCTTCAGTTAGAGTGTTATTTTAATTATTTTTTTTCCCTTCAATTTTGACGTAACAGGGCGCACGAATATCAGGGTCAAATTATCAACCAATCGGAGCAGGCGAAGCTTCGGCGCCAGCCGCGTTGTTTACGCAAATTCATCCGCGTAGTACATTTCTCTGCTGCAAACTTAAGCTCGGTTTTGGACACGTAGGTGTTTTTGAGGGGAGAAGACTGGCGCCGATGTCTACTATATTTTCTACAGGAAGTATAAAAAAAACATACAAATAAAATATTGACTGATTTATTTGAAATCGCTTTCAAGTAGTGCATTTTGTTAGTCAGACACATGATATCTTTGGATGTACGATTTTTGCTTTTTTCATTCTTTCTCTCTCTCTCTCTCACACACAACTTTATATTTTTTAAATAATTATTCTGCTTAAGGGCCCTCGCTCGCCCTCCGATTTCGAGCGTGGCTTCTTCACTTTACTTCACATAGCTGATAAGGGGGGAAGCGGGGAAGAACCCGACTTTTCTTTTTGGGAATTCTTTGGCGAGCTTACTGGTTAGTGAAAACTAGCAACCCTAGGGGGGGGGAACAACCTAGTGTTAGGGGGGAGAGGGTTGGTGACAGTCGTAATTGATGGACGCGGACGGTTATCCAATGCCACTTTGAAAGTTCTATTTGAAAAGGGCCCTTTAGGGGCATTGCTGTGTCTTTCTTATCATTGCCCAGTCCAACCAGACGAAGAAATGTCTACATCATATGGTTTTTCGATGATATTATTAGTTGTGAAGATTTTGTGGTTGCACGATATAGAAAAAAAAACTGTTCTGCATCAAATTCTTTTACAATTGCATTTCTATGATGCATGACTAATATTACTACTGTTTATTGTTACTAATATTGTTAAGATTAGTATAAAATATTTAGATTGGAATTGGAAGTATATAAGAAGAAAAGCTAGTACCATATATCAACGGAGTGAATTAAGACAAATTTTAAATAATTTAAAAAAAAAAAGACAAATTATTCTAAAAATATGAATTGCATGGCCTAATTCCACAATTGATTTAAAATTAAAATATCTATCTATAAATATAACAAACTGGTGTTTTCTTTGCAATGGCAATTTCTTTTTTAAATCTAAGGCGAATTGCGTCAATGATTGGAAAATCTAAAAGTTTTTAAATAAAATTTCTAAATTGAAGAGCTTAGTGGAAGAACGCGCTAAGTGACAAAAAGGTGAAAAAGAGACAAAATGTGCTTCAGAGCTTTTAGTTTGCAACTTCTCTCTAATTCACAAAATCATAGTTTTTTCTGCATGATATATCCGTATGGATCGTCAAAATGCTTGGTGGCTTTTGGCTTAATCGTAATTTACGTAATAACACGAAATTTACAATTTGGCAGTCGTTTAGTGGAAGTGGAAGAACGAGATAAGTGACATTTTTTAAGTAATTTTAGTCCATAATTGTTTCATAATTCTTGTACTAAACTTCTGATTTTCAAAATTCTTTTTTTGTTTAGAAGATAGGACTTCATAAGATCTTTTATTTAATACGTTTGCCTGTCCGTCCATCATTTTGTCCGTCCGTCCATATATATCCCTTTCAATTTCCGATCCAAAGTGCCTGAATTTGGAAATTATTTTTTTTGGTTCGAAAGTGAAAAATTAGATGACTACAATGCATAGTGTTTGGCCACCTGTCTGTACGTCTGTTATTTTGTTTCTATTCGTACGTCCTACTACCCCCCCCCCCTTCTTTGTACCCGTCCAATTTTTAAAGTTGTTAAAAACTTTCAATTACCTTGAATAAAATATATGGTAATGAAACTATTTGTGCCTTCTACACGTTTTTGAGGGTGCTCATACTAAAAAAATTGTTTTTTTTCCCCATTGATCTGTCTGTCTGACTAAAACTACTTTACAATTCGAAATAAAAGAGCTACAGACTTCACATTTAGTATATATACAATCACACAATAATTTTAATACAATACAACCATTAAATTTTTAGTTAAAGCATCACACAATAAAGTAGTACTCGTTTGTTATTAAAACAATACGAAATCAGAAGTATGAAAACAAAAACCGAAGTAGGTAGATCCGATGTAGAATGAAAATTAGTCAAAAAAGTAATAAATAAAACCGTGTCTTACAATATTATTATACAATTACAAAATTAATTTTGTGTATTTTGAACAAAATTACAATTGTGATAGATACAGCAATTATTGTTTATTTAATACAATATGAATAGAGTTTGATTCAACATTATAAATAAAAATAGCAAAAACTTAGGTACTTGAGTCTATGAAAAAAGAAAACAAGTCCTGTTTGGGAAGTTTTCGATGTTTCAGAAGAAAACTGAAAAATAATAATTATAATTCCACTATTCGGCCAAACCGAATATTCGGCTAAAGTGGCAAAATACCGAATATTAGTAACCGATTATTCGGTGCAATAGATACAGTCTTAAAATTTTATTTTGGGGCGTCCGACTAGTACATGGAACCAAGTATAAAGTTTTCTATATTTTGCATTTGCAAGGAGTAGCTGCCATAGAACTTTGTAGGTTTGAAAGTTATTGAAAATACTTTATAAATATAATAACTTTTAAATAATAATCAGTAATTGAAAGTCGTATAATGTTTACTTCATTTACAGCATTTCTACAACAGTAGAACATGATCATTTAAACAATTTATTTTTACAATCGTGATGCATAGTTATTTTAGGAGTTTAGAACATTGCGCGAAATGCGTTCGATAAGCTTTAGAGATCAAATGTAAAATGGCTTTGAAACTATTTTTGTACCCATAATTCATTTTTTTTAACAAGCCAGATGCTTTGAATATTCGGTGTAATGTTGTTTTAACGCGAAACTGCGATCTCCATAGAACAGGTGCAATTTTTTTTAATTATACCATCTGTTCACTGCTAAGTTATCTATGTTTGTTACAATAAAAATCAGACGACATCAAAATAGACTATATTTTATAAAATGTTAAAACCTTTAACTCCATTTAATTTAAAAATGAAAATGCATTTTTTTTCCTTTCTTGCTATTACACATTTTAATATAGATATAAGATGTTAATTTTAATAACTTTAAAACCTAAAAATTTTATTGGCAGCTTGACCCTAATGACCCTTGCTCATGCGCAATTTTCTCGGAAACCTTATTATGAAGATCGACAAGTACTGGGAACTCGTGAGCCACATTTAAAGTGTGTTGCTCTGCTCTTTTAGTTCAAATTGTAAAGTGGCTTCAGACAAAAGGATAGAACAATGTTCGGAAACAACTTTTTTAGAATCATCACCCTCCAAAACGCGCAGAAAACACAAATTTTATGAAGTATATACTTGTACCCATTATAGACAATGCTCTCAATATAAACACCTCAGATCTTTAAAAGTTAAATTTTTAGTCGAGAGATGGTGTTACATGTCCGGAAAGAAAAGCAGTTAAAAAATATTTTAGCCTAAAAGTTGCACACAAAAAAAAAAACCGTGCTTTTGAAAGTGATTTGTATTTTCGTGTCATGCTGATTCTAATTATAGGAAAGCTATTTATTTTTATGACATAATGTATACTTTAAATATTGAAAAGTGGAGTGTTTTAGAAAGCTGGCAAAACTTATATTCGATTGTTATTGCATCAGTATTTTAATGATGATAGCCTGTGGTCCAGAGAATGTAATCCAAAGATCGCCCATGCAGGGCCTGATTAAGCAATGTAGGACCTGTAGGAAGTCGATTTTGACAAAGCCACGGACATGAATTTTTTAAGGATCGCCCATTCTATTTGGTCCTTTATATTAAAAATTATCCCCGTAAAAATACTTTGGAAATCGGTAAACGATTCGAAAAACGTCAAATATTTGGATTGCTTTCTCTGTACAAACCCAAATCTTTTCATAAACAATAAAGATGCCCATAGACATCGGTATTTATTTTAACCCGCAATTAAATATCTAGTATTGAGCAGGGCGTCATTTATGTACGTCCTCTGGTAATATTATTTTATAAAATACGTAATATTTTTATTAAAATAAAAATTATAAAGTGAAAACCTATATCTGTAACAAATAATTAACACTCGATGAAAGCCTAAAAAATAATAGAAATTAATGGCATCTCGCCCTTTTTCAAGGAATGTATGAATTAAAAAATGCTTAAATACCCTTAAATTTATGTATTATACGAAATTATCAAATTGAAAAATAATGCATTAAACCGCAGGGCCGTTTATTCCTCACTTCTAAGGTTTGTGCAGCTATTCGTTTGTATCTTTGTCCTTTGGTCCTTTAGTATGGCCTCGATGCTTGATGCCTTTATTTTACCGTTTCTTAGTAGTTTTCATGATAAAAAAAATGGTACCGGATTTACCCCTTTTGGTACTAGGAAAAATATTCAAAAACAGCTTTTTTATTACTATTGACAGAAAAAAAATCCAAAATTAAATTTTAAAGGAGAAGACACTTTTTGTAAATGCCTTAGATGACACAAAAAAATACAATCGTCACTTGAAGCAAAGCGGGAAAAAAATGACCAGTCCCTTTCACGATTCAGAAAATCAGCACCGTTTACGAGTCCAAACCAAAAATAGTAAACGAAGAACGCCTCTTATCTCACTTTCCAGTTATCTATACCACAGACAATATACCTCACATTTCTCTCCCTCATTCCCCCCACATACGTCTCATATTACCCCCCGCCTAGGCAGAGCAACTACATTTGGCTACATCTCCCTTTTTTTTCTAATCACTATAGCCAACATCGCCAAACTGCTGGGAGGGGGGGGATTTGCGAAAGAATTGCTTTTTGTCATCAACTGCTCTTAAACTAATTAAAATTATGCTTCCAAATTTTTAGGGAGGCTTTATCACGATCGTAACTTACATGAGAAGAAATTGCAACGTGTTCGGACGGTAATTTTCAAAATTGCGACCCCCTAAAATTTTTTAATTTTTAGACATTTTTGATAATTTTTAATTAAAAATCTAATCATCAAATGTTTTTCGTTTTTTGTCGTTTGTTAAGTGAACTTGTTCTGTGTATGAAAAAAATTATTTGGAGAAATTTAGCGTTTTTGAACATGTGTTATTCTTGGCACAAAAATCGTCTTTTTTAAAGTTTAAAGCTCCATATCTCCCTTAAAAATTAAATTTCAAAGCCCAAATTTTGAAATTTTCTTGTTTTCAAAATTAGGCATCGAATGGTGTGTTTCTTAAAATTCGACTTGATGTTTTAATTTTTGAGATGAGGGCCCTTAAGATCAAGATTGGATGTCATGAGTACAAAGGGCATAATATTGGTAAATTTAAATTTCTACTGTAAACTATCCGAAGATATGAATATGTTTGTTAACTTGGCCGTTATTTTTCCTATCTATTTATTGTTTGTAATTGAAAAACAATCAGTAGCCATTTTGCGAAGTGCCCACTATGTTACGGCCAAAACGATATGTGCTCATTCAAGAATGCCCGGTTATTCTGTTTTATTAAAAAGTTAATTCGCTAACATCACCCCTTTTGTCCGACACCTGAGTAGGCACCCAACGACATCGTTCGCAGCGTCGGGACTATGGAGCATATTTAAAGGTCTGCAATCATTTTAGCGATGCCCGGACCCGGTACCTTCCGTATTCAAGGCGAACGCGTTAACCGACTGGACTCTCCATCCCCCAAATATAAGTTAAAAAAAATAAAACTAATTAATGTTCATAAAGAGTAATACTTTATGCTCAAAAACACTGCATTTACAATGGAAAGTTAAATTAAAATTAAATTTAAATTGAAATATAGCATTCAAAAAGATATTAATTAGCAATAATTGTAATTAAAAATATAATTAAAAATAGTTGTAATTACAAATAATTGTAATTAAAGATAGTAGTAATTGCAAATAATTGTAATTAAAAATAATTGTAAGTTTAACGAATTTTCATTTTTAATTACAAATAATTTAAGTTGAAAAATAATATTAAAATCCCCCCCCCCCCCCCCCCCCACACACACACACAATTTTTTTGCGCCCTTTGCAAGAAGGGCCGGTAAAGCTGCGCCTTTGTTAGGGAGCCAGTCCGGCCCTGGCTATTCTTATGATATGTTATGCGGAAACTAGTTTAAAGAATTAACTGTTTGTTAAGTCAGTTATTAATCTACCACTGCTTAATTTAATCCCAGACCTTATTAGGTCCTTTCTCTTCCACCAGGTCTGGAATTAAATAGAGAGTTTGGTATTTTAATTTTATAAAGTGGTGCAATTAATATAAATAATAAATTTGGCAGTCAAAGTAAAACAAATAATACCATTTGAATACGTAAATTGTTGTTCTTAAAGCAAAACCAGTTGTTGAACGAATGGGTGATATCGCAAGATGGGCACCTGACACTTTATTATGTCTGTAAACAATTTCATTGCGTGAGTTTCGTTGCCGCGTAATAGTATGTCATAGAAATAGCATTATCGATTCCTTTATTCTTGATGCGTCACATCCGCAGCGAAAGTGTAAAGTTGAGTAACGCTCCCTCCAGCTCAGGTGCCAGCCTCGTTACTCTACTTAAATTATCTAAATTCAGATTTTAAATTGCATTTTGTCTGTAATAATGTGCTTTGATGTCGTGGAAAGTTCATTGTGTTGTTTCATAAAGAATGTGAGTCCTAAAAAAAACCAGGGCCGGATTACCAATTAGGCAAGGTAGGCAATTGCCTACAGGCCCCGTACATTTTAGGGGCCCCGTACATTTTAGGGGCCCCGCAGTTTCCATTTCACAAGTGGCCCCTTTAGAATTTACGTTTTTTCACTTTTTTTTTTTTTTTTGGAAGTCAGGAATTTTTGTAGCAGATGAAAAACAAATACAACACGTCAACGCACAAGCCTAAAAGGGGGTAAAAGAAACATCTGTCCAGTAGACTAACCCCCACCCCCACACAACACGTAGTAAAGGCCCAAGAGTTTTCGTTATCTATTTCGCGGACACATTACCACTGTATTCCGAGAAAGATGTTAGCGGCTCTTTTGACCAGGGTTGTAATCAACACCAAAAGCTATTGATAAATAGCACCTTATTTGGCTACTTCGCTCTAAAGGGGCCCCAAAGAGATATTTTTGATGTTTCTTTTTGTTATTGATTGGATACGCTTAATTTGTAACAATGTTTTGGAGCAAAATATAAATTTTGCTCCAAAACATTGTTGTAAATTAAGCGTATCCAATGAATAACAACAACAAAAATATCTGTTGGGCTATATTGCCCAACAGAGTGGCAGTGCTAGTTGAATGCAATGAATATAATCCAGGTTCAAATAACTTTATTTAAGTTATAACGAAATAGTAAAAATATCTTATTAACTAAATTTAAGGAGGAGATATTGGAATTATAGAAATAGTTTCTCAAAACTTTATTTATTAGAAGAAAAGTTATCGACAATTTTTAACAAGTTGCAATTTAGAGTTCATTTATTTTATAAATTTTGTCATGTTTTTTCATTTAATTAAATGTAAATATTATCTTATTCTTCAAAAGGTATGATTCTAGCATCTAGTGATGATGAAGTGAAAAAAAACCATCTAGTGTTAGTGGATAATGTTCTTATGTATAAAAAGTTACTATTTCACAACTTGAAGTAGACGGTTTATTACGTTTAAATGTATTTCATATACAAAGTCTACGATGAGTTGATTTTACATATACCATAGATGATTCAAAAAAAAAAGTTTTACTATATATGAATCAAATGATATAATGTAGAATTACCTATCTTTCAATAGCTTTTAACTTTTAATACATATCTTATACTATAATACGAGGAATTGGACCCAAATCGAAAATCGCCCCAGAATTAATAAACTCCGGTAAACTTAGGGGTCTGGTTTTTGGCCACGACGTATCGATTGGCACAGGTTCTGAAGTGCTACCCTCAAGCAGTTCGGAGTTACAGATAGGATATTTTCAAACTTAGTTCGCCATAATGGCTACTTTCCTGATGCCATCTGCTAAAGCTATAAGCCTCTGCTTAAGCTACAAATGTTTAGTTAAGATTTTAATTTTTCAAATTTAAATAAATTCAACCTTGCTTTAAACTTTATTGAGTTTTACAGAAATTGTAACATGAATATTTTTTTAGTTCCAATCAGCAGACGATTTCAGTTATATTCTGTTCATTGGCGATTTTTGGCGATCTTGAAAATTTAACGTATGGTTGACATACCTATCAAGTTGAATGAAGTATGAAATGGAATGTTTACCACATTTCGACATTTTTGTTGCTTTTCAACGAAACGCCAATTATCAATTACATTTCATTTCCTATGACTTTTAAAACTTTACCTTTGTATAGAATAGTTCCCTTTCCAAACTCTAACTTTGTTTACAATGGTGCACTTTAACTAATGTGACCAGACGTCCCGCTTTTGGCTGGACAGTCCCGCTTTTTTGTAAAAGTCCCGCAAAGTCCCGAAAAACGAGGAAATTGTAAATAAAATAGACTTTTTTTTATGAATAATCGTTGTAAAACGCTATGACGTCTTTAGAAATTGTTAAATGAAGCTAAAGTCATCAACAAATTGGTGGAGTATGGTTTCTGTTTGCCTGGAGCCACTGCTGCTGTTGAACGCGCCTTCCTTATCTTTCTTATACCAAGTGTGTTATTGTGTGAGGGGGGGGGGGGGGGGGGGTGATGGAGTGTCCCACTTTTTGATTTTGAAAATCTGGTCACATTAACTTTAACCGGTTATCTTTTCACCAATGGTTTCACAAATTTTCTTATGGTATGATTGTTTTGATAAATCACAATTGAAAATTTAAATCTTCGAGTTAGCTTCGATACCTATTTTCTCCGAGCAGAGCTCGGTCACCCGCTGGTAGTTAAAATAATTAAACTTCCATAAATGGTCAGAACATCATCACAGATACGTTGCATTTTTTTAACCATTTTTTTTATTTCATAGAACTCATTCAAGTCTGAAAATAATAAGTTAAAACGTTTTCGTTATTACACATGTCTAAATGGAGTCCCACAGTCTGAATACTTTAGATAAATATCATAGATTAGGGCGATATCCTATTTTACTCGACAACTTAATCATAATACTAACTTAAATAGAGTCGCACAGTCTGAATACTTTAGAAAAAATATCAACGATATCCTATTAACACAGCAATTAAGATAATTTATAGATTGAACCCATTCACGAGACATTAATTGGTCATGTATTACCCGGAAATTTTTTGGAAAAATCTGTTACATATCCCACCTTTCATCCCTATCTCATGCAAGAGTTTTTACGAACTGTTCAAAATGAAGTAGAAAATACTGTTTTTTGAACTATATCAATGGGGTGGATGTAAAATTAAAGACCCCTCACAATTCAACCATGATTGTATGATGATGTCATATGAGGCAAAATATTCCTTACACGGTGCTGAAGCCTTTCCTATGATGAATGTTAGAAATTTAATACGAGAATTCCAAACTAAAAACGTTTTACATTGTTTTGATAAGAAATTCTTTGAAGACCTCGTGTACCACTTCAATATGAAAAATAAATTACAAAAAATTAACAATGTATAAAATGTATATGTTTTAAGACTTAATAAATATCGATGTAACCTTATTTGATTTTTATCTATTAATTTAAATGATCTCTACCCATTTATTTACTTAAAATGTTCAATATCTAGAGATAAAATATAAGTTAGTTTTTAATGTATATGACTTGCTGTACTTTAATAAAAATAGATGAGTTATATTTACGTGTTAATTTTCATATGCATAAAAATACATTCAAATATTTCTTTTACAATAGTATTGAAGAAAAAAAAGTACCTCCACTGATTTTTATAAAAAATTGTATTATTTTATATTATGAAGAAAAATATCGTAACGAGTAGAAATTATATTTTATATTATGAAGAAAATATCGTAATGTGTAGAAATTATAATTTTGATTAGCTTTGAGTCGAAGTATTATTCTAATTTTATTACAATACGAAAATTTCTTTCAAAGTAGGATTCTGAATAACAATAAAAAAACTTTAACATACATAAAAGCTATATTTTTTATTGTATTAAGTCCATGCTTTATACTATTTCATATAATACATACATTTTCTTTAATTCAGAAAAATACATACATTTTCTTTAAATCAGAAAATTTTTATTATTATTTTATATTATGAAGAAAAATATCACAATGAATTGAAATTATATTTTTGATCAGCTTTGAGTCGAAGTATTATTACAATACAAAAATTTCTTTAGAAGTAGGATTCTGAATAACAATAAAAAAAACTTTAACATACATAAAAGCTATATTTTTTTATTGTATTAAGTCTATGCTTTATACTATTTCATGTAATACATACATTTTCTTTAAATCAGAAAAATACATATACATAAAAAATCATCACAAATACTTTTTACATAAATGAAAAATTTATCAAAAAAATACATATAGAGAAATGTTAGAGAGACATGTTTTTTTTTCATTGAAGATTTTTTCGATTTACGCTAATGCTATTTTAAAAAGTTTCCATATGATCAGACTATCTAACGTTAGTGTTCATGAAAATATAAATTTATTGATTAGTTCCATACTACTGCAAAGTATTAAAGAAATATTAACATCTAGAAAAATATATTATTGTAAATCATGGTATTATTCTCCACATTTGATATAATTTCTAAAGGTTTAAACGAGTGGTTGATAACTTCAAATATAATAATTTTTCATTATATTTTTTCTCATATATCATTTACATGTATTCAAATTAAATACTCCTATCTATTCATTGATCTACACCCCAATACAGAGTCAATCTCATAGGGTTTGCATGACTGATTATCATGATCGATACCTACAAGTCATGTTCGAAAACAAGACTCTATAGTGTAAAACCTACTACATAAGTACTTTTTTTCATTATTATTTTATTAAAGTATAAAAGTAATTAATATTATATTCTATTTCATACTAGTTTAAAATGAATTAAACATCAATAATTGCGACATATTATATGACTACATAGTATTTAATTTAACACATAATTCACATTGAAAATTCGATAGATATGATATTTTTATTCCTTTTATTGTATTTAGATCAATATATATATTAAGGTAAAGATTTTAGTCAGATATATCCGAGACCTCACTTGCTGAATAGCTGGTTAATCTTGTGGTGACAGCTACGTCTCGTAGATTCCCCTAAAAGAGTAAAGCAATATATAGATATATATACATAAAAGGCGACTTCTGTTTGTTTGTCTGTATAGGACGCAAAAACTTAAGAACCATGCAACAGATTGTCACGAAATTTGGCACAAAAATTCATCTCAACCCCAGAACAAACATAGGCTAAGAATTTTTCGAATCGGACCATTCCTTCTATCCTTTTCGAACGTTTTAAGGGAAAAAATACACCACTTTCACTCAAATCCGATCATTTTTTCTCTTTCGTGATGCCATCAGGCAGAAAAATTTAAATAAAACTTTTTAGAAAACAATTGAAATTGAAAATGTTTAATTTATTTAATATTTGTTCATTGCCTTCAGAAACTAGATTAATAATTTGAAAAAATAGTTGGATATGTTTCAAGTGGCGTAATCCTACCAGTCTCAATTCTATTATTTTATTGTGTATATATGATTTTAATTATGAATTTTTTAAAAGCATAGTTAAGCTTTTACTGAATTATGTTGTTTTTTGAAGACCGTTGCACTACAGATGCATATTAGGGTTTCATGTCTTCCTTCTTTCGCCAATTACTTTGCCAAACTCGCCAAATTATTACAAAGAACTTGCAAAAGAGCTATTTTTTAAATGGCTGGTTGGTTGTGCGATGGTCTTTGCGCTAGAGCTGAATGGGTGAAATGGTAGCTATATATTTTCCTTGCCAAATTTTTCAAACACGCCAAATGAGCTAAAATGTTTTTATTCGGGAAATTATTACGACATTATCTGTTAATTTTATAGCACTTTTTAAATTTTCAATTTTTAATGTAATATAAGTAAAGGGATTCTGTACTTTATAACGAACAGTAACAGCAACATAAACTTATTATTCTATAACGGATTAAATGATGGATGAATTGAACTGACCTACATAAAAAGGCGTTTGTTGTTTGCTGGAGTAGCTTATTTTTAATTATTACTGATTATTTTTTACTTAAATATGTATTCTTTTTAATTTGAGCTTCCTATAAAAGGTATTATTTTGAGAAATTTATATTAATCATTGCTATATCCAGGATGGGTAATTAAAGGGATAATTACTGGGTAATCTTCATATCTTATGTAACTCAAATAAAAGAAAAAAATGGTTAAATTGACTATTAGATTATTTTTTTACCTCTACCCGTGCAACGTCGGGTATAACAGCTAGTATATATATATATATATATACATAAAGTTTCGGTATGAAATACACATTTTATTAGTTTATTACTGAAAAAAAAAATTGCGATTGAATAATGTGATGATATATAAATTAATGATATATAAATTAATTATAATTAATTGAGAACATGTTTAGAATAAATATGAAAAAATAATAAGTCTCGGGTGTAAACGTAGGTATTAAAATGAATCTATCCTAAAAATTTCAAATTTTCCTGGACAGTATAAGTAGGTCTTTCACGATTCACAGACTCTTTTATCAATAACACTGAAATTTCATCGATGCGTATTAATCTATATTTACTTGAATAAAACATGATATTTTTATTGCTTTTGTATTATATTATCATAAAAAGATCTTATTTCCCTATTATAAAAAGTATTTATGTAGTAAATTCATATGAAAATAATTTATATTTTTAATTAAAGTATTGAAATAAGTTAATACTTACATGTTACACACTTTCCGAAATGAATGGTACATTCTTACAATGTCTGACAAGCCAGTCATTGATGGGAAAACCGTCTTCATCAAGTTAATTATCTTTTTCTACCTATAATGTTCAATGAGAAAAAAATAAGTTAACTTGTTATTATTCACCATACATAGTTACGTAGGAAAAAAAATAATCATTTATTTTAATAATGAATGATTAAGCAAATCCCTTAACATGAATATATATGAGGTTATTCATCGTACATATTTCCCATCAGTTAATTTTCAATATAATTAACATAGAAAACTAATCCTTATATTAATAAGAATGATAATCGAATTTTTATAAACAGAGATAATTAAAAAAAAAATGTTACTCTCATGAAAAATTATTTTAGAGGCATGAAAATGCACTTATTTAGAATTTTTATGGAAATTAATCTTACATGTGAGGTGTTGTGTTTGTCTATATCGCGTTGGTGTTTGAATACATCACCGCAAAATTTACAAACCTAAGTCATACGATTTCTTCATTGAAGAAATCTGTCTAGTCAATCCTTCGATCTTACTGCCAGGAACACAAACAAAGTCGAAAAAACTAAATTTCAAAACGAAATATTCTCTCAAACCCTTAATCATAGAATCCCCTATGACTAACAACTTCATTTTGTCAAAATAAAGCCCGAAAAATAACTTTCAAATAAAAGAATCAAAATTGCACGTGCTACAACACACAAAGGAGAGAGCGGAATAAGATAAGAATAAAGAATGTAAACAGTTTGGCATATAAGTGAACTTGTGGCTAGATTGTGGAACTTTCTATCCCATGATGCATCAGCGTACAGCAGCGCCACAAGAGTGAAAGCTCAAGTGTCAACATCAACAACAATAATTGAATTCGCAATCGTTTTAATTTGACTATTAGCTGCAATTTAGGTATTTACTATATTATATTTAAAGTTCATATGTGAGAGGCTTTTACAAGACACGAAGAAGCAAAGAAATAGACAGATTTAAGTGTTTTTATTGAGTTAAAATTTATCTTCTATTCTACTAAATGGTAGCTTAACTCTCGGGGAGTTGATAATTGTTATGCTCACTCGGGGATAAACTGCCTTTTGGTTTACTATGCCGTAATCTTGATGTCGAATCGACAAAGAAATTTCTACATTGCTGAAGAAGACGTTGATTATCTGTAATTATTTGTTGCTTTTTCCTTTACTGACTTATAATGTGGAAGTAAAAAGTTTAGTTAATGAATGTTGCACATCTGACATTACGCTTAACCAATTTTGGTACTACAGATTTAAGTGAATAAAAGTTTATATTAAACTTGATTTTTTTCTTGAATTTTTGAATAATGTGTTAAACTGATGCTAAGAGTGCTTTAATTAAAACAAATTCCTGTCGAAAGTCAACATATTTTAGCAACAACTAAATTGCAGGTCAGCTTAGATATGTAGATACCTATGGTTCTTTTTTGTATAAAGGTGAATAAGTGTTAGTTTGTTTTAAAATATGTTAAAACACCTGATTAGAAAAACTGCACCTGATTACAAAAAATACCATTCACTGATATTAAACAATTTTTAACCGATGAACATATAGTGCTAGTAAAAAAAAATTTCATGTCTATGACATCCAAAACCACTAAATGCACTGTTAGATAAATAACTTATATGTTTGTGTTATAAGAGTGCTTTAATTAAAACAAATTCCTGTCGAAAGTCAACACATTTTAGCAACAACTAAATTGCAGGTCAGCTTAGATATGTAGATACCTATGGTTCTTTTTTGTATAAAGGTGAATAAGTGTTAGTTTGTTTTAAAATATGTTAAAACACCTGATTAGAAAAACTGCACCTGATTACAAAAAATACCATTCACTGATATTAAACAATTTTTAACCGATGAACATATAGTGCTAGTAAAAAAAAATTTCATGTCTATGACATCCAAAACCACTAAATGCACTGTTAGATAAATAACTTATATGTTTGCAAAAAAGTAACTAAAACCTACTATGCAATTTTTTTTTTTGTACAGGATTTTAAAATGACCGTTTCAAGTAGCATTATAATATATGAAATATAAGCAGAGTAGTTTTAATTATTCAAAATTACAAATGTGAAGATAAAAGAAATATAGTAAAAAATATTTCCTGCCAGTTATACTTACTAGTATGCAAATGATCAATGTTTGCATTTGTCGAAACAATAAATGTCATATTCAGAAGAAGGTATTCTTGTCTTTCTTTTGACGTTTCAATGCCTATTGCTATTTACTACAAGTTGTCTTTTTAGGTATTTACTACATTTATAGTTCATATCATATGTGAGGCTTTTACTAGACACCAAGATGCTAGAAATAGACAAATTTAAGTGTTTTTATCAAGTTAAAATTAATTAATCTTCTATTCTACTAAATGGTGGCTTAACTCTCGAGATGATAGATGTTATGCTCACTTGGGGATAAGCTGCCTTTTAGTTTACTAAGTCGTAAAATCGTATATCGAATTGATAAAGTGATTTCTACATAGTTGCAGAGGA
This sequence comes from Hylyphantes graminicola, assembly GCA_023701765.1. NCBI lineage: Eukaryota > Metazoa > Arthropoda > Arachnida > Araneae > Linyphiidae > Hylyphantes > Hylyphantes graminicola. Next base: position 58,409,992 of record CM043111.1, on the reverse strand, counting down.
CATTGATTATTGGTAATTATTTGATATTCTTTCCTTTACTGACTTATAATGTGGAAGTAAAACTTTTTAATGAATATTGCACATCTAACTAAAGACTGTTATTAAGCTTAACCAACTTGGGTATAACTACAGATTTAAGTGAATTAGAGTTGATATTAAACTTGATTTTTTTTTCACTTTTTGATAATGCGTTTAAACAGTGTTAAGAGTGCTTTCATTACAACAAAAAAAACGTCGAATGTCAACATATTAGGTCAATATAGTAGGTCTGGTTTAGATATACAACCTATGGTTCTTTTTTGTATAAAGATGAGTAAGTAGTCATTTCGCATAAACCTGATAAATTAGTAAAATACATACTACAAAAATGAGATAGAGAAATCATTAACTTTAAAAAATCCATTATTTATTTTAACCATCACTCATGCATGAATTCAAACTTTTAAAATAAAACCTATTCTTGTAAAAAATGCTTTAAGCAATACAATTGAGTTTAAGTAATTAAGTATTATAATAGTAATAGTAAGCAAATAATAATAACTAACAGTAAGCAATTAAGTACGTAAGCAAAAAATTAATACATACTATGCAATTTTTTTGTGTACAGGATTTTAAAATTATCAATTAAATAGCATTATAATATATGAAATATAAACAGAGTATAAGTTTTAAAAATTTAAAATTGCAAATGTGAAAATAAGAGAAATTGTAAAAAACTATTTTGTACCAGTTGTTATACTGGTATACAAATGATCATTGCTTGCATTTGTGGAAACAATAAATGCCTTATTCAGAAGAATGTTTGCAGTTTCTTGTCGTTCTTTTGAATTGGGTTTCAACAGCCTGCGTTTCTTAGTGGTATGTTTCTTTTTTGTAGAAAAGAAACGCTTTTGTTTTTCAGCTTTTTTGTTCGCTGGCTCCAGTTTCTGATCTTTACTTGGGATTTCTGGTTGATTACTGATATCAGGCACAGATAGTAAATGTTCAATGGCATTTAGATGGGCCTTAATTTGCCTTGACTTTGCCTCATCCATGGTTGTTATGTTCTCCAACTTTGCTGCTATGCATTTAATTTTCAGTTTATTTTCTTCTACTATGCTGCTCTGAGGTATTTCTACTGTGGCTAATTCAATTTCAACAGGAGAGGTAGAACATGAAGCAGCTTGGTTTAAGGGCCCAGAGTAGGACACAGGATCCACACATGTCAGCACCACATAGTGAATGTGTTTACAAATTGTACCAGCCATAGCGTTGTTATGGCAAGTACACTGAAATGCCTCGGAACATATGTTACAAGTACGGCAGTTTATAACACATGTTCCAGCACATTTCTGGTGGAGCTGTATTACTCTGTATGTGCTTTTCTCATCCGATGATGGTATTTCCCACTCCAAATCATTAATTTTCGTGATACTTCTGCTCATTGCAGTTGCCTTATGGTGAGTTTTAAAGTCCAATGAGCTTTTATGGTTTATTTTCCCTTTTTGTTCTTTTACTAAATTGTCGAACTCCTTATCCATAATTAGATTTGACAGTTCTTCAATCGTTTTGTCAAGTCTTTTAACTTTTTTACCCTCCAAATACGTATGCTTGAGGTTTTTGTGGAAATTCTCCAAACGCATATTTGTGTTAATTCTAAGGTGTACTCGATAGCAATAGGCCCATAATTCTGTTCTTTTAGCATAATTTTCCTCAAAATAATGGGCAAAGGTTAAAGTATCAGAGTCTTCATGCAATTGCAATAGGAATTCGGATAGCATTGCTCGAAACTTTCCTTCTTCTAACTCATACATTAAGGTTTTTAGTGTATGGTATAAAGCCTTCTTCTTTTCTCCGATGCCATTTAGATGGCCTTGCCATGCTCGGTCTACATGCCATGAACATAGAAGGTTAATGCAAGGACCGAAAACAGCTTGCCATGCATTGTAAAACATGCAAGCGTCATCGGTCATAAATGCTTTGGGTGTAAGATTTACCTCTAAAGCAGTTTTTATGGCAGTGAAGAACTTTGATAAATTAATGGTGTTTACAGTACTTGTTATAAGAAAGGCCACAGGCACTCCTTCATTATATTTATCAACAACAAGCACTGTCACAAGTTCGAATCCACTATTTGTGATGCCGTGTGTGGAATCCAAACAAACTCTATCATTACCCAAATCTAGTAACATTTTCTTCTGAAAAGAGTTCATGATGCCCAATAAAAAGTCATCTTTCTTTATCTCTGGTGTTTCTTCCCCTTGGGTTTTGTAGAGAAGAATTGGGTTGTTTTTACTCTTTCTCATATTGTTGACCCATTCATCCACACTTTCACAATCATTTTTCAATACAAAGCCTTGATTTGATGAATTTATTCCAAACTTTGTTCTTATGTTATTAACATCTTTGTTTGTTATCAGATGCTTTCTTTCTAAGTTTTTATCTAATGTAGATCTGATGTCCCTTATGACACGCTGCTTTGGAATTCCCTGCAGAAGTTTTCCTAAAAAAAAATTACATTTTATTTTACAGCATCAGATAACCAATATCATTTGAAAGTAGTTTATTACAAAAACAACTTAAGGATTTAGTATTTTGCAAACAGATTTTTTTTAATGATTTACATTATAGGTATTTAGTGTATAGCCAAAATGAACCTATCATAATAGGACTCATATATTTCTTTAAATTAGCTTAAGTAGTTATTTATTAAATCTACCTTTTGTAAGCTTTATTATTATGCATGCACACTAACATAAAAATCAAGTTAAAATATTCCAAATGATTTGCATTACAATTTAAGAAATTTTTGTAAGTCGATTTAAAAAACACTATGGTTTCTATTTTTGCAAATTCAGATACTGTGTAAAAATAATTTATTTTGAAAATTTACTTTTGATTCGTAGAAAGGTTGTAAGAGAAACCTCAACATGACTTAAGTGAACCTATAAATTTCTCAATGTTCAAATATGCATAAATATTTATTATATATTATAATTAAGGATTAAAAGAAAAGCAAAACCTCATTGATTATTGATTATTTTTAAAATATTATATTAATAGATTTAAACACACACAGTTCATACCTCTCATACTTATTTTCACATGCTAAGCATATTAAGTCAAATTGTAGTTGCTGGCCAGGCCACTTTATGAGCTTGGTGACATTTTAAAAATCATGTTTTGCGAATGCTGGTCTTAGCTTGAGATTTTTTTTGGTAACCCTAAAGCTGAAATTGATCAGCTTCTGGATGCTTACAACGTTGGTTGCCATAAAAAGTTATCGCTCTTTAAGAACTCAATAAATTTAATATTTTGTCGCCGGGCCAGCAACTAGGACTTTACCCCACTATTAAAAACTACTTTTCGTAGTCTAAAAAAGCTAATTTTATTATTGATATTCACATTGAGTACAATTGTAAAATAGCCAGAAATACTGATGTACATACCAGCAATGATTTCTTTATCTTGTTGTGGAATTGGTACATGACATAATTTTGTATCATGCGAGTAGTGGGTGGGACAGTACTCGACGTCAACATGAGATGTGTGCTCCTTCACACTGATGTGAGCTGTGCAATTGAATCCTATTTTCTTTGTACCTTGAGCTTTTAACTGCCGTTTGTAAGAGCCACCTTCCTTGTAAGAGCCACTTCTACAGCATTTGAATGATGAGTACTTATGGTTCTTTAACTCTTTTGTTGCCTTATTTACAATAAACTTGGAGTTTGTATCCCTTTCTTCTTTTGCAAGCCACTCAAAAAAATCTACAATAAAAAAATATAAATATGTTAAATCAAGAAAACTATGTTACATAAAAATTATTCAAAAATTAAAATTACATTTTTTATTTTTATTTGGGAACATACAGGACATCAAAACACATAAATAATCAACTTATATTTCATAAAATATTCTGAAAAAAGTACACTAAAATACTAAGTGAAAATGTCAAAATAAAAGGAGAAAAGAGAAAGAAAATTCAACAATAAACATTTAGTTAATATTATGTTGAACAGTGCAAACACTTTTTTTTTCTCCCCAAATCAGTTTTACTAAATTGATGTAAAAGAATTCATTTAAAAGAAAGTAACAACTCATTATGAAAGTAGATTAAAAGAAAATAAAAAGAAATATATTTTGCTTGAACTATCAATGTGATTGAAGTAATTAAAAGAAATGTTCTAGAATTCATCAATTAAAAAAATATTCTTACCATTAATATTGGAAAATGTTAGATGCTTTATCAACATGCACAATTTATGTTCCAAACTTAAGTGATTTCGCAGCTGTTGAATCGTTTTAAATATTAAATTGCACTCTAAACATTTACTTTGTGTAGCCATTTTTGTTTCGGTTTCAAGTTTCACCCGCGTGTGTGACGTCATGATATGACGTTCTTTGCAGTTGCATCATGGGATAGAAAGTTCCACAATCTAGCCGCAAGTATTCTTTGTAGTCGCCAAAAATGAATAAACATTGCCATGCGCTGATGAACATTCCACGATTAGGGTTACTGCAATTCCTCGCATGTGATCCTCTCTCGCCCATGGCTACCCGCCCTACTACGCAGATGGCACAGTGGGATAATTTGACTTATAAAAAATATATATATATTATTTAAATTAACAAATAAAAAAAAATTCACCTGTTTTGCTAGCATTAGTTTATAGCTGGGTATGTATTGATAATTTCTGGTAGATATGAGGTATATATTTGCAATAGAAGCATATGAAAAATGCAATTATTAATTGCATGCAATTATTCGGCAACAGCAGTTTTTTGGAACCAATACCCCGTGATGCATGCAAAAAGGCAAAAAAAAAAGCTTCATCACTTAATCGCGGGGTGTCCGGATTGTGTAACAGATGGGCATATCTGCTACTTTCTATATCTATACTGGTTTCCTAATTCCTATATATATTGCTGGTTTTGTATTATGTTTTTATTTGGATTTTTGAGAACCTGCCACACACATAAAAACGCCCTTTAAAATATTTTAGAAATTTTTAGTTTTCTTCGCTTTGGTTTTGAAAGATGACTGTGCAGATAGAAGTGGAATATTGGTACGGAGTTTCATAATTTATTCCTAATATGTTATTCAGCTTCCGTTTGTTTACATTTGTTTTGTTATGTGTCCTATATATTTAAATTAATATCGTAAGTGTAGTCATAAAACAGCTTGTATATTTTTCTTTTTTAAGCGATTCTTTAGTAGTATTCAAATCTCATTAGAAGCTATAAACATTACCAAAGTAAAAACAACTTTAAATTTAATTCGGTAAGAAATTGCTAGGATTAAAAGAAAAACGTGGTTGTAAATAAACTGTAACGAAATACATACTCTCAAAAAAAAAACCCAGAAGGCTGGAGTTTGGAGCCCAATCGGCTACTTTATCAAGGGACCTTCCAGGTTAACCCTATTTGGTTATCCTCCACACTTCAATTTTAATCAGTACTTGTAATATACACTTTTGACGATTTTCTATTGGATGTTTTTAGTCTATCAGGATGTCGATTCATTCGGATGTTCTGGATGTCGACGGTCCTTCTCGGTCGATTAGGATGTTTTTAGTGTTTTAATTTTGTGTTTATTTTTATTTTTCAGTGGTGGATGAGGGTACGAGCCTCGCTTCAATGAGTTGAAGCGGAGGATACTCGAAGTTATTCCAAATGCCACTGTCAGAGGAGCAGTAGGAAGGCAATGTAAGAAAAGTTCATTCTCTTTAGTATTTTTAATATCTCTAATACGATAAATGAGCGATACAGCCGAACCCTGTTTAAACGTGAACTCGAAGGGAACACTGAAACATTTTGTGTTAACCGAATTACATGTTAAGTACCATCAGGATTTTTTTTTTACATTGAACCAGTAAATAGATTAAAAAAACATTTAAAAATTATTCTAATTTTACAATGTAACACATTGTTTTAATTCAATTAATAAAGTTCATGTGTGAACTATTGAAAATTTTGGGAAGTTTTTAAGGAACAGCAACTGGGAATAAAACTAACAAGTCATGTTAGATCTTGTGATTTCCAAGGAAGTACAGGTTAATAAGTTAAGCTTTATAATGTCCGCTTTCCGTACTTTTTGTAATGTTTTGCTTCATTTGTTCTTCATAACTTTGAATCTCTAAGGAAAAAATAACTCAAATGCCTAATTTTTATTTGGGTTAAGCAGGATTTTGCAAAAAACAATTTCACATTAAGAGTTTTTTAGCAGTAGTTTGAAGCTTATAGGACGGGTTAATGCTTTCAGTTCATCTTAAGAGGAATTTGTGCAAAGCGAGTTCGTATCAACGAGATTCAAGTGTAGTATATTTCTTGGATATTGTAAAAGTATTTTGTTACTTTTTCAATTAACATTGAACATTCCTTGAAAGTCGATAATATTTGCTGGCAAAGTAAAACACTTATAATGAAAAAACCAATTTAATATAATTATTTGAATAACCTTTTTATTCGTTTATACTAGCGTTAGAATCTGAGATATCATTTCAAGGATGTTATAATTACATTTTAGTGTAAAAATTTTGGAAATGGAGCAACTTGTTGTTGTATTTACTTTAATTAAGCATCTCTGAATCCCCCATGCAGGATTATGACAATTCCAAATATCAAAGCTTTCAGCTTTAATTACCTAAAAACATCCAAGATACCCAAATGCAGAATTAAGGCATTTTAAAATACATGGTAACTTGAATATGTAACATGACACATTGAATGCACTGTAATTTCCAAATTTTGAAAAGGTGATGTTGTTTTGTTCCTATGTCAATTTTGATTTATCCTTCAGTTGACTAGTTCCAAAATATCTATGGCAAGCTTGAGTAAGACTTTAAACTAAACAACCAAACCGTGAACAGACTGAAGAGCACTGGTTTGTATGTCGGACGCTATTTCCAATCACATGAGATTGCTAATAATTTTAATGTGCAGATTTCGGATAAAAATAATCACTAGTTAAAATGTGTAAGTTGATATTCAAAATCTACCGATTCAAATATTGAAGGGAATTTTATAAGTTTCAAAGTCATTTTGGGTAGAATGCCAATTAATCATCAACACTTTATCTTTTTACTTGATGATTATGAGTGACAGGTCTATTACATGGATTAGGATGAGTATTTTATTTAAATCATCAAGGTATTGTTAAAAAAACAATGTATGTTGAATTATCTGGGTTATTTTTTTTAAAGGTGATCCGGAATTAGTTTTCATGAAGGTAAAGCTTGGGTGTTATGATCTTTATTCTCAATGATTTGATTTCTCGAATGAACTTCGAAATTAGAGTTAAAATTGAATTTAACTAATTTATTACTATCCTTGTGCAAGAAATAGGCAACAACAATAACTTTGCTGTTGGCAAATTTAGCTTCTTTTACAAAACACTTTTTTTTTTAAAATTAAGTTTTTGTATGTTCCCTAGTAGCATTGCTTCTCGAAATTTTCTCAATCGGTCATCGATTTAGCGAAAACTCACTGGTGATTGCATCCTTTATCCGAAAGTGCTCGAGACAAGATCGGCAATCGGTGATCGAAATCCTATCGATTAAAGTCATCGATTCGATATCGGTCAAAGGTGAAAATTCAATCAAACATACGTTTCATCGGAAAAATATTTCGAATCGATATCGCAACAATAAGAATCTGAAAAATTTGAATTTATTTTAGTACATACAAATTGCGTTAAATTATTTTGAAAACTTCATATCCGAAAAATATCATGTTCCAACTGGTAATAGTTATTTTTCATTTACTTACACACACCATTTTTAATTGCGTGCAAATAGATAAATATTTTTACTGTGATAATTTATTTCTTTTATTTACTTCAAAATTAATTTTTAACTTTTTTTTGCCATGATTAATTTTCGATAAACTCAACTTAAATAAAATAGATTTTTGAATAAATATTAGGGACCAAAAAAAAAAAACCTTAAATACGCAAGTTACCAAAAGTTATTTTTAAATTTAACATATTTCTATTAGTGTTGTTGACTTAAATAAAGTAATATTCAAAAGGAATTCGCAACTTGCAAAAGAAAAATCAAAAATAAAATTTCTTTATCAATAACATACAACTTCATTAAAAAACATCCTTTTAATTTCTTTATTTACACGCAAACACACTGCAAGCTGCAATGGCAGAGTGGGTTAACGCACTGTTCACCGACGCAAGATGAGAACACGGAGCCCGAGATCTGCAGTTCGAATCAGCTGAAATCCGAAATTCCAAATGAAACCAACAGAAAAATTAGTGTCTCCCTCTAGTTTACAAATTTTGTACTAACATGTTGTAAGCTCATCGGAATTTTATCGGAAAGTATTCCAAATTCCATCGGAGGATGAGATTTCATAACTGCTCATCGATTCTTATCAATTTCTTATTGACATTGAGCGAAAACTCATCGTAGGATGCTCTATCGAGCGGACATAACCAAGCATATATCGAGGAAATGGGCGATTTTCGGATGTTCTCATTCTCACCGGCGAACGATGAGTATTCGATTATCGGTCAATGAAAAATTGCTACTAGGGTTTTCTTTTTGTCATTTAAAGATTAACCCTAAGATATTGTTAAAAATAACCTACAACTCAAAGAGGAGACTAGTTAAGAGATTGTCTTCAGTATGAAGCTTTTTTATGCTAACCAGTAAAAATATGTTTAATAAGATTGTATTGTTTCTGCAGCCTCTTATGAAATAACAATCAATGATGTGGAAGTTTTTTCAAAATTAAAAGTTGGAAAATTTCCCAAAATTGATGAGGTATGTTTTTTTCTTCTTTATATTTATTTAAATGTTTAGTGTATAAATTACAGATGGATGAATTAGTCCATCATATGATCTTTGTTTAATAAAAGTTGGTAGATTCATGATAAGGTTAAATATAGACAAGATAACCTTTTTGTAAACAATTCTTATCACTTCCTTTTAATAGTATTTCGGTAAACAATATATTCCATTGTTTGATTATATTAGAATCATTTGATTAGATCAAGAACCAACAATTCCATTCAAGGCTCAGTGGTCAACTTAAGAGTAAAGCCCTATGATCCATATTTTCAGGACCGTATTTAAAGATTTGCTGCCTCTAGGCTGCGAACCATTTGCCGTCAGATATAGTTTTCTTGACTTTTTATTTCCTTTCTACTTCAAGAATCATTTATGTACCTTTACACTCTAACGAAATAATCAGCGAATTTCTTTAAACTGTTCTACTATTTTTCTTTCAACTTCCGAATCCGGTGGAGAGCAATTATCCTCGAAGCAACCATGTTTACTACTAAATATTAGTACTATATATATGTTTAAAATTTACACATTAATTCAAATTATTAGTTTTCTTTCTTAAAAATATTTCGTATCGATATAATATTTTTTAATGCCGAATGCAGCTTTAACAAAGGTCGTAAAATTTGACTCGTAGAATGTCGCAGAATTACAAATTTATGTTTGTAATATTTTAGTTGCACTCTTGGTGCTGCTGTCAACACATAAGGTGTAACAGCCTGTGCAAATTCTACGATTTAGCTCTTATTTTCTTCTCATACTGTAACTGACATGTACATTGCCACAGAGCCGTATTTCTAAATAGGCTAAGTAGGTTGTAGCTTAGAGTGTCGAATTTTTAGGGGCAGCAAATTTTACGACCAATTAAAGCGGCATTTGGCATAAAAAATATTTATAAAAGATGTGAAGATTTTTTAAGAAAGGTAAAAAATAATTTACATTAATACATAAACCGTAAACGTATATCTATAGTACTATTTCGTAGTAAACATTGGTCACTGTGAGAGGAAGTGCACCCCCTCCTTACGGATTTCGAAGTTGAAAGAAAAATATTAGAACAGTTTTTTTAAAAAAAATCACCTTATTCATTTTCAATTAAGTGTGTAAAGGTACTTAGATGATTCAACTATGCATATCTATTTTAAACTGCGCATATCACCCTATTTTGCCGCTAACCAGCTACCTTTCTCCGAAGTGGGAGAATATTGTGGCTAGGGCAGCAAATAGTAGCCTATAGGCGGCAAATCTTTATTTCCGGCCCTGCATTGCCAAGCTTAATAGTTACACAGCTGTTTGACAATGTTTATTGCTTTCTTATTATGTTTAACTTTCTTTTGGATCTAAACTCTTTATTTTTAAAGCTTAGTTTAAATCTCTACTGTTATAAATATGATTCTGAATTTCTGATGTATTACTTTTACTTGCAATAATTACTATATATGTTGAAGGGGAAACAGAAGTAGGTCTCCAAACCTAAATGTCTGTGTGTAATCCAATATGAAAAAAAAAAAATTCTAAGTTGCATTACTCCTGCTGTATTGTATATTTTTACAAATGTTTGTTTTTTGAATGATAAATTTTGCTGGCTTAGAGAGCTCTACAATCCCACTTTTTGAAATTGGTAGGAATATTTTTTTGAATTTCAACCAATGTTTTTACAGAAGTATTCCAATCAATTCCTACAAAAAGTCTTCCTACCAAAATTTCAATTATTTCAACCAAGGTATTCCAACCAAAAGTGGGATCATGGAGCTTTGTAACCCAGGTACATTAATAGTATAAAAAACAGTTTGTAAAAATATTCAAAACGCCTGGAGTAATTTGGCTTAGAATTTTTTTCCTTTGATGTGGTTCCACAAAGCGGTTTGGAGGCCCTCTCCCATTCTTGCTCAAGCTGTGTACTTAAGTCTATGTCATATTCTTCTACGCCAAGTTGTTATCTGATTTTTTTTAAACACTGTTCTAAGTTTTTAAGTATTTATTTTACAGGTTATTCAGTCTGCACAAGCTGCTGATGCAGGAGAGGAGCCTTCTGAAATTACTGAAACCGAAAGATGTGTGATTTCATGAGACAGCAATTGTGTTGGTTAATGGAGTCTTGAGTTTCTCTTCAGTTTGTATGACAGAAATATGACAATTCTGCCTCAACGTAATACGGGTAGAATTTCGATGTTGGTTCTGTTGTATATTTTGAAGATTACTTATAGCTTCATTGACTTTTTGTGTGTGTTCTTCAAATACAATCATTTTAAATGTTTCCTTTAATAAAATTATGTGACTTGGATTTTTTTTTGTCTTGTATAAATATTTGTTTTTGTGTATCACATCAACAATCTAAGCTATAATATGCCTTATGCAATTTAAGTTTCATTTATCAAAATGCTGTGGATTGTTTGAACAAATTATATACGTATTTTAATTGCTAATGTTTACAATGTATAATATGTTTTGAAATATTTTCAGTCAATACTTAGTTAAAAATAGCATTAGATTATCAGAAAACACTATTTTTTTGTATTTTTGAATAACTGTTTAAACAATTTAAAATTTTGGAAAAAAATATCACTTTTTTAAGGAAATTTTGAAAGTTACATAGTTACATTAGATCTCTTTGAATGGTGGTAAACATGTTTTAATAAAAAAGGAGCCTAGTATGCCTAATTACACTTTTTTAAAAACTTTTTTGGCCAAATTTTTTATTTATAAACTACAAAGTTTTGAAATGCCTGCACAGTTTTTTTTTTGTGGTATTATATTTATGTTTACATTCTGAAATTCTCAATTCATTATGATACCAGGGCTGCCAGTGGCGACTTAAAAGGCTACTAAAGCGACTATTTTAGCGTCTAGGCGACTATGGCTACTATTTAAGTCCAAAAAGGGCCCAAAACAACTATTTTAAGCAAAACCTTCAACTATTTTCGGGCTTGGGCTATTTTTTTAAGATTTTTTAGTTATATAATTTTCACATAGATGGCGCCACAATGATCTTACTGATGCACAAAACGTGAAATGCCTTTCGTTTTCGGTTGGTTCTCATCTCAAATCCAACAGCACAACAACCACATGCTGACAAAACATACCATAACTTGATTAAAATTTAACTGCTATCAAATTAATTCAGAAATAAATGCTAATTGAAAATTTTAAATTACTAAAGTAAGTGGGAGAAACGTGTTGCCAACACACTATGTCTAGTTTTAAATAGCTTTTTTTTCTGAAAAATTATATTGTTGCCAAATTAAGTTTTTGTTTAAAGTTTTTTTTTTTAATTTTTAATAAATATGTATATAAAAGAAGTGTGTATCAAAATACGTTTTTTTAATTTTTTTTTTTTAAAAAGTAATATTTTCTTCTGAATTTATTTTGAATTCTAGATTGTCGTAAACAAGACTACCTATATTTACGTTAAGAATTTAAGTAGTTTTAATTTAGCCCCCCTTGCTTGATTTTAAAATCTGCGAGTTATTTCAGTGAAACTTATTTACATGGATTAGAATTGATCCTTATGTTTGTTGAATAACTGATAACTATTTAAAATAAATTTGTTTTTAATATATTTATATATATTTTAAAATAAATTTATTTTCAAGTAAATTTAATTTTACTGGCAGTATCAATCCTTTCATACGATAGTTGGTGCTGCAATTTGTAAATTTAAGTTTTATTTTAAAATTTTTGGCACTATTTAGCATTTTAACTTCTTTCTCGCTTCTTTGAAATGACTGGCTTTTTCTAGATGAATGAATGTTGTTTTTTCTAGATTTTTTTTTAAAGTCAAGCTAAAACAAATTAAAAATTAAAAATATATTCCGTACACATATAATATATTTTTGGAGGATAAAAAAAGGCACTTTTATGACTTTCTCAAAAATTATCCAATCGTTAACAATTTTTTAAAAAAAATGTTTATGAAATTTGCTAATTAAGTTCAAATACAAATAAGTAGATTTAAAATATTTTACCCTAATTTATGTTCTCTAACAATTATATGTAAATTGGTTTAATAATTTAACATGAAATTTTCTGTTGCAATACATCCGAAAAACTTTGACAGTTTTTTCAATCCTTTCAACTGAGTGTTAGTGCTACAGTTCTAAGGTTTGTACTAATACAAGTCTTAATTTTTAGTTTTTAAATTTGTGCATTGAAGCATATTAAACTAATATATCACTTTTTTTGGAAAATTTATGTAATCGCAGATAACATTCAATGCAAATATTTTTAAAGAAATTACTTATTATATTATCTAACAATTAAAAGTTGTTTATTTAGTTAAGTAAAAGAGGATACTATTTTGGATACTATTTTTTAACATCTGAGTCTGCTAAAGCAACTATTTTCAAAGCTTTCTGGCACTTTCAGCCCTGTGATACTTATACAAGTTAACCATGTAACAATAGGAAGAATACCACTGGATTTATGTAATTCCTTCACTCCAGGGATACACATACATGATCCTTTGTAGAATTTACTTCATGTCTTCAAATTAAAATTTGTCTTAATATTTTCCGTTTTTATTCTAAACTAAAATGTTGTGGCTTTCAAAAAATATTGATACTGAAGAAGCAACTTATTTATTAACTGTACAAAAAATGACATAGCAAGCTAGTAAAACAGATTTCAGAAGTCTTGTAAGAAACAAGTTTTTTCAGGGATAAATTAAAAAAAAAAACATTTTGCATTAAAAAAATGTTAGAATATACTATATATTTTACAAAAAGAAACAGAGCTTCTTTGTTCAATAATATTCCACACATTTTTTTCACCACTTGAAGCCACAAATTCCACTAAATTAACAGCAAATGTTAAACATTAATTTTTCGAAATATCTTATGAAAACATACCTTAAAATACATATATTCTGTTACACAAGCATAATTGTTTGATAAATATATTTAAAGAATGTTTGTGTAGATTTTTTCTGGGAGCGTAGAGTTTAAAATAAATCCCTCATTTTTTCCCCTCCCTTAAACTGACTGTTATAAATACTTAAGTAATATACCCAATATGCAAACATAAACACAAAGAATATCCCTGGAAACAGTTTCCTACAAACTTCATCGACTTTAGTAGCCATAGCTTGCTTCACTCGACACCCTTGGCATACCATGTTCTGATAGATTTCGTTCTTATTCCTCATAGGACTGAAGATTTTCATCTTTTTACGGTCCTCATTTCCTAAGAGTGGATATGTCCTCACTTTCCTTTTACTTGTGCAACAGCTGGAAATAGGTTTTGCTTGTTCATCATCCTGAAATAAATCATTTATGATTAGTCAAGAACAAATTTGCTGACTTTAATTTAAAAAATAAAAAATCGAAATTCAGAAGCTTTTAAAGGTCTTGTATATGGTATCTCTATTAAAAAAATTCCAAAAATAAGTTTATAAGTTTTCCAATTGAATAAATATCCTATACTTGTATATATGACATACGTATGTCATATATACAAGTACACTCACAAAATTTTCTCCAAAATGCAGGCAGTATTTAGTTGGTAAAAGTGATTGATAATAATGAAATGAAACGGCAAAAGAGTATTCAGAATGAAATAAAGTTTAATTTTTTTAAAGATTTTTTCCAGGCTGCAGCCCTAAACCACAATTTTTATTTAAAATTACGAGGCCCATATTAATAAGTCTGTTGTGGCTTTATGCAATTTTATAGTCCTTGCGATTACAATGCAAGCTTGGCTTTCCCTACCCCCTCGTGTGTTTTTTGAGGAAACAATGCTAGTGTCACTGTTCTAAACCTGCCTTGTTTGAGGGGCTGTGGAGCCCAGTCAGTTAGGCACTCGCTTCGCATGCAAAAGGTTCCATGTTCGGGTCCGGGCATCGGTAAACCTACTGCCGACCTATAAACGGCCCCTGCAGCCAAAAATGTCCGACGAATACTACCCCGTGTTTGGGAGTGCACGTTAAATATTCTTCAAAGTCCTAACGCTTCGTACTATGTCGCCCTTAACGGTTGCGTTGGGTGCTTATTCAAGTGTCGGCTCGTCACTTGACTTTGGTTCTAAAAATACGACGCCTTCGCCAATAGCCCTCGTGTAGCTCTAGTGCGACAATATTTCAATCATAACCTACCAACCTTGTTTGAGGTTCTGCTGTGAGATTAATCCCAACTGGCTCTCCACACCCAAGTATAATAGGGGCAAAATGAAAAGAGCACCCCTCGCAAAGTTTCCTGGAAAACCATATATAAGGGGTAAGGAAGCCAAGTTTCTGTTGTAATTGCAAGAAAGAACTATAATGAATCAAACATGATTATTACTTAACTTTAAACGAATACTTAATGTGACTTAAATTTGCCGAATTTGTTTACAAAGAAGGTTACAAAGAAGCAAAAGGTTTTCTTTTTTCATTTTTTTTTTAAAGAAAACTTTTTCCTTTTTCATTTAATCATTTGTAAATGAATATTAATTTTAATACTATTTATTCTTGGATTTATTAAGCCTTTTTGTTACCTTTTGTTTGTTTTTTAAATGTATATATGCTATCAGTAGGTTTTTATGCTGTATTTTGATATGAAATGGTTTGCTTTTTTTTTTATAAAAGAGTCTAAGTGACATATTCTGTTACAAACCTACTTGATATTTTTTACTCTGCAAAAAAAAAAAAAAAAAATAGATTCCAGTAAATTAAACTTGCTGGAAACTGAAATCATAGTGAAATGGTTATTGGTTTGTTGAACATACCTGTGAACACGAGTCGCATTTCTGTGAACTCAAATTATATGAGATAGCAAATTCTATCAAAGTAGAAAACACCATGAAGATGCAAACGAAGAGCCATATGTCCATCGCCTTAATATAGTTGACTGGTGGTAGTTGAGATTTGGATTGTTCGGTCTGTGTAGAGAATTTACTATGAGATCAGATTTTAAATTGCCCGTTATATATTGTTATATGCAACATATAAGCAAAATAAGGATTTAAAAAGAAGAAAAGTTCAAGAAAAATGAAAATAAAAAACAAGGAAATTTTATTTGTGTGAGACTTTTTTAACCCCTCTGTCTTTGAATTCGTTAATATTTACTCACTTAGTTGTATATTAACAATTTACTCACAAGAGTATATTTAAAAGTTTCTTAGATTAGGTTATTGAGTTAAGTTAAACAAGAAGTTCTAAAAAAAGTGGGAGCATTCTATACTTTCTTGTTATTTGTTTTGTAATCATCAACTCACTGAAATTCTTATTGATATTTCAGAGAAAATAGCATCTGATGTCCTTTCTTTCTAACAATAAGATATTTTTTTAAAAATTGAACGGATATCAAAATTATGATCGACAGATAAACAGGAAATCGTACAAACAGATGGACAAAAGTATAAAAAAAAATCATCTTATGTCATACCTTTCTAACAAGAATTTTTAAGATCCGACGACGAATAAAACTGAATTTGGAAGAAACATACGGACAGACGGATTTAAGTACCTACTTTTTCATTTCCCCTTTACTCCGTATGTCCAAAGTGAGTCTAGTGTGTCTCCATCGAGTTAAAAACGAAAAACACCGATTAACCGCGTGTAACCCCAACCAAAATGCCTCTATATTAATCGAAAGGGGGATTTTTAAGTCACATTTCTCCGGCTGTATTGAATGCATTTACAAAAGTTTTTTTTCTTTTTATGATAAATGTAGATGGCTTACAGGTATCTAATCCCGCTTTTTTAAAAATTAGTACGAATATTTAAAAAAAAAATTCACAAAATAATTTTTTACAAAATATTCGAACCAATTTTAAAAAGTTAGATTATAGAGACCTGTAAGCCGTCTATAACATTCATCATTTAAAAAAAATAACCATCTGTAAAAATAGCCTATGCAACCGGCGAATTGTGGCTCAGATTTTTCTTTTCCCCCATTGGAATAACGCAGAGGCACTTTCGGTTTGGCGACCCGCAGTCACTCGGACTCATTCACTCAACTCAATGTTTTTAAATAAATAGAAATAAGCAGCCGGAAACGATTACACTACACACTAAGGTAGGTTTAGAATACCACGCTCGCGTCATTTCTTGGAAAACCACACAAGGTGGTGGTGGAAGCGAAGCTTGCTTTGTAATTAGTAGATGATACCTGACACCGGATGTATAAAGGGCCGGATTTAAAGATTTGCCGCCAGATATAGTTTTCATAAATATTTTTTTTTATTTCTACATATTAGGATTATCTATGTACCTCTACACTCTAAATCGAAAGTGAAGTAATATCCGATTTTTTTTTAAATGTTCTGTTTTTCGTCAATTTCCAAATCCGGGTTGGAGAGCGTGCAATTGGCTTCTTTAAAAAAATTGCCGAATGCCGCTTTAAATGGTCTTAAAATTTGTCGAACTTGAAAATTTGCCGCTACAGCCTACTTAGCCTTTTTAGAAATTCGGCCCTGCACAAGTGGATGTCAATTGTGTAGCGACATCCATAAAGTTAACAAGGACTCAGCTCTACGTTATAGTAGAATGTAAGTTATTTAGAATGTAAGCTTGGAAAGCATTCCCCCCCCACATCCACGAGTGCGGTTTTCTTGGAAACGGGGGGATTTATTGCTGTTTCGATTTTTCCCTCACCCTACATGGAGAAATACTAACTGTTTTGATTGTAAACCTCAAGCGCGCTAGGATTAGATACGCGATGTCCCCCCCCCCCCCTTTTTGTAGAAAACCCAGTGGAGGGATGGGGGAAGAGAGTCTTTTCGAAGCTTACATTCTGGCTAGAAATAGTATAGATTAGATCTGGCTAGATCAGATTCTGGCTAGATTAGATAAGCGACGTTCCCCCTTTTTGTAGAAAACCCAGTGGAGGGAAGAGAGTCTTTTCGAAGCTTACATTCTGGCTAGAAATGGTATAGTGACTGACCTGTGTGCAGAGTGTGAGGAGGGAGGTGACGGAGAGGGCGACCCTGGCGGGCACGGCGTCTGCGCGCAGCCAGAAGGTGACCCACGACATGGCCACGATCAGGGTGGAGGGGGCGAACGTGTTCACGATGCTGCCCGTCAGGCGGCGCACCAGCGGGAACACGGCCACCAGCATGGTGAAGTTGCCTGCTCGCACATGGAACAGAAAAATAATTATTGACATTTACTATAAAGTGTTTTCTAGACTTTAATTTTAAGCCTGCATGCAATATAATTTTTTTTTCTCTAATGGGGCTGCAACAGTGGCGGTCAAGCCTTTTGCAGACTCGGCACATTCCCCAGAACTGAGAGCCATTTTTTTTGTGGCACCATCTAGGCGACTCTCGCTACCAATTTTGACGCTCAGATTACAATGAATCTGATGTCGCTGGGGATGTTAAAGTGTGCCGAGATTTAATTTTGCCTAGAGAACCCGTGGGCCCTTTAGGAATCTTTTACGTGCCACATAATCATATGGCATGCGTGCCCAGAATTTTCCCATCCAGAAAATCCAACCACTCAGGCGGGGCTCGAACCAGCGATTTTGGGCTTATGAGGCGGACACGTTTAACCTCTCAGCCACTGAGCCGCTTGCAATATAAATTAATTTTTATAAAAATTTGCCTTTCTTATTCGGGTTAATAAATAGTTTGCTAATTACTCAACAGATGCCGCCACCAAAATATTGAAGCAAAATCATGCTCTCAACGGTTTTAATACAAGTTTAGTTTGTTTATTGCATTCCAAGTCACAATATAAATTATACATCAGGATAAAATAACTAAAATAGCTCACTTTTCTCTTACTTTTAAATTTCATTAAAATTCTTATAGGAAAATAAGTAGATTTGTTTTGTATATTTTTGAAAACAGTAACTGTCTTCTTTAACTTGCATTTAATAACGTCCTTCCAAAGTGATATGTGACAAAATTAAATTTGGTTTCAAATATTTTTTAATTGAAGTTTCTCATGCCATTGTTGATGTGGCATGAAAATAACTTAAAATTCAATTTCAATATTAACTCGATGAGTTATTCGCCGACAGACAATAGACAAATGTGCGTCTATCCGCACGGACAAAAAGTATGAAAGTTGGGTCTTTGAGGTTATTCCTTTTTAACAAAGCAAGAATTTTGAGATCCGAATCATAGAACCGATATTGGAAGGGGTACAGATAGACAGACGGACATAGTCATCATATCAATACCTACTTTTCTATTTTTTTTTTTTCAATTTTTCTACTTTTCTATGTTTTACTATTTTTTTTTAAAATTCTTTTGAACTGAGAAAAAAAAGGAAAGGAAGGCTAAAAATGATGAGTTGGTTTAATTAACTTTATAACGATTGAATATTAATTTTTTTTAGTAAAATAGTCTATTTTTTATCTCAAAAACTATCTGAAATTTTTTATGAATTATATATTCAAATTTTTCATTTGTGTTTAGGTTGAAGTTACTAAACAAAAGTTAATCTTATTGTCTCGTTGCCACTGATTACTCTACCCCGGAAATTTCACGGGAGCGAGAATTAAAGAATTAATATTAGCGTCACACGATGCTGTCCTGATGGTGATGAGCTTCGTAGAATTATATTTCTGGCAATTTTCTTTCTGTTTTCTGACATCAAAAATGTAGCATTCTTTTACACTGCATGTAAAATGCATATGTGGATGGTGATACGTTAAAAATTAATTATATCAACCCTTACTAAATTCTGAAGCGATGAGCTAACTAAACATAACTTTTAAAATTTTGTCCTTAACTTTATTGTTACAATTCATACAAAGAGTACAAAATATTAAAAATTATTTAAAAAAAAAAGTTTTTCCTTCCAAATTGGGTTAGGTTAGTAAATACTTTGTCAATAACTCGCCAGATGTCGCCACCAAAACATTGAAAGATTGAAACAAAATCATGTTACCTACAGTATCAATACTAGTAGTTTTAGTTTGCATTCATTTTAAGTCATAACCGAAGTATAGCCTCCTCACTAAAACCTCCTTTAGTTTATGCATAGGGATACAATGTTTAAGTCCAAACGTATAGAAATTTGCTTGTGATTCAGATGCTACGTATACTTTAAGATAGAAGAGGAATTGCGGAAAATATACTTCGAGTTGTAATTGTTAATTTTATCGTTTCAATCATTCTATTTATAGCTTCCTTTAGAGCTTTTACAAAGAATATTACACCTCGCAATTTAGAACTTTGATCAAGCGACGAGGTCGACACTTGAACGGATACCCAACAGAACTTCTAGCAATATCGTACACTAACGCAGTAGATAATTTCGACACCATAGATTTAACGAGCTCGTATATCGTAGTGCACTCTTGCAGCCCAGTGATTTTCAGAGGGATAGTTTAGAGAGCGATTTTCTGTTATTTCGCTTTTCGTTTCCTTGCATTAAAATTTTCTTGACATCAGAATTTCATTAGCATCACTTCAATCAGCAAACATTATAGTTCTCTAATTATTAAACTTCACAATTGGATAATTTTAATTCCCACAAAACTGGGTAAATATTAACCGCAGAACTATCAGTAACTAGAGAAATATAGTTCCCTACGTAAAAGCAACGACAACCACATTTTTGTCGGAAAAATTTCACTAATTCATCCATATTTACCACACAGACAATGTCAATATTAATATCTAACATTTCAATGAAAAACATTTGAACAAGACAAATGCTTTTTTTATTGAAGTAACTGTTTATAAATCATTCTCTCGACCAAAATAAGGTCGCATTCGCATGTGTACCGGGCACAGGCGTTACATAAAAATTATGACCAAATACCGAAGTAACTGAGTGCCTGATTCTGATCTTAACTGATTGTAAACTTGATTCTCTGATTGTAAACTTTTATCGATATTTTTTTGTGGCACAATTCCCCAAATTTTCCCTAGAAAATTAAAGGAATGAGTAAAAGCCGACATTCATGAAACTTCCGTCATGAGCAGAAGCTTCTTTTGAGAGGATTATTTCGTTTTAATTTGTAAACAATCCATATTTAAAGGTATATAAAGCAGAGAAGGTAATTCGAGTTGCCGACGAAGTTTTCTATCGACGTAGACGAGAACCAGGCTCTGAATCTTCACCTTCTACCCATATTTCCGTAAGCTCGTATGTGTATGAATCTTGAAGTGAAAATTGCAGTGGTTGAACTTCTCGGCTTATTATTATGGAGCTTATTTCGGATCTGTATGAAGTTTCGCCCATCCACTTCAACCGTGCAATGTTGTCTGTCGAATACACTGCAAAAAGAAATTATTACTATTATTATTATTATTATTATTGTGTAGAATTCGAAAAGTTATTTAAATGAAGAGTACACGGGAAGAACCGATTGATTTCGTACAAGGCTTTCCTTAATAGCCTCTTTAGGGATGATAACGAGAAATCGCCTAAACTGGTGTAAAGAAGCCAGTTACTCGCTTTGTTTATCTTTCGCAGCAACCCTAGCTCACGCCAGAGTTGAGTGGAACGAGTCACACGTTTGTACCGCAAATGAAGAACCATAAGAAAAACCGGTTTCCAATCGCCAATGTCCGCCAAGCAGAGACAATTACGGAAAGACTTCAAAGAAATCAATCGGTTCTTCCCGTGTACTCTTCAAATGTTACAGCGGTTTGTTTAAATATTGTTGGAAAACTATGAATATGTATAAAAATGTGAATTTTAGGTTCATGAAAGAGCATTTTCGATTATACAAAATTGAAGTTATCAACATTTCGGTTACTATATATATAACTCCGAGAGTTACACAATCTAAATGAATCATCGGGAAGACGGGCCCTTCTAAACGAAAATGAAACGTCGTGTTATGTCACAGTTACAATAGCATAGCATTTAACCTTTCTAGAAGATAGAACCACAAAATTATCTTGCATTAGTTTAGAGTTGGCATCGCAGTATCTAATGTAATAGCATATTATCGCTGAGAATTTAAAAAAAATAATGAATAAAGTAACGGAAAAAGACTCTTAGAATTTTCTATAATATTGAATTTGAGTTTTTGGGTCCATAATAAAGTATAACTTCGCCTTTTTAAGAAGAATCAACTACCAAACAACTCTAACATCAACTATGCATACATAATTAAAAAATTACAAGCTTGAAAGGCTTGGCCATAAATTAACGTTAGGTAAAAAAGCAAACGTAAAACTTTCATTTATAAATCTACTATAGAGCCTTCCCGGTGTTTCATAACAAAGTTATATTTAAGAGATTTAAAATAACAATAAACATACTGAGTGCTAATAAAAATCTGCATTTCTGATGGTCAAATGGATAGTTTTCAAAATTCATCTCACATCCAGCTTTGAATGAGTATCTGTAGAAACCATAATTACAAGAAAATGGATAAATTAATAAATATAAGTAGTCCAGGATCTTAAATTCATATAATATGTCCCTATCTTTGAAAACTGTTTAAGAGCTGCAGAAAACATATGTGTAACATGTGTTCCATTTTATATATTACTACTTAAATATTTTACACAAAATTTCTATTTCAACTTCTATGCCCGAAACATAAGTGCAAGTGTCGGTAAAAGGTGGTGCAAGAAGCAAAAGTCACAATTTGTGAAGTTAAAATTGTCTTATAGTGATTTGTGAAGTAAAAATTGTTTTTATAATTGCGTGAAAAAAAGCCGACTTTTACATTATAAATTCAATATCAGACGCGTGCACAATGCTAGACTTTTTGAAACAGTGAAAAAAAGTACTTTTTTTCACCCAAAAGCAGTGAAAAAAAGACTTTGTCGCACTCTTTTTATAAGATGCCAACATTTCAAGTAAAATTTCGATTTGATAATACTCATAAAATCCAAAGATTTATCGATCTGCTGTATTTAAAAATATTATGCACGTGAATTATTTTTGAATCAATGAATTTCTTTTCTCGCGATTTGAATATTTCTTAAGTCACGCCCTTCGAATTGCGAGTTCATTGGTTGCTTTCTTTGACAAAATGTTGAAACACGCTTATTGGTTTTTTATAGCGTCACGCGCTCCGAACTGCCAGATCATTGGTTGTTTTCCTTGACATCTCTTAGTCTATTTTAGTCTAATTAGCACGTGAAATATTTTTGAACCAATGAGATTTGATTTTTTTCACGCAATTATAAAAAATAGTGTATGAAACACGTGCGAAAAGTAAACTTTTTAAAACTCGTGTCTTTATTTCACTCGCTCGTACCTCGCTCGTGAAATAAAATCCACTTGTTTTAAAAAGCATTACTTTTCGCACTAGTTGCATAAATATCTATTGCAGCTCTTTTCTTGAAAGAAAAAAAAACTTTTCAAAATTAGATAAATAAGTATCAGAAAACATTTTACTCCAAAACCATACAAATAATTCAATTAATGGGCATATAGTTAACCCCATAGAACTCAAAGTATACACTTGAAGGGTACAAGGGAAAACCACTTGATTTCGTAGAAGGTTTCCTCAATATGCCTCTTTGGCAATGACGGCGAGAAATTGTCTAGGCAGATATAAAGAAACTGGTTACTCACTTTGTTTTTCTTTCGCGGCAAGCCTGATTCACGACAGAAATCAGTGGAAGTGAGTAACACGTTTGTACCGCGAATGAAGAACCAAAAGAAGAACTGGTTTCCTGTCGCCAATGTCCGCCAAGCAGACACATAAGATAAGACTCCTAAACAAATCAAGTGGTTCTTCCCGTGTACTTTTCACTCAAGAAGGAATCTCATAAACGTTTGAGTGAGTTAGTATGCACTTTTTTGGTGAT
Source organism: Hylyphantes graminicola (assembly GCA_023701765.1). NCBI lineage: Eukaryota > Metazoa > Arthropoda > Arachnida > Araneae > Linyphiidae > Hylyphantes > Hylyphantes graminicola. The sequence continues at coordinate 58,386,560 of CM043111.1, read as the reverse complement.
CCAGTTTAATCGTATCTTTGGAATACGCACCTCTTAGTCATTACGATAGCTCCATCGGACCTCTTTTTGAGTATGGTGCTTGGCGACGTGTCTTCGAACAAATCGACCTTCTTGGCGTTTTCAAAAAATAAGTCTGGCGTCCAAATGTAATGACGACATTTCTCGTACAGCGTGTTGGAATATCCGTCCCCCTTGTACTCGTCCAACTTGAGACGAGAGTCGTTCCAGATGGTAGTGATGAAGGAATGTAGGCGGAAGTCCTTTAGAGAATATTGGACACTCTTAAAACAAAAGAGTGAAATCCACTCATATATTAGAAGTGCATTTTCGACACTGGAAAGGAGTGAAAATTAACTCAGACTGAGTTAAAATCACTCGTTCGGAGGGATCCTGTCGGTGTTTTAACTAAACAAAAGAGTGAAATCCACTCCAATTGGATAAGTGCATTTTCGACATTGAAAAGAGTGAAAATTAACTCAGACTTAGTTAAATTCACTCGTTTGTTTTAAGAGTGTACAATAAGGTAAGAGTCTTATAAACTATGAAAACGGAAATGTATGTGAAACCACATAATTTCTACCAAAAAACAATACATTAATATTTTAACTTAAATTTCCAAATAAGAAATTAAAAATTGCTTTAGGAAAGATTGTTTTTGATTAGAGAGATTTAAGCTGAAAAATACAATAAGAGCATAAAATGTAATTTATAATAAAAATCAAAAGATGGCAATTACTTTATACTGCAGAAACTCATCAAATCCTTTCACAATACATCGGATTTTTTAATTTATTTTTAATTCCTTTCACCTCTTTCTATAAAATAATGCATGTTTATGTGCAAAAACAAACCAAAGTCTTCTTAAATAAAAAAAAACACAACTAAGGGGTAGGGAAAAAAATGTTGTACTAGTATATGATCATGTGTTTAGATCGTGGATTGTTAGGGTATATTGTCGCCAAAGCATTTGCCAAGCATATCAACAAATACTTTCTATTGCCTGTGCGCTTAGCATTTTTCGACGCTAAGCCAACAAAAACTGATGTTTTTTTTTGTTTTTGTTTTTTTCGAGAAAACAAAATTTCCTGTTGCCCCAAACGAGTGCTTAGGCCTTCATTGGGACCTACAATACTGCAACATGTTGGGTATAGAAGTTTTTTTTTTTTTTTGAGAAAGCCTAACTATTCAGAATCAAAAAAAAAAAAGACATATAACTTTCAAGCAGAATTCATACTTGTGATCGCAATGCGTACACGGTCCAATAAGCCTCGCCTTGAGCATGCGTAGTTATTACCCGAACGCGAAATGCGTGAACGATGTCCGTGAGCGTATCCTCTGCCAACAATATTTTTTAAAGTTTTAGAATGTATTTAATTATTTTTTTAATTTTAACAAGCAAATCAGAACATATTTTAATACTAAAATATTTTTTAACTGGACCCGCTGCGATTCTGAATTTGCATCATACATATGTTGTTTGAAGTAAATGTATTTCTTTATGTTGTCACTACATTGTTCAAAATATATAATTTGCTTTCCGTGACAGACGACTGGACTCTATAATTACAAGAGGATTCGATGGTCACCAGACTATGCAAATAACTAACAAAGACAAAATACCACAATACAATAGTTAAAATAGTGGGTTTTACTACAATAGTATTGTGATTCATAATTAATGACCTGTATGCTTTTTCGTAAATGTCCAAAAGTTGCCACATTGATTTGCCACTGCTAATGAATACTTTTTTTACTACATTCTACATTATTATTTGTTTCGCTTTCTGTACGTATCTACTTTTTAATGTCACAAAACACGCAATTTTTGTTGGGAGTTCAAATTTCTAACAAAGACAAAAATTTCTCAAAGATGTAGTTACCATTGAGTATTCATTAATTTCATCGATATCCATCACTTGAAGTGCCACCCGTACCTCAATTGCGTTTCCTAGAACAAGGCATGACAAAAAAAATATATAACTGCACACTTAGAGGCAGGGTTGGCATGGTTTTTACCACCCTCGGTAAATATCATGGTAAAAACCGGTATTAACCGTCCTGGGAAAAATTAGGTTTTCCCGCTGGGAAAAATATAACTACTGAAACAATTAATTTCTAAATGTTATTCATTTAATGGGATTAATTTAAATAATTTTAATTTTGTATTTTAATAAATATTCATCTTATACTTATTATTTTAAAAATGACAAATATTCCTTACTTATTTAATATAATAATCATGTACTTTGGTTTATTATTGAAATAACACCATCTAAATAACCATAAATACTTATTAAAATATGCCTGTGGTAAATATTCATTCAAAAATAATATGAGTTATGCGTACTAAATTTAGAAATAATAATATTATAAAACTACAACATTACATCCCAATCTTTGTCTTCTAGCGTTGAACAAAAACAGAAAACTGACGTCCATTTTTATAAAAAAAAATTACGGAATTTAATTTTAACTAAGGACTTAATTAACCAGTTTTTCCCGCTGGGATGGGAAATATTAGTTTTGGACGGAAAAAAACCCAACCCTGCTTAGAGTTAGTAAAAGAATTTAACTTTATAAATAAATAATTACCATTATTGCTAGGCGCTTTGTAAATTTCGTAGTCGTCTGGCAAAATACTGTTACACAAGTCTTCAATAGTTTTTGATTGGCTGTAAAACATGTGCAAGGGTCAAACAGGAAATAAAACTTAATAGCAAACTTATTTATGTGTCAATTGAAATAGTTGTTTGAACATTGCAAAAGAACAATATGATTGAAAATTTAATTAACTTAACATTAAAAAATTATGATATGCCAGTAAAAATGTAGGTAATTAATTAAGAATTGGAAAATTTTAGTGAACATTGAAGCAAATAATGAAAAATTTAAAAAAAAATTAAGATGCGAAACAACCTCAATTGCATGACTACAAACGTTTTATTAAATAATTATTTTGTGCGAAAATTATTAAAGGAAATTGAAAAAGACAAAAGTAAGAACATAAATTTCACGCCAAATAATAATAATATTATTTTGATTAAAAATATAAAATTATTAAAAAAACCCACCAAAGGTAATATAGATTTTAATTAATTAAAAATAGAAAGAATTATTTTTAAAGCTTCAAACCTAAGAAAGGATATGAACTGGGGCATTCTTAATCGTTTAGTAAAAACCGGTTCCAGATTCATGATCTAATAATGTCTGTAGGTCTGAGCAAAAATTAGGTCAAAATTTGACTAAAACTGCTCGAAAGATTTCATTTTCGTAAATTTTCATAATTTTTTTCTCAGTTTTTTTTATTCTATAATAACCAAACTTTTTTGATGTAAAGTAATCCACGAAACCCCTCTACGGTATTTTTTATAGTTCTACAAAGTTTACTTTGCCTGACAGAAAATGAAATCGATTTTGTTTTTAACGTAGCGAAATGTTCAGAGTATATATGCATACTGCTTGGTGGGTGACCGTTCCGTCTGATAATCATGAAGGGGCAACAATAGTTTTTAGGCATGACAGCATTCCTTTCAGCTGAAATCCATTATCCGATCTCATTTTGGCCGTTCCTAATATCGATACAATTTCCAACGTGTGCATTTTGTGGAACTAATATAACTAAATTTTTAAATTGGTGTGCACGCAGCACACAAAAACACAGTGACGTTAATAACGTGACATATATATTTTTTAAAATTAAGTTTTATGATTTTTTTTAATGAGTTTGCAATTGTATGATTACGTGAGGCTGTTTCGACAATCCTCCCATCCTCTTTGTAAAGATTTCGTGCGATTGGTACTCGATCCCCTCCCCTAATATCACGTGAGATTTTTCGAAATTCGTATGTGTAGTGTGTAGCATTGGATTTATTGAAAAAAATATATAAATATTTTTTTATTAAAAAATAAAACATTTTTTTTCAATAAATCCAATGCTACGATTACAAGAGAGAGATTCGTATAGACCCCCTCTACTCTCTAAACACCTCACGAAATTTATAGAAGCCTCCTAACTACACTTTCTAAAATAAATCTTACGTTAATGCTCTAGACTGGGAATTTTTAATAGTAGCCAGTGGCTACCAGAGTGAAAAAAAATGGTAGCCACATTTCGATTTTTAGTAGCCAGTTTTAAATTTCAGTATATACGACAAAAAGAAAGTGCGATTTTCCACAAAAGAAAATTTTATTAATGACATTTTTGATATGATAAGATTGACAGTAAAAAAAGTATCATACAAAATATATAGTATTATGTGATTGGCCATTATTGTTAGGAGAAAATTATTTTTTGTACAATCAGTTCAACTACTATTAGTTTCGGAGAATTCTTGACGTCGCCCACGACCCACGATTGTTCCTGAAATTTTCTCATATCAAAATTGTTTAAATGAATAGTTGAGATCTTAATCAGATGTAAATAAATCAACTGTAGATTGCCGAAATCGTAAAGCAAAATTTAAAAATCAAATTTGCATTTAAGATTTTCATCGCCCAGCTCCATTTACGTCACACGGAGGAGGATGGAAAATTTCACCGATGAGCAACAACTGTCATCAAGTCTTTCTTCCCGACAGAATCAAATCGGAGCGTTTTATTGTTTTAGAAATGCAGCTTCAGTATTAATTATTTGTTGAACAAAAAGGAAAAATTATGATCGCCACATTTGGCGACTGGGGTTCAATTTTCTGGGTAGCCACTTTCGATGTAATAGTCTCCAGTTGGCGACTGGCGACCGCTAATCTTGAGCTTTATCTTACGTTCTAAGAATAGTTTGCAACTGCTTCCTTTTGAGTTTCGTTAACCTTTAACCCTTTCATTGCTACCTAAATATCATTATAACAAATCTATTTGAATACATAAGCATCGAAAATCCAAATACTTGACTATATCCAACTATTTTCATAGATCTGTTCAATACAATTCCTTAACTCAAGAATTGTTTATGATTCCATGGGATCTAAGAACCAAAAGAGGCCTTCCCCATTCTAGGCAGTTCTAAAGGATGCGATCATTTCAAGTTCCTATGTACAAAAGGACCAGACCCTAACGATAATGGGGGCCAATGATCATAATCATATCGCACCTCTAACCCAGCGTCTTTGAGAAATCGAGGGATGATGAACCATTTCGGTAATCGCTCCTCTTTGGTCAATACTGATGGCAAGGTTCATTGGGTCTTTGATGTTAAACACACGACCATAGCGTTTGATTTTACTTATTGTTTTCTTTAACTCCCAGGTATTAAACTCTTAAGAACCGAGCAAAATCTAGGTATATTCTAGGCATACTTTTCATGTAAATATGTGCAAAAAAGTATGTTTTGCAAAGTAATTAATATAAAGAGAACTTTGTTTAATAATTACTGAGAGACACGCCTTAAGAGCTAAAAATACACATTTTTGTGCTATAAATGCAAAACAAAAAGCCGTACAACTTATTTCTAGTTTATAGTTTATGTTAACATTGCTTTTAATGTGAAATGTCTTTAAAATTAACTACTAAAACAACTTTTTGAGAAGTTTGAAAAAAATGTTTTAAATAATTTTTTTAAGAACTCTAATTTCGTATTGATCCTAGTTTAACTTTATTTTTTTATCGAAATAAATGACTGATACCTGTAATCAAAGGCTGAAAACTGATATTTCAATCTTCTTTCATCGGACCAGGTCGATTTCGAAACTAATTAACTTGCTAATTGTTGTGGGAAGGTTTTAAAAAATGTCCCCAAATGGGGACGCCTGGTCACTAGGGGTTAAATGTGTGGCGATCACCACAAATACCCGATACTACTGCCGTGGGTGGGTTAATTGCAGTAACCTAACCACAACAATAATTTGGGACATTTTTGCAGACTCGTCACATTCCTTAGAAATGAGAGCCATTTTTTTTGTGGCACCATCCAGGCGACTCTCGCTACCAATTTTGACACACAGATTACAACGAATAGTAAATAAGTGCTTCCAACAACGGTCAAGTCATAAAGCAAGTTACGGCAGTTAACCTGCCCACGGCAGACTATCTTTCGGGATTTAGTAATCACTTTGTCCCAGTTGGTTTGGTGTTGGGCTCGTATTCAAGAGGTTCAGAGATAAAACCGGGCGTTTTCATACGAAACGTATGTATGGGTAACGAGTACAGTGATTGACACCCTCACGGTGATTGGCCCCTCTCATTCATTATTTAAATAATAAGATGTTAAAGCCCAAAATAGGTGTGACAAAGGTTTTTAAAATTCCCACCATTAACGTTTGCCATGTTGGCAACAGAGCACCAACAATAGGAAAAACAATATGGCCACTAAAGAAATATGCCTCATTGTCAACGGGGTTCCAATCACTGTCTTATGGGCGGGCCAATCACTATACTTGTTACCCTATGTGTAAGTTAGTAAGTTACAGAATTGCGTTATGTAAACAAACTCCTTATTACTAGCAAATCACAATATTTAATATTGTGTTTACTTAGCAGTAATCCTGCAGAATAAATTCAAAAGATTGAGCTTTAGAATTTTTTCAACCTTAATCAGACAGCAAACTGTACAGTTTTACGGAGGATCTCGACATTTTATTTTTTTAAAACTTTACTTTTAATTTGGTTTTGAAAAGATAAACATAAAAATATTCAGGGAAGTAATATTACAAAAACCATTACTTGCGTGTAATTTATGCTCTTTTTTTTCCAGATTTGAATTTCTCACGATTTGCAACAAAAACATCCGTGACAAAACCAATTAAAACAATTCACAAAGCTATTTAGGAAAAATAGCTTGTTGATATAAAATTTAGAATTCCCTAGTAATGATCAGTCAGTAGCAGTAGAAAGTTATAGAACATTTCAAAAGAGTTGTGAAAATTACTAATGAATGGTAATTTAAAACTTCTAGTCCAAAAATATTCGAATTTAATATTTTTATATTGAAAATAAAATTAAAAAGACTGTACACCATGTTATAGAAATATTTGATAGTTGAACAAGAAAAATTTCGCAAGCTTGGTTTAGCATTTGCAGTATAATTTTAGGCTAACATAAAACGAATAATTTATGACTTATGACTTTCTTATGACTAGGGGGGGGGGCAAGTTGCGACCTGAATTAACTGATAATTTAGATTCAACATAAAAAGCAATTAAGGTAGGCGAATACCCAAAATTCCCCCAAATTCTAAAATTTTTACTATTACTTTAACCTTTTACAAATTTGGCATAAATATTTCAAATATAATGAATAGTACTATTTAGGCATTTTTTTAAAATTTAGAGATAATTTATTTATTTTAAACGGTGTTTTTCTACTAAAAAGAGAGGTTTACGCTAGCAAGTCTACCACATTGAATTTTCATCCTATAAACATTAATTATGTGTTAAATTCTTCGTTTTGAACTGATGCATGCAATGACCCTCTAGCGTTACATACAAATTACAAGAAAAGAAGTTATGAGGAAAACTGTTGTAAATTAACCACAAAAAAAGGGATTTTTTTTCGATTAACTTGCACTTGGACATTTTTTTAAAAAAAAAAACTTATATATACCAGATGTTAGAGGTTCATGGCACAGATACATATTGAAATAACTTCTGTAAAAAATTTCAGGTAAATTAATGTAAAACTTTTTACGCTAGAAGTGTTGGCGTAAACCCCTTTTTTTAGTTGAAAAACACTTTTTAAAATAAATCAATTATATTTAAATAAAAAAAAATTGCCCAAAAAGCATTTTTCATTATATTTGAAATCACTATGCCAAATTTGATAAAGATTAAAGTAATAGTAAAAATTTTAGAATTTTGGGTACTCGCCTACCTTAAATTAGTGTTTCTGAGAAAGGGATTGTATGTCAAGCATTGATTGTTATCTCAGTTGGGAACAAATTGTTCCAAGGAAACTTCTACACAATACATTAGCATATCAACGTCCATGTCTATATCGCCTTAAACAATGTCAATAGGAAGACTTTTGTTTGGTCCGTGAATTCCTGCACCTGTTTTCCAATTTTGTTGTACTTAATCTAAAGCTATTAATTATTACTAATTGAACTGTATTAATTGTTTTGAGTTTCGATTTTTTTTTCATTTGTTTGGTTCATTGTTAAAAGCGGGACAACTTCACAAAAGAAGGAGAATAGGAACAATTCTATGATTGAAAGTTGTTTTTATTGCGCTCAAAATCGACTATCATAACTATTTAAACAATGCCATCATTTTTGAAAAAAAAAATGACAAAGCAGATGTTCCCATAGTTTTTTATACGTTTCGCTTACTTAGAATCAAATTTTGTTGTTACTGAATCTTAAGCAAAATAATCAATATTTTTTCATTTAATATATTTCACTATTTAATTTTTGAGGATATAGATATAATTCATTCTTCACCTATTTTTAATTTTCAGTAATAAGTCACAGAATTAAATTAATTTTACTTTTTTTATTTTAATAAAATTATCTTTGATTCCCTTTTAGTAAAACCATATATATTTTCTTACATTTTCTTACACCTGATATATTGAACAGTTTATCCACTAAAAGAGAACCGCAAAAAATTCTGTAAAATTACAGCAAATTTTGCAGTTGCTTTTGAATCGCAGTATTGCAATGTTTGCTTTACAGCAAATTAATATGTACAGAGGCACGCGAACAACTTACTCAACAGCGTATGAACCGAGAAGATTGGTGCATTCAATTATTGCCAGTGACGCAAATGTTTACGAGGTAATGCACAATAAATAGGTAAATAAACTTATGGGCAATTGATTGGGCTTTGAGTATTCACAATGTTTGAACTTCTTGCTGTAAAATAAGGGCATGTGACGACGGAATTCACTTAAAAAATATGGAGCACATCATAAACAAAAGAAACTGCAACCGACAATAACTGTTTCCAAAAAACACTTATTTTTCAATTACAAGTATATTGAACTGTTTTCTTTCCAAAAATCGGTTTTCTCATCTCTATAAGGAGATGTGTTTTGTGTTGTGGAAGCTAATGGAGCTCTGTATTTTTATTACAGCATGCATCATTGGTATTGGTGTAATTTAATGTTGGGGATGGACCTGTTTTTTTTTGTTTGTGGCTTTACAATTTTATTTTAATTCTAGTGCTTATGAATTATGGAATAATAGCATGTAACTTATTGAGACCATTAATACACATATATTTCCTCAGCTTTGATTATAAATTTACTTTTACTTATTGAATATGGGTGAAATCGAATTCCTTTTCCCGGTAAAGCATTTAAGAAATAAAACTCTTAATTATTATTTATAAATTAAAAAAATATTTAAATGATGATGAAATCAATGAAAAAAATCTTGATACTAAGAAAAACGAGTCCATTGCTTAACTTACATTAGTCGAAACGTACTATCAAGACTAGTCAGTGTAATAGTTAGATGTATCAATTTTAATGATGGTTAAAAATCACTTGTTCTGCAAGTACTAGTCCATAATTACGAAATACTCTGAGAAGGAAATTTAGTAACTTACATGAGTTGGAAATTACTAATCAGACTAACCAATGTGCTCGTTGGAAGAGTAATTCGAATAGGGGCAAAGAAAGCCATGTGTTTTCTAAAAGATTTTTCATGATGGCGTTATACTTTGAGGAGGAAATTAGTTAAGAGACAAGTCAGATGAATTTACTTTACTTACAAATTTACAATTTACTTTAGGATAAGAAATCGCGCGATTTTCGATTTTCTTGGTACATCAATAAAGATGGTTGAAATGGTAAAGAACACAGCGCGCCCTGTACTTTGAAACTTGCTTTTAATGTTGAATTAAAGCATACTCTTCCCTACTATTCCCAATAGCACTGATCTTTTAAAAATATATTTATTTGTTCTGCTTAAAGTTTTTTTTTTTTAAAAAATTAGTAAGGTAGTTTTGTTCCATTATACTATTGCAAATGAATTTGTTGCAGCATATGTGAAAAGTATTTAAAAAATATATATTCGTTATAAAAATTAGAACACCCATTTGTAAAGAGTAAAAAATATAAGCCTCGACAAGTATAATTAATAGTTTAATTAATATTTACTTTAATTATTTATATTAGATTTAATAAACATTCTGTAACTATACATTTAAAATTTCTGTAAACTCTACATTCTTTGAGATAATTGTCTGATAAATATGAATGGTTTTAAATTTTATGAAATTCTCTTTTTAAAAATTCAGACCGTTTAGCAATCTAAAAAACCTTGTTTAAAAAAATATTTTTTTAGAAGAACAACCCTCTAAAGTTTAATATTTGTAATGTAATATAATGGTAAATAAAAAAAATAAGTTCGACTTGATATCATAACTTTTTCATAAAATGACAATTATCATACATAATATTTTGGAGCTTTTAAATGCAATTTTTGGAATGTAACTTTTAAGGAAAATATTGAGCAAAAATTAACCTTAAAATAACATCGAATGTTTTTTTTTTAAATAATATTCTGAACAATAAAGAATGTTTTTTTTAAAACTTATATTCCAGACAATAAAGACTGTTTTTTAAAACTAATCTTCCAGACAATAAAAAAATTAACACACCTTTACCCCAGATTAAAAACAACAACATAAAAAAAGCATTAAAATTAAACAGCTGCTCCTTAAAAAATACTAGTCCTCCATAACACTGCTGTCGAGTCCAAGTGGCCCAACTCTTCCAGTGTTGTCCTACCAGTAGCTTCCGGTTCCAGCCGATAATGGCATTAGGATTAGTTATTAATGGTCATCACCTATGGTCATTCCCACCAACCATTAATGGCGGGCATTAATGAAATTCCCGTATCGCTAATGGATGTCTTGGACCATTGGTTCACCTTTAAGGATCAGAAGAAAAACTGCCATTGACCGGTTTCACAAGCAGTAGTTCCGTTTTATTTCGCCGTACGATCGTTCCTGGATTATCGCAGTGCCAATGTAAAGTGATTAGATCTTTCACATGCGATGAAAGTGAAATCGTACGTGATTTTTCCCCAGAAAAAAAATAGGCCTAAAATTACGAAAAAAATTGGGTTCAATTCTAGTAAAATTTGTTCCGGAACTTAAATTCGACAAAATATTACAATGTAATATTTGATCTGGCTCTCCGAACCACACTTAAAAGTGGTAGGGGAAAAGGACGGTTTGTTCTTTAATAGACTCGAGCAGCGACAAAAAAAAAAAAAAAAGAGTGTATAAATGATTTTCACATTTCACAAAGAGAAAGTAGACAAAATGTATTGGTCTTGGATTAGTTTGAAGTTTTCTGAGTTTCAAAAACAAAACAAAGTTTCAAATAAAAAAATATGAATTGTGAAAACTCTCACTTAAGTTTATGGGAGGAGTAGGGGGGGGGGGGGGGTAGTAGAAAGTATAGCGAAACGTCACCAGGAGGTGGGGGGAGTCAAAAATTCGTCAAAATTGCATAATTATGTTGCCCCCAAATCTATGAATAATGTCTGGTTTAGATGGCTGATGTTAAAAATTAGAGGTTAACTTTATATAAAAAAAAGTGGCATCACCGTGTTGGATGACAAATTTCGATGTGAGTACGAAGGCGACCTCCGCTAGGTATTTTCAATTGACTACATGTAATTGCTTACGATGAATTTAATATTTTTTTTAATTTGCATACTCTCGAATAGAACGTCCCTTCAAATTTCAGGTTTTCTAGTTTTTAATTAACTGAAGGGAAGAACATCACCTAAAACTTAGTTTTAATCTTAATTTAACGTTTAAATTTGTAATTTCAGCAAACAAATTTCTTCCCTATGGCTGCTGATAGCCGCTTCTTTTCCCAGTTCCAATTTTATTCAGATTATAACCCATGGTATTTTAATGGCGTCCCATGGGGCGTCCCAATGATACCCATGGCGTCAGAAAAACATTTTTCAGTAATGTTTTAAATGTTGTTTTGTCAACATGTTTACCCAGCAACCCCGATGAAAAAAGAACGACTGGGAATTGATCTGAGCCTCCGAACACGTGCCTACCAAAACGACAACATCTAGAAAGGGAAGGCAAAAGTAAATTTTTAAAATTAAATTTTCCAAATGCAGATTTAAGTTTTTAAGTCTATTTTGGTCTGTTCGGCATCTTACCGACACATCTATTCATCATCTTACCTACTCGTGGTAAGGTGATGAAAAATGCTTTTTTTTTATTATTTCAATACATTGCATAATTTGAGGTGGAACTACGGTATTTGAACTATTTTTTCATTCAAACTTTTTTTTAAAAAGTGTAGAAATAATAAAAAAAAAATCTAGTTTTTTAATTAACTGAGGAGAACAGTCGAAAACTTATGTGTTCACCATTTTATAATATATATTCCCCTAGATTTTCAACAAATTTATTAATGCCATATTTGCGGTTTTGTGACTTTGACTTTAAAAGTAGTACAAAGTATTTACTTGAGAACATATAGTTTTTTTCATACAATACAGTGGTGGAAATTGATTTATGAACTAGCATTCTTTTCACCAGATATCGCTTTGTATTAAGTGCTAACAATTCAAATTTTGTGTGTTGGATATTCAGAGCACAATAAAGGAATTTCACACATAATTTTTTTCAAAAAATGATATTAAATAAAAATATATATAATTTTAGTTTTTAAGCATGTTGGAAATTGATTTATGAACTCAAATTTATTTTGAACCCAGGTACCAAATATTTTAACTAGTTCTTCATTTGAACTTCAGAGGAGCTTACTATCAGTGTTTATAAATAAGATTAAGGCAAAATTTGCTGAAATTTATCTGTTTTATTTCCATTTTACTAAATAGGAAAGCTTGCGGGACTACCTGAAACCAAAAAGGTAAAAAATGACCCTTTTATAATATTGTAACAAATCTGTAAGAGAAATTAGCATATTAATTAAAAGATCAATAAATATAATTCATAAATATTTGAAGAATCATTCTGACTTCGGCAGAAACCATCATTAAAAAAGGTGCAACCCTCGTGGGACGAGGGACAAAAGCAGGATTATTGGACTGGTATCCCAGAAAGTTACCATTTGTGTCAGCATTTGTGCATTACAGGGCGAATTTGTTATGAACAATCACTTCCTGTAACTCCCAGAAGAGTAGGACAAATATTGATATCGTCGTCGAACTTGAAATGTTCCAAAATGAAGGCTGGTCCAAAGCTTACTCTTCACCATAAGAACAGGCTATTAAAATGTAGTCGTAACTACATGAAAATGAATTGGGTGGGGGTGGAGGGAGAGAAATAGGAAAAAAGTGAACTTTGCTGATGAAAAAATGTTCAATTTGGATGGACGTGATGGTTTAAAATGTTATTGAAAGGATCTTCGGAAATAACCAAGATCTGTCTTCAGCAGAAATATTAGTGGTGGAAGTTTGATGGTTTGGGCCCCGATATCTTATGATTGAAGAAACAAGGTTATGTTTCTGAATTGCTGACAAACATAACTTTATTGCAGATTAGTTCTAGAAAATTCTTTAATTCCTTTTTGCGTTGCAAAACTATGCTTTTGATTAGATTTTTGTGCATGCTAATGCAAGTATCCACATTTCAAACGAAATTAAAGACTGTTTAATGAACTAAGTGTTGTTCATTTAGATCACCCTGCCAATAGCCATGACTTAAACCCCAAGAATAATGTCTGAGATCAGTTGGTTTGAATAATTTACTCAAATGGAGTATGGTTTTAATGAAGTGTGCATCAGTTATGGAATAGAAGGACTTAATCATTAAAAACTGCAAATTGCCTGACCAAAACTTGACCCAAAGTTTTTTGTTGTCTATGAAAAACAAAATCAAGGAAGCATTAGCGACAAAAAATAGTTTTAGCAATTATTAATTGAGATTGAATGCAAAAGTTCATAAATCAATTTCCCTATGCTAAAACTAAAATGTCAAAAAAATAAATTGTTTACGAATTTATGTAAAATTTTATTTACGTGTATAGTTTATAATGCAAAGCCTGTATAGTATATAAAATTTAAATCGATAAAAATGCATTTAATAAAGAAATACTGTTAAAAAACTGTCAGTTCATAAATCAATTTCCACCACTGTAATACTATACGACAGTTGCTTTTTAAAATATTTATGTTTTTTTGAGTTTTGGTAAAAGTGTTGATGAATGTTTACACCGGTACGATTAAAAGGGAGAATTTTGAATTGTGAAAGTACGTTGGATCGGGGGGGGGGGGGGGGGGGGGGAGTAAAAACATTAGAATTTGGTGAAACGTACTTGGTAAAATCAGAAATATATTTGCACAATAAATGCAATAAATTGCTTGTTGAGTATGATTTAATGATGAAAAAAATGAATGTTGCAATGCACACATAATATAGAGTTTGAAATTACGGTTGAAATAAATAAGATTTTTTTTTGATGGAGGATGGATATGAGAAAACTACTTTTACATAGCCAGCTTTCATGGGTGTACGTGTACCAGGGCCTGTTTTAGGAAATCTCAGACTATAGGCACAACCATTTTTGGGGGCCCCTTTCGGAAAATGTTATGTATGATTTCCAGTAATGTTGGTGCTTTATGACCTATGTATCAAATTTTTGCTACAATTTATAGGCGTCCTTATAAACATCGATCAAAACAATCACGTTAGGTAAATTTCTCAGTTAAAATTGAGCAAGAAACAGAGTGAAGCATCATAATTTTTTTAGTTTACTGATATTTTAGGGATTTCCAGTATTCTAGCTAGCATAATAGAAACTGAAATTTAGGGACCCCTAAAATTTGGGGGCCTAACAAGCCTTATGGAAGAACAGACCCTTGTACCCTTAATAATGCACTATAACACTTCATTTTATAAATATTTCCCCATCTCAACTTATTATAATATCAATACTTAGTATACTTTAATGTGAGTTTCCCATTATAACTTTCATATGAACGGCATTATCAGGTGTGCGGACAGTAGCAGATATAGGGTAAAAATATATATTCTTCTAAAAACTTTAACTACATGTGTTTGAAGGTATGTTGCGTGCTGAAATGTAAACACATTTTTTTAAGGGAAGGATTGTGATTTTAAATTTGCATTAGCTCAAAAAAAAAAAAAAAAAAAAAAAAAAAAAAAAAGAAAAGAAAAAAAGCTTATAAAATTCGAAAAACTCTTTCACATAAATAAGCTATGTAAGACCCTAGTACCAGGTTTAAAAATATGAAAAATTTTAAATGCCCGATCGTGTAAGTTGTTCGGGTTTTTGGCCAAAATTATTTTCTTACATATTTACCAAACATTAAGCATGTCCTAATTATGCAGATTATTGATTTTTCATATTTTAATTCTAAAACAATATAATTACTAGCATCAGCAGCTAATTTTTTTTTCAAAAATGGTTTGCTTAATTAATTTTTTCGAAAACTATAAAAAATTACTTTCCCCTTCCAAATTTCACTTGAACCACGAAAGTAGGGCAATATATATTTTTCTCACTCTGCCTAGTTAAAATTTTTTCGAGTACAAATTTCGCGTCAAATTGTAATACGACAGTTAAAAGAAATTTTAAAGGAAACCTTAGTATAAATAAAGTAACTAAAGAGAATTGATATTTTGTGTGTATTGGTCCTCATATTTGTGTTTAAAAGCACGGATTATAATACTTTTTTTGGCTGTTATGCGCAAAGGAATTTGCATATTATTTTCAAAATAGAATCTACTATAGTTCTTCTGAGGAATTTGCAAAGATGACATAACAGAAGACATTTTAAAAGATCAGAATAAGTTTATGACAATATTTAATCATTTGAATAATATAAACTTTAAAAAATCTTCAATTGCAGTTTTCTAAAAAATATGATTTAAATGCGTATTCAAAATAAAATTATGTTTCAGAGCTTTGGACTTATTTAATTATATTTGAAAAATTAACATAATAATAGCAAAAAACAAATAGTTAATAAAATTTAAATTGTATACATTACCTTGTACGTTGTTGAGAGCAAAATAAAGCAAGGCAGATTATCGAAACGCACCCAAAACTGAGCTTCATAATGTTTGCGCGGTTATGATGTACCGTCAGGCGTAAAAGCTTCTACAAAAATTAAATTTGTGGGTCATTTGTATCAAATATAAAATGTTAAGCAAAAAAATATAAGAGTGACTAAGATGTTTCACGTGACTTAATTAAGAGCATTTAAACTCTATAGACATTTTTTTTATTGAAATGACTATAGAGTTTTGCACGAATGGATTCAAGCCATGATGAAAAGCAAGTGTGAGGTTCCCATTCTTCGCTAACAATAATATGAGTGATGAAAAAGAGTTTTGAAGTATTGCACGCAATCATTGTATGCTAAACTGTTTGTAAAGATAGATATCTTTCTTTGTCACGCGATAACTATAAATTCGATAACTTTAACCCTTTGGGGAATGAGCAAATGGGCTGAAAAGCACTTTAACTGCATAAGGTTAAAAATTAAATGGGAAACTGAAAATTTAAATTCTGTTACCTATTGGTGACTGAATTTTGTTCGTTATAAATTGTACATACAATGTACAGGGTGGTTATAAAATAACGCTCTCTATTCGGAGTGATCTGTAGCTTTAATGAATAATCCAAATGCAAAAAACTTTGAGACATTACTAATCAAAAAAAGGGGGGGGGGGGGGGGGGAGAATGGAATCATAAAACACGAACTCGTCTTTTGACCAGGGTTCGAAATCACTAGGCGTAATTGGATGTGTTGGCCGTAATTAGCCATAATTGGCTACGCCTCGTAATTTAGAACCTTGGTCAAGAGAAGAGTTTCGTTTAATGATTCCATTCATTTTTGAAAAAAAAAACATCGTCTCTTGACCAGGGTTCTAAATTACGTGGCGTAATTAGCTGCGTTGGCCGTAATTGGCCATAATTGACGACGCCACGTAATTTAGAACCCTGGTCAAGAGACTTCGGTACTCTAGGCACGAGATGGTACAGAATTTTCCAATACTCATTTCCACCTTTTTCAATTATTCAGGAAAATTATTAATACAAATAATACAATTTTATCTTAAATGAGCTTATTAAAGACTATCTGAGTAAATTAACTTTACAAATTATACACGCAGAACTTTAAAAATTTAAGTTCTTTTACATTTTAACCCTCTAATGCATAATGTTACCGTTTGGTAGCAAGTAACATAATCCACTTTATTTTATTAAATTAGAGCTCCTCCAGGACAAATCTGTGTTTTTTTATCTTTTACATTTCATTTTAAAGTTTGAGTTACTAAAACCCTCATAGATGACAGTAGTAAAACTGTATCCAAAATTAAAGAGTGAGGTTATGAACTTTTGTGAAATTACGTTTTTGGCAGTATTCAAAGAATAATAATATTAGTACTAAGTACTAATAAATTGTTTTCAAAAATTAATTATAGTTAAAAAGGGTTATTTTGAAATATTTTTAGTAGTTTTCTAGTCATTATTATCAAAATTGGAATTTTGCAGTTGGTTTTTGTCATATGGAAAAAAAATTAAAAATTGAAATTATTTAAATTCTAATGCAGTTAAATTTTTGTTAGTATTTTTCCCATAATGTGTGAGTATTAAAGATACATATATATTTTTTGGGAGGAAAAAAAAATTCATGCATTAGAGGGTTAAAAGCTATAAATTTCATTCTTCAAAGTGGTTTTGCCTATATCACGAAAATATAGTATGAAAGATAATATTCGATTTCTTTAATCCTACATAGCTCTTCATTTATAATGTATCGTAATGGGCAAGTTCGAAATTAGTTTTAAAACAAACTTAGCTATTACAACTCTAGAAAAAAATATTGAGAAAAAAGAGCAATATTGCTGTATATGAACAATATTGCTGAGTAATACGGTATTGATGTATCTTAAAAGTTTACAATAAGAGCTTGATAACAATTTATGCATTCCTAATAATATTTTCAGTTTTGACACATAAAAGTAAAAGAATAAAATATAAGTTTTTCATATTTGGACACCAAATCAATTTGAGATAATTATAAAAATAATAATGGTAAGCCCTGGTCCAAAAGTCTGTAGAAGCTGATGCGATATCAATGGAATTTTAAACAGATATCTTTAGAGTCGAACTGATATCAGTATATAGGGAAGTGATGTCATTAGAAATGAACTGGTGCCCAACTGATGTAGCTTGCAAGTGATATGGCATCAAACAGACATTAGAAAGGTGGCTAGTGATATCAATTGAAGGAACTTGCAACCAAAATCACATCAAACTGATGTCAGTAAGAGAGTAATTACTATCACTAGAAACGAATTTATGCCTTAGAGATGTACATTTCAATCGATGACGTAACGTTAGGTTTCAACGTAATTAAATTGCATTATTCTGACGCATGACCTGTCATAAACAACTGTACATTTCTTTAAGAACTTTTAGTATGTTGGAGGAAGTAAAAAATGTTGATTTTTAAGTAATTAATTAATTGTTAAGTTATTAGAATCGAACTTCATGAAATTAAAACTAACTTTTAAAAACTATTTTTAATATTACTTTTTTTTAACATTTACGAATGAATAATAATTTCATTGCATTTTCACGCTCATAATTTTTACATTTCTGTGTTTAAAATTTTTTGTTTACATTAAATTACATGCTGTGTTTTAATTTTTTTTAATGCAAGTTCTTATGACTTTCTTGGTGGGAGGCAAGTTCGCCGAACACTGCGAACTTAGGTCTATTGTATTCAACCCCAGAAATTACACAAGCACAAGAGACACACAAAGAAAGAGACGACACAAACACATCGGCAAATAACAACATTTATTGACGGTCACAAACATCCATGCCTGACCGGGATTCAAACCCGACCCCAGCAGCTCCATCCTAACGATTGCGCCACCGGAGCGGAATGCAATTCTAAAAACGCGATAAAAAATAATAAATTAACTATTTATTTGCTAACTATGCTTAAAACTTTTATTTGCATTGGAAAAACATGTTTCATTCCATAAATAAAACCCACGTAAACATGAAAATTCTAAATTGTAGACAGTAGGGTTAGTATAGACGTTTATTAAACGTAAATGCAATGTTACTGTAATTACATTTTATAATTGAAGTTCGATTTGTTATCCAAAAATAGACACAATTAAGGTGTTCCCCCCACTTTCTAATTTCACGAAAAATAATGAACTCTATCGTGAAAACGAAAAGAAGAAAATAATTTTGCAGACTAAAAAGCCTTAACGTACGTACCCTAGTCGAAACGAAATTGCTAGTCTGAAATGAAATACGACTTTTTTTTTTCCGAAACATAAATTTTCAAGAACATTTCAAGCTTGTTTACGTGTCGCATTTGTCAGGAGTATTTTTTTCTTACTTTAAGCAGAAAAAGAGCTGCGCTAAATCATGGCGGTTTTACGACTTTCGAAGAGATCGCGTAGCTTCTTTACGATAGGGGAAAGTTTAGGATAACAGTTTTTTGAAGTAGCTTCTTAAAAATTTGAATTTTAATTCCCAGATTGCAAAAGTTTTGGTAAATTTATGGTAATTGTTTGTAAAAAACTGTAATTTTAGAACAGCAAGTTTAATGTTAAAATAAAATTTTTATAAGTTGTTAATGAGCGTTTTGATTTTTATTTGATTACAAATTATACTTATTTAGAATTAAAACAAAATACTAATATCCACTTTCTAATTCTTTTAACTATATATTTTTTTGTTTTCTTCAAAATAATTATAAAAATATTTATTTCATTATGTTGTACGGATACATTTTCCTAGCAAAAATAACAATGAGAAGCTATAATAGAATAAAAAAAAATGAATAAAGAATCTTATACCGACAGGCTAGAGCCTACAAAAGGCAAGCAGCAAAAGGCCAAGCTGCCAAACAAAATAACAACATATACATAAGCAAAAAATATAAGTATGTATATGGAGAGAAACCAAAATAGTGGTAACGATCATTTTATCAGGGAGTAAAGCCTTAAATCACTAGGAAAAAATACACTTTTCGTTATTGGGATGGGCCAAAGTTAAAATAAAAATGTACCTCGAAGTGTACTGTGGAATATCCAAAACAACATTAAAAAACATATCAAAAGAAAAAATTCACTGTTCAAAAGAATTATGGGAGATCATGGTTTAAAACCTTTCTTACCCAATGATTCCATTTGGAATCACCAGCTTGCGATTTTTTTTCTCACTGAGTTGAGCTCGCACTTATTTACCATTAGATGGAAGAATGATGTCTTTTGAAGAAGTAAAAAAGGTTTTTTATAATTAAATGAAAATGTGAAAAAAAAATCACGCTCGCATTCTTAGATGTTTAAAAATTAATTTGAACTTTTTTAAAAAAATAAAGTTTAGAAAAAAGCATTTTTTATAATTTATTCAAATGTTTTGACCCCCCCCCTCCTTAAATTATAGTTACCCTCCCTGTTAGATTCCCCTCTCTGTTTTTTAACTATATCATTCTGGATGCATAAGGAATCGATTTCACAAATTTTAGATTTTTTGAATAAAAAACAAAAGTTGGAACTTTAAGTTAAAACTTAGTTAAGCCTGTTTACTTGTTAGTTAGCTTGTTACGCCCCTAAACTAGTTAAAGGGTTAACAAAAGGAGGCAAATTGCTCCTCTAATTTTTTTTAGCAGTGTATATAATACAGGAGAAGAAAAAATTAACTGAAAACTTCAAAAACTAACTACACTCACTACTAAGAAAATGCTCAAAATTCCAGCTGAAACCAAAATCTAAACAACTATTAATGCAATTACAGTTTAGAATAGAGTAAACACTTATGAACGAAAAAAAAATACGTGAAAGGTTTTCCTAGTTTAATTAAAAATTTACTTACATATTTAAATAATTTTCTCTTTAAACCAAACTTTTCACTACTTCCAACCAAAAGTATGCATTTGTAGGAAGAATTATAAACGAAAACGATCATTTAAAGTTATATTTACCAAAATACCTAAACTTTGCTTATGCATTTGCTTTTGTAAATTTTCCTATTGGTATTGGTTCATTTGGATATTGGCATCTAACCTTGAATCCAAATGTACTAACACAAATACAATGTTCACTTCAGTAAACATCAAAAGCAACTCAAATATATTTGTAACTCTGTTTATTTTCTTCCATAAATGGCTTTTGTTAACATGACAAAATAAGCGATGTCGGAAAACAGATTGCTGCTCACGCAAAACCACAATCGAACACAAATCACAATTAAATACATTACGTTATTAACCAGAACTTTATGTGGTTACGGCTGATTGACATGTCACCATATAACCAATTAGTATTTTTCTTATTTATTTAGACGAAAAATACAACTTCAGAGCATACCTTAATGGATTAGACAATGTAATTGTCAGCAAAAATGTCCGATAAGCGCCATGGTATGAAAGCTTGTCGATAGCTGAAAATGTTCTTGGAAACCTTTCACACTGTAATTGCTTGAGACGCAAACAGCCTGTTTGAAACATGCTTCATTCTTCTCACGTTTTGTGTATTGTTATTTCCAATAAAAAAATTAAATTGCAGTTTTTCTTTCTGGTAAATGTAGGTTTAAAACGCGTAGTTTTTATTTTCGATGACAAAGAATCTTTATTGTACAATATAACAGCTTTCAATGTTAGAGAATGAAAGGGGTATGAAGCAAATTCTCATATTCATGTCCTGCAGCAATGATATTTAACATTAAACATTTAGCAAAAGTATCGAAAATAATATTGTGTCCTCATGAAGTATTAATGGTCTTTACAATAGGGGAAAATTCGGGAAAACAGTATTTTGAGGTAGCTTTATTAAAATTTGATTTTTTAATTCCCAGATTGCAAAAAGTCTATTAAGTTTCTGGTAATTTGATTTTTTTAAACTATAATGTAACAATAAGTTTCACTGCCCATTAGCTAAATAAGATATTAATTTTGAAATGCCTTATTATATCGTATTTACATAATTACTAAATTCATCTGTAAAGCTCCAATCAAACAGAAAATATATAGCAACTAAATTCGAAAAATAAATAATTTATGTGTCAACCTCAAATTAGTTGCTTATAATATTAAAATGTTTACTGTTACCCAAGTAGCCCAGTTGGTAGGGCTATTGACTTCAGAAAGCCTTCCAGAGACCTTGGTTGAAATGCGGCAAGATAATTCCATTGACTAAAAGTAATTTATAAAATTTTGTGTTAAACTCTTTAAATTTTTGGAAAACATAGTTTTTTTTCTTTTTTTGAGAAAAAAAATCAAAAACAAAATGACGGGCAATTGTTACGTACATTTATTTAACAAAAAGCCCGCGAAAATACCGGGAATTTATTCTTAAAGGAAATTTCTTTCACCTTTCTTTTACGTCATTTTCTCATTACCACCCTTATAGAATGTAGTTGGATACATCAAAACAATCATTTTCACAGAAGAATCTTGGTTTTTAGAAAAAAAATCTAGAAACATTTGCATCAAAATATCGAAACAGAATGTAGCTTATACACACAGAGATAGAAACAAACAAGACAAGAAAACCATCTAAAACGGAAAAAAAATCAAACAAAAGAGGAAGCTGCTCACTTTACATAAGATTTATTTGTACC
This sequence comes from Hylyphantes graminicola, assembly GCA_023701765.1. NCBI lineage: Eukaryota > Metazoa > Arthropoda > Arachnida > Araneae > Linyphiidae > Hylyphantes > Hylyphantes graminicola. The sequence goes on along the minus strand of CM043111.1, from coordinate 58,364,054 downwards.
TCAAAGTAAAAGGGGTATATCTCCAAAAATGAGGATTTCCGTTTTTTAATTTTTTGAAGCAAAATTAATATTCTCATCTAGCCTTAAAAACCAAATTTGTAAAGTTAAAAGTGAAAATTAAAACTAGCTGGTTAAAGTCTAAAATTGCTGATGAAGATCTTAGTCAGTTTTTATGCTCTCCTGTAAAGTTAGTCAAATGGTATATATGTACCCCTTTTCAGTAAGTTATAGATACAATGCTGTGATACTTGATATAGTTGTAAGAGTGATATTTGCGACAAGAATTGTTGGGCTCAGTATTTGTGTTGATTACATTAATCATTGTTTCAATTGTGAAAAACCTGTTCTTAAATAACAATTTCATCATGCGTCTCCATTGCATTGTTTTTTTGCCAAATTGATTGAAATCAAATTAAGATACATTAAATGGTCTAAATCAAATATTTTTGGGCGCCTATTTTTAGATTGTCTAACAGGAGCTTGATACTCATTTAAGTATGCTGCATAATTTAGAACCAGGATCTAGTTACAAAATTCTCTAGTTACTAATGAAATTCGACACCCAATGAAATTTTAGGCGACATCGTACGTCGTGACTCTCGATTTTCCAGATTTAACGAGCACGTACGTCCCAGCGTCAAGATACAGAATCGTCAAATCACGATCGTAAAAGTGAGGATTCGCGTTTATCAAGTCACGTGATAGTTTGACGAAACACAATCATCAAAATTAACGAAATGAGGCTTGAGGATTCATGAATCGTCAAAAATGAAAGTGTTATTTCTGAGAGTGTGTTCTTAAGGACTTTTTTTTTGAATAAATGAGGATTTTTTTAAATATCATAAATGCATGTGGAATGGTCGGAAGAATCGAACTAAAAATTTACAGTACCATATTTAAAAAAAAAAAAAACTGAACTATTTACAGAAAATAATTGTTACTTTCTTTTAACAGTTTTTCTGTAAAAGTAAGTTGTTGTAAGTAAACACTGTTTTTCTTTAATGCTTTTAACTGTGCAGGGTGTAGATAACTAGAATGCTAACTACTAAGCACTTCAACTCTTAGTAATGTGTTTCAACTATTAACTCCGTGTGTCGAATTAGTTTAGTTTGGAGAGCGGGTGCGAACTCGGGATCGGCTGTTCGTTAATCTTCGGTGATACTATGGACAGTATCCTTTTGGGGTTAGAAGAGGCGGTGAAATTTCTTTTTCTTCGTTATAATTTTATCACGGCCTTTGCTTTAGACTTTCAAATTGTCTAAACTTGTATAAATTTTGTATAAAATTAACAGATCTCAGAACTTTAAGGTATTTTTCTGGAACACCAGCTGACAGTTTTTTTTACCTTAAAAAGCCGGATCAGAGGAAATGGTCAGAAATTGAATAAATAATGCTTTAGAAAGGAGGCAAGGAAACATTATTTTTACAATAGAGTCGTCAATGAGTGGAATGCTTTGCCAGAATATGTTGTGTATTCAAAGAGAGTTGAAGATTTTAAGACGAATCTTGATTGTTACAGGAAACTGGTAAGGAATTAGATATTTTGGACCAGCCTTGCTGGGCCTCTGGCCTGTTGTTGGTCGAAAATGTTTATATTTGTATTTGGGTCCGTAATTTATATGTTGATTAATGAGACGATTTTCCTTATTGCACATGAAACATTCAACATTTAATATTTTTTAGCAAAAATAATCTATTAATACAATAGTTTTTATTTTGATAACCAATATCTTCGAAATTTCTTGTTATTGTTTTTTCTAGACTCATGGACCAGACATAGCTAGGTCATGAAGGTTCATTAACAACAGCACATTATTTTGATTATTATTTAAATAGTACTTTTTTATGAAGAAAATTAAACTTGCAAAGTTTCACAGAAAGGCATATTTAGTTTTACTTACGTTACAGCTTTAGTCTCCTGTCTAGTTGAAGTATTTGCTACTACAGAAATTAAAATAATCGAATAATTCCTCCTCTCTTTCACCAGAGTTACGCAAAAATAGTAGTGAGCGATTATTTTTATTGAGTGAAAATTTAATGGCAGGCAATTGATCACACATAATGAAATTTAAGCAAGAATCATCACATTCAACACGACCGAAAAGAATTGTTCAAAAACTGAAATTATAGTGTTCTAACTTTCTGAATAAAACTGCCTCAACATCTAAGCACGTATTTCGATTTTCGAAATAGTTTTTGTTAATTATATAGCCTTTACAAATGAATCCATATTTTTAACTATCGTAATAGTTAAAAATTTAGCAAAATTGAGTTTTGATGTAAATAGTAATATCGCCTGGAAACGAAATCAGTAACAAAAGGACTTACAATATGCGTTATTAATTTTTATTCTGCTTGAATCACAAAAGTTTTTGTTGTTGGCACATCGCATTTCCCATCAGCTTTAACTTTATTTTAAATATAAAATAATGCCTACTTATGCTTTTTTTAAGTTTGTATTTATACATCTATCTAAAAAAGAATGTTGGATATTTCCCCGAACCGTCATTTCAATGGTAAGCTGTTAATAAAAATTAATATTTTTATCGGCTTATCATTATTTATTAAATTTTAATAAGTTTTGTTATTGCTGTTAATTTTTAAAACAAATGAAATGATAAATAATTAAATATTTTAACCGGAGGACGTCTACCGTTTTCTCAAACCAAAATACCCTCATGAGACCTTCCTCTGAAAAGTAAAAAAAAAAAAAAAAAAACTCAAATGGCAAGAAAACGGAATGAAATGTATATTCACACATGGCGTCTTCCCGGTTTCATATTTCTCATTACGACTCGCTTTTCATTTTATGCAAAGGAGGGCTGGAAAAGTTTTTATTGTCGAGAAATAACTTTTAAACGGAGGGGCCGGCCGCTTCATATGCAAATGCGTTTTTCATCCCTCTCCCGACGTCGTGTTGTGATGGAGATGTTTTCTAAAGCATCCGAATCGCTGCAATTTTTACGGATCATTTTTTCTTCCGTTTTTTTTCGGGGGGGGGGGGGGGGGGGGGGTATTTTTCTTGTTGGGCAGGGAGCAGAAAATTCATACTTTTTATTGATAACAGCTGTTACCTGTATTTGTTCATTTATAACAAATAACGTGGTGGTTTTTTTTTTGCAAAAAGTTTTCGATATAGGCTGGAGTGTGCTAATTTCTGGTAGTTTATTTATGCATAAATAAAAAGTAAAGAAAGTTTTATTTAATGAAACGAATTATTCAACTAATGTTTATAAACTGTTGATTTTCTGTAGAAATGGATGTACAAAAACAATTAGATCCCTTCATGCCGTCCTAAAAGGTTTTTAAAAATAGTTCGTCAAGCCCACTAGAGTATCATTCATGTTCCGACAACTTTGGACAAGATTGGATGAAAGACTAAAAAGTAAGGTTTTAAATAGAAGGGGACATATTTCTATGATGGATATTTAGACCAAAGTAAGTCGTTCGTAACAAATTAACTTTTCGAAATTAAAGAAAATAGATAGTTTATTATTACAAAATTTAGGAACGGGGTTCTTCATTTATGCCTTTAAATATTAAAATTTATTTATTTTTAGCCAGTAATAAGTGTTAGCCCTACCGAACGATAATGAGTAAAGCCCGGTTTTGAAGACCTGTACAATTGGGGAAATTAAGTAATGGAGAACAGAGCATTTCATTAAACAATGTGTTAAAAAAATTAAAATTGCTTTAAAAATGTATATTTCTGAAATATAGATAATAAAAAAGATATGCTTTCTAGTCAAGTTTGTTGGGAAAATATTAATTAGTTCTACAAAACCAATGCAAACTGATTCTTTTAAATATAAAGGATGAGTTAGTAAATTACGTCAACCATGTCAATTATTTTTTTCTATAATGTAATATTTATTTAGATTTTTCGAAATTTGATCTTTTTCTTTTATAACCATAATATATGATTAAGTTTTAATTAAAGAGAACTTCCCCTTCAGATGCTTTCTATTGACAGAATCTGAACTATTAATACGGAATATTCTGTCAGAAATATATATAATCTCAACCAAAAAACTTAGAGGTATAGGAAACGTGATGAAAGTGAAAACTAAAATGCGGAAGTTATTCGACTATTTTAAACCTTTCTGCATTTTATGTTTGAAAGTTATAATTTTTTATTAGTCCATTTCATGGACTTACCATTGGGACCATTATGCTTGTTTTGCGATGATGGATACAACTTTTAAGTTGTCAATTTATTATTTTATTTTTTAAGATCTTGTAAAAAATAACAATTTGTTACTTTGTTTAACATCTTTAGATGGATAGTGGAAGCTTTGCCACACGGAAAGAAATGATCACGGTTCCTTTAACAAGTTTTGCGAAATGAGACGCCGTTTTTCACATGAGAGGGTGCTAATTGTGTGTTTTTAAAAGGAGAAGTATAGGTCGCATGATGGAGGAGGGATCTATACATTTTATTATATTATTTGCATAAAGTTTAACGCTTTTAAATTTCATTGTGAATAAATATTTGATGTTTATTTTGTCAATACTCACTTGATATTTAGTATTTGTTGCATTGATTTTTAATTTTTGTTATAGATTTGAAATATCGTAACACTGAAATATTTGTTAATTTTTTTAGAGCTTCAATTATGTTGGAAAAAATACATTCATGTTATTTATGGTCATTCTCTTATTCAATTCTCAGCAACGTATGGGGTAATGGTTACTAATTCCCCTCCTTAGGCTAGCTGCTATGTTTGTTTTATAATACACAAAAGTATTGAAAAATAGTTTCATTAATTAATAACATTGATACTAATGATTCGTCATTTCTTTAATTTCCTTAATAATGTTTAAGTAACATTACAATTCATAACATTAATATGAGACACTCAAACACGATACATCAAAAACCAATAATTAAAATGAAAGTCTGATTTTAATGCAAAACTCAAAGGCAATATTTTTGAACCATTTATTGTTTCTTCCCATGAGATCCCTTTACCACACTTGCCGCTCCCTGTATTAGCCCTCCCTTACTTGTGCCCGGCAATTCACGTAAGAATAACATAAATTCAATTTAATACTCTTAGAACTATAAAAACCAACAAACAACGCCCCCCCCCCCTACAATTTAGGCTCCCCACTGGGGGAAGGTCTCTGGTCAGAACTCCGGCATTTTAACTTCAAGTCACGTTGGCAAGCTGCTTTAAGACCAATCCTATTTTACGGTACTATTGGCTTACAAGCGGCGAGGAAGTGTACAGGCCCATAACTCTACGATCGCTGGTAGAGTCCTGGTAATATTGGGATATCATCAGCATTTAAAAATCTAAGCATGTCATATAATTATGCGGCATATAAAATACATTTTGAGGGCCCATTTGACTTTAGAGTCTGTAAAATTTAATCCTTGCATGCTCTATAATCCATAAAGAGCATCCATAGAGAGTTCCATGTAATATCCATAGAGATATCAAATTAATTCTTCTATTAATGACACAATTTGTAGGGCGAGTTTTTTGCATTGAGATGGGGAGACAAAAGTATCTATCTTGTAAATTCCTCATTCTGAGAACTTATAATAAATTTTAGATTTTTTAAAAATCTTTTTACCGAAGCATAATTCCGAAGTAGAATTTCTGCCAAATACATAATTATCTGAAGTAATTTTTTTCAAAACATATGATTGAGTAGCAATTTTAGTTTAATTCAATAGAAAAATTTTAGTTTAAAAAATGTACTATCATTAAAAAATGAAAACTAAATTGCTAAAGTGATGGCTGTAAGTAAATGTACTTTCTTCTAAGATTAATCATAATGAAATGAAAATATGTTTTGGACTCTCATATACTGTGGTTTCGTAAGAATCTTCAAAAAGTACATTTTGTTGCCAAGGTGTCTTTTTTTTTGTAACCAGCATTATATGCTTTAATAGGTGTCTAACTTTTTGACGTTGTTTGGCAATAAAAACGTTACATTCTTTCTATTTTTCTACATTTGACTGGTTTTTTTTTGGCTCAATTTAGCATAGTATAATAAGAATACATTGCATCTTGTAGTGGGACAGGCCTTTTATTCAGCCACCATGCAAAGTATGGCGACCGTTTTCTATGAAGAGCGCGTGTTTATTACTCCCATATCTCAGAAAGCCCCCCTGAAAAGGGGGTGGTCTCAGCTGGGAGTTATTCCACAGATTCCGTTGTTATGGTGACGATCCCCCTTCCACATTTTCTCATCTGTTCCTAACATTGTTCGGTTGAAGGGGGATGGTGAAACAAGCCCATTGTTTTGTTTGGGTAAATGCTCGTTGAGTATTGCATGGGTGGTTGTGGGTTGGGTTTAATTGGGGGCGATTGATTTCTTTATGGTGAAATATTTGATTAAGGTATGTAGATGATGGGGGATTGCGGCTTGAAGATGGTTGTTGTAAGATTGGTTTGGATGTTTTTATTCTTTTTTTTCACTACACAATTTCAGTTAGGGTAAGGTGGGGTAAGTGGGCCATTGGGGCAAGTGGGCCACCCCCCTGGCATTTCCCGAATTATGGACGTAAAAAAAAATCTGTTGCAATATTTTTACGTATTTACCCCAATAGATGCAGGAAACATTATGGCATCATTTTCACTGAAGTATGTAACAAGGTACAATCCTTTTTGTGAAAATTTTTAAAATTGCATCTTTTCGTAATTCACGCCATCATACTATTTTTAAATTTATTTCCAAACGGTTCATGATAAAAAACAAAATGTTATATATTTTGAAAGTGTATAAAACATAGTATCTTTTTGTAGTGTCATGTACTTGTGATGTTGATAAAGTTAAAAGAAAATTGGGGTGGCCCAGTTGCCCCGCGTTTGGGGTAAGTGGGCCACCACAATGGCGGGGTAAGTGGGCCACCCCTGGCCCACTAGCCACAACTCTTTAATATACTTAAAAAAAAGGCATACTTACTGATTCATAGGGTTAGTCATATACACCATTCATAGACCTATTCATTGACATAGGCCAGTTTAAAATCTGCAGCCCTAACATTTTTTTTACACTACATGCAAAAATGACAAGATGAAAATTAATGTATTTTTTCTTGTAGTAAGCTTGCAAGCCAGAAAAAGTTGCTATGGGGGAACTATTAAGGATACATCATTACTTTTTTTTTTCAAACACTCAAAAAATCATGTAGATTATTCCACTTGCCCAGCCTTATCTCTACCAGTTATGTGAAAAAATATATTAGGGGGGTGGCCCACTTACCCCACCTTGTGGGGCAAGTGGGCCACTCGGATGACCAAAATGAAAAACATATTTTTTATATTTATTTTTTGCCAATTTGTGTTAAGGTTGTTATGGGTACAGTAATAACATATGAAAGAATGGACCACAAAAAAAAATAAGTTGTTAGGCCGATTATATCCAGTGGTATGAGGGTCTAAAGTTGAATTATGCCAAAAAGGTGGCCCACTTACCCCACCTTACCCTATTTGATTTTGTTAATATTTTGAAGGTGTGGATAAGCTGGTGAAGTCCGTTTTAGTATCCAACTTGTCAGCACTAAACTTGACAAATGACAAATTACAGTGATTGCGCCCTCTAGAAGGGAGAGTTAGGCTTTATAGCCCATTACCCAGCTAGCGAGAGGAGAGCCACAAGAGACACACAAAGAAGGACGACACAAACACATAGACAAATAACAACATTTATTGACAAGCACAAACATCCATGCCTTTACAGGGATTCGAAACCGAGCCCAGCAGCTCCAAAGGCTAGTACACTAACCACTGCGCCGGCGGGACGCCCAGCACTTGACTTATTCAAATCGCAAATTGCAATAATTGTCTGTGTACGCAACGAAAGGTTCTTAATGCCATTCTACTTGCATTTTTTATTTAATCTTTTCCGAAACTTTTTTTTGCATAGTTTTAATACTGCTTTTCTTTTGTGATTGATAGATTAATTACATTTGCACCTTTAAAAGCTGATGTAGAATTTAGCATAATGATACACATATTCTTATTAATCTATTAACTTTTGTTTTAAATATTGTGCTACCCTTTCAAACATTCGTCCTTATTCGTCCTCATTCTGACTATTTTCTTTTGAACTTAATTGAACTTTAAATTTTTTGTTAGGTACTTAAATCTATCACGTTTGTTATCACTCACTTTAACTTGCATATAAGCCAAGTTAAACTTCATTGGAAGATATTGTTAAGTGCTTCCACGTGCCAGACAAATATATAAAAACTTCTAAATGTCTGGTTACTGTAGTACACGTGAAAAAGGTATTGAAATTAAGTTTTTAATAGTTTGTAAATAAAGTGAACTACCCATAATATTATCAAGGATGTCATAATGTTATGATAGCTATACATCAAAATTCGTTGCCGATCAAAATATGGTGATTTTACTCTTATAGAAATTACAACTTTAATATCTTTCTCTCAGTGCGTTCATGCAAAATTTAAATGTTTTTCAAAACTTTATTTTGGCTTAGCTAGAGACCGCCTTTACCTTTCACTAACTGACAACTTAATTTCCAAGTCTAAAATACATCAAAACATTGCATACATCCCAATATTCCGTTTTCCTAGAGGCTCGCATATGCAATTCAGCATCGAAACAAACTTTTCAATGTGGCGCTTTATGTGTAACTAGTGTTTTTTCTTACGGGGAAAAAAAACTTTATCCCAACTCAATTTTTTTCGACATGGAATTTCCTATAAGCCTCACTGACCCCCAGGGTAACGTATCGATCAACCCTTCATCGAAAAATTTCGTTGGTAAAAAAAAAAGGAACAAGAATTCGTCCCTGAAAACAAAAGGTTTCCGAAGTCGAATAACCTTTGTTCTTTTCTTCTATATACGATAAACTGGACAAGAAGGCAAATATCACATGTTATTTTAAAATAATCGGTTTTGTCTTACGTGCTTTTTTAAAGAAATTTATGAAGTATTATAATTTAATTATTGACTAATAGTATGACTAATATTGAAAAAATTCAAAGGTTTTTTTTAAAGAATCTTCAAAAATCATTTGAAATTTTTTCACTATTAGTCATATGCTGGGAATCAATAATTATTAGATGATTTAACATAAATAACTTGGCAAACAAAAGTTAATAAACTACAAACCAACTTTTATGGTGATAGGATATCTTGAATATTTTATAATTAAACACTTGGAGGTATTATATTGATAATATATATTTTTTAAATATTGGGGTTAAGAACATAGGGAAATCTAATACAGGGACTTGTATTTTAAAGAACGAGAACTTATTACTTATGATAGGAAGGACAACTGAACGGATTAATTTTATTTCAAACAGAAAGTAAAAAAATCGGTTTGTTAATTTCTTAATCATCAAAAAGAAATTATCGTAAGGTTTTGTGGAAAAAACAGGACGGAGGGAAAGGTCAGTTTGCTGAAGGCTATTGGAAGAAGATGAATCGAATTGCTTTTTTTGTCAGGTTGTGCCGTATTTTCGATGTGGTAGCCAATACTTTTTACGAGTATACGTTACTTTTCCTTTTAGTGGATAAAATAGTTTTAAATTCATCAAAATTATTTGCAATGTAAGCATAAACTGTACTCGGAAATTAATACCATTCAACCGCACGTTTTCATGGATTGTTTATTTAGTGTTATTAGCCTACTTTTCTTTTTTTTTTTAATTCGAAGAATTAAAAAAAATGAAAAAGTAGGTATTGACATGCGGTCGATGTCCGTCCGTCCGTCCGTCTGTCTGTCCGCCTGTCCGTCCGCCTGTCCGTCCGTCCGTACCCCCCTTCCAAAATCAGTTCTAGCAATCCGATCTTAAAAATTCTTTTTTTATTAGAAAGGTATAACCTCAGACATCCAACTTTCATACTTTTTGTCCGTCTGTCTGTACGATAGGATGGACATAAATCTACTATTTGACGACAAATTTCCCATTGAATTAGCATTGAAATTCAATTTCGAGTCATTTAAATCGCTGAATTTAACTACAAATGCTACGGACAAGTGAGATACGTCAAAAAATTCAGCGCATCGAAATTAGAATACATTGAAAATTTCAGAAAATAATTCGTATTCGAAGTACTTCAATTATTTAAAAAACATCAAAATTTAATGCTCATTTAAAAAGCATAGGAAGCCATTTTTAGCCTACTTTTCTTTTTTTTAATTCGAAGAATTAAAAAAAAATGAAAAAGTAGGTATTGACATGCGGTCGATGTCCGTCCGTCCGTCTGTCCGTCTGTCCGTCCGTACCCCCCTTCCAAAATCAGTTCTAGCAATCCGATCTTAAAAATTCTTTTTTTTATTAGAAAGGTATAACCTCAAACACCCAACTTTCATACTTTTTGTCCGTCTGTCTGTACGATAGGATGGACATAAATCTACTATTTGACGACGAATTTCCCATTGAATTAGCATTGAAATTCAATTTCGAGTCATTTAAATCGCTGAATTTAACTACAAATGCTACGGACAAGTGAGATACGTCAAAAAATTCAGCGCATCGAAATTAGAATACATTGAAATTTTCAGAAAAGAATTCGAATTTGAAGTACTTCAATTATTTAAAGAACATCAAAATTTAATGCTCATTTAAAAGGCATAGGAAGCCATTTTTAGCCTACTTTTCTTTTTTTTTTAATTCGAAGAATTAAAAAAAATAAAAAAGTAGGTATTGACATGCGGTCGATGTCCGTCCGTCCGTCTGTCTGTCTGTCCGTCTGTCTGTCCGTACCCCCCTTCCAAAATCGGTTCTATCCATCCGATCTTAAAAATTCTTTTTTTTGTTAGAAAGCTATGACCTCAGAGACCCGACTTTCATACTTTTTGTCCGTCTGTCTGTACGAACGGACGGACATAAATCTTCTATTTGTCGACGAATTTCCCATTGAATTAGCATTGAAATTCAATTTCGAGTCATTTAAATCGCTGAATTTAACTACAAATGCTACGGAAAAGTGATATACGTCAAAAAATTCAGCGTATCCAAATGAGAATATATTGAAAATTTCAGAAAAGAATTCGAATTCTAAGTACTTCAATTACTTAAAAAACTTTAACATTTAATGCTCATTTAAAAAGCATAGGAAGCCATTTAATTAGAAATAAATCACCAATGCCATGGCAACAATCGCTTGAGAAACTTTAATTCTTTTAGACAATGAATTAAAATAAATTTATTTTTGCGACATCGATCAGTTTGAAATGACGTCAAATATATTTCACTTCAAGATTCCGTATGTAGGTAAGCAATGTTTTCATTCTATTCAAAAGAGAAAAATATTACATATTTATTCTTTGAAATATAATTTTTTGCAAACGATTTAAGTAATAATTATTTAATTCTCGAAATAAAATAAATGAAACTAATGCTGTGTTTGGCGCCTTTTTACCTGTTAAACACAACTGTTGTTTGGAAGAAGGTTAAGTGACAGATTCTGTTACAAACCTACTTGTTTATTTACATTTATTATTTTAAGTGCATTTTGGAATAGTTTTATGGGTTTTTTTCTACGAAAAATTAAATATTTATTTATAACTGCAAATAAATCATGCGGACGATAAGTAATATTTATTTTATTGGTGATAAAAAATAAATGAAAATAATGGCTTTACGAAGTTGAAATTATAGCTAGATGCTGTGGTTAGTGAAATTTATTCTTTTGTATATAAATTTAATGTAGAAACGGTTGTTGATGTCACTTACTGTAACAATCCTAGTTTTTTCAAGATAAGAATTTTAGTAAGTATTTAAGTAACAGGAAAGTAGGCTATTTTAGTTCTTTTAGAACTTCTTGTTATTAGAATTAAATCACCATTGCCATCGTAACAATTGCTTGAGAAACTTTGATTCTTTTAGACAATAAATGAAAATAAATTTATTTTTGAGACATCGAACAATTTAAGATGACGTCAAATATATACTTCACTACGAGATCTTTGTATGTTGATATAAATTGTTTTCATTCTATTTTAAAAGCGAGGAATATTACATATTTATTCTTTGAAATACAAATTTTTGCAAACGATTTAAGTTATAATTATTTAATTTTCGAAATAAAATAAATGAAACTAGCCGAATTTAGCAAGTAAATATTTATTGAGGAGTAGTAATTTGGTTTTGGTTCTACGAAAAATTAAATATTTATTTATAACTTCAAATAAAGCTGTGTTTAGTGAAAGATGCTGCGTTTAGTGAAATTTATTTTAAATTTAATTTGGAAAAACGGTTGTGGATGTCACTTACTGTTACGAACCTAGTTTTTTTCAAGATAAGAATTTTAGTAAGTATTTAAATAACAGGAAAGTAGGCTATTTTAGTTCTTTAAGAACTTCTTGTTATTAGAATTAAATCACCATTGCCATCGCAACAAGTGCTTGAGAAACTTTAATTCTTTTAAACAATAAATTAAAATAAATTTATTTTTGAGACATCGATCAATTTAAGATGACGTCAAATATATATTTCACTACGAGATCTTTGTATGTTGATATAAATTGTTTTCATTCTATTTTAAAAGCGAGGAATATTGCATATTTATTCTTTGAAATACAAATTTTTGCAAGCGATTTAAGTTATAATATTTAATTTTCGAAATAAAATAAATGAAACTAGCCGAATTTAGCAAGTAAATGTTTATTGAGGAGTAGTTTTTTGGTTTTTGTTCTACGAAAAATTAAATATTTATTTATAACTGCAAATAAAACTGTGTTTAGTGAAAGATGCTGTGTTTAGTTAGATGCTGCGTTTAGTGAAATTTATTTTAAATTTAATGTGGAAAAACGGTTGTGGATGCCACTTACTGTTACGAACCTAGTTTTTTTTCAAGATAAGAATTTTAGTAAGTATTTAAGTAACAGGAAAGTAGGCTATTTTAGTTCCTTAAGAAGTTCTTGTTTTTTTACTTAAATATGTATTCTTTTTAATTTGAGCTTCTTACCAAAGTTATTTTTGAAATTAATATTTATCATTGCTTATATCCAAGTTGGGTAATTAAATGGAAAATTAATAGGTAATCTTCATATCTTATGTAACTAAAATGAAAGGAAAAAATAGTTAAATTGACTGTTAAAATATTTTTCCACCTCTACCCGTGCAACGTCGGGTATAACACCTAGTTATAGGATATTTTTGAAATGTTCTTACAATTGTTGCTTGAATTTCATGAAACATTAATATAATTTTTAGAGTGAAATCAATATTTTGTTACTTATATATGCTATATCAAAGTATCTATGTTATTAAGTACTATATGTATCTAATTGTACTATAAGTAAGTATTTGCAATATAGTTAGGCATTTTTTAAAAATAATTTAATACGTTTATTTATTACGTAAGTATTTTTTTATGTTTGTAATGTTTATTTTAAGTTGCTCATTTTTAAACCTTTATATCAAGCAAACAATGTCAAAATAAGTTAATAACGTTTATAATTATGCTTTTACGTCAGTAAAAACAAATTCAGTTAGCATATTAGTTGTAGTTTTAATGGGCAAAAAGGTAAAAAGTAAATGTTGCAGAACTACAATCCAAAAAAAGACTACATTGAAAAAAAAAACATTACATTACAAAAGTAGAAGTTTATTACTATATTCGAAATTAGTAAGGAGATTAGTAAATTATTTTAGTATTAATCTAGCGTCACTAAAAAAACAAATCTCGATGGCAGTAAAAAAAAGAACTTTCGTAGTCTTTATATAATACAGAAATGTATTAACTCAAATCTTTTATTTTATTCTGCAATAAATATCGAAAATTTTCTTCTTCGAATAGAAATCCCATCTGACATTCAAAAAAGACATCAAAGACCAGTTCAAATTGATACAATAGTACTAACAATTAATAATGTCTCCTCTCAACTACCCCCCAAACCCCAACTGCAACGGGACGGAATGCAATAACGGCTTAAGATCGGCTCGATATCGGAATAAACCCTCTTAAGAATCGAGTCGCCTTCGACGAGATTGAAAAGTCTCAACTCCATGCAACAGATGGGCTTTCGGAAGATGGAACCGAATCTTTCATTTATTCCTTCCCTCCTCTTCCTTCAATCTTAAACAGGAGCCAGGAGAAGATATAAAAAATAAAATCGTCTTCTGAGAGATTTGACAAGATCTTCTTGAAGAGACAGTCAGATAGACGTTTTTTGAGGTGAAAGATTGTGAAGAAATGACAATTTAGTTTTTGTGACTTGTTCTGGGTCTTGCATAAATGGAACGACTTATTGTTGAATTTTTTTTGTAATTTTTTGATGCTTTTAGTTAAATAGTTGTGGTTTTTGATTTAAATTTTTCAGATATGATAGTTACACTAAGCATTTTTGGTATTAAAGATGAAGACTTGATCATACTTGTCACCATAAGTAACGTCATCGTACTATTTAGATCATCAAACGGGCGGCGTTTACTTATGCTCAAGTTTTTACGTTAGTTATAGTTATTATACATATGTAAATTATTTAAAGAACCATTTTTTTTATAACTAAGGTTTAATATATAGCTGTATGATATCAAATAGATAAATAAAACGCAAAAAACATTACACATATTTTACCTATGTATTCCGTTTTAATTTTTATTTGCCCAAAGGTTCATTTAATAAAGAAACTATTTAAAACACGTCTTTTCTACAAAAAGAAAAAAAAACAGTCGACGTGAACAACAATATTGAAAGAACAATTTTAAAGAAATAATATTCAAATATCAACCAATAACAACTGTTTCTATAAAAGAGACTTAACCATTCAATTGCGGATCTTACTTTTTTCACTAGTCGCAATCAATCGTTGAAAATGACGGTATCGAACTAAATCTGGATTTTTTTTGATCAACCCATTTAAAAATGAAATGTTTTTATTGGTTTTACGTAAAATGGATGTCGGTTTTATTTTCCAATCTTATTATTTTGCTTACTTCAAATGATTTGTGGAAGCAATTCAACTCGATTTACTAGAGTTTTCTTTTGAAAAAGATTTTGAATTGCTTTTGAATAGGTTAGTAAACTCTTCGGTTAAGTTTGATTTGTTGATTTTGTTTGTTGTGCTGTGCATGCTGCTTATTTCATTTGGTTAAGCACAAATCAAACCGACAAACTCTCAAGGAATTTCAGAGGGGTTAGCATATTGCATTGTAAATATAAAATTGGTAGCAAGGATATTTTTGGTTTTCCTTTGAAGTTTCTGTAAATTTCTAAAGTAAACAATTGGAGAATATTTTAATTTTAGCTCGATGGTTGATTTATTTATTTAAAAATTGCATACATAAATAGGTACTTAAACTTTTTCATATTCATGAATTTAAGATGAAAAATCGGTTTCGTTATTTATTCTCTGACTTTGAAATGCTACATTCTCTACATATAATTTATTTATTTCTTGTTTTAGGTCCATGGTTAATATTTCTAAATATGTTTCATTGTTTCATTTCTAAATAAGTTTCATTTAAAACAGATTATTAATATTTTAAAATTTATAAATTTTATTTGGAATAAGTAGCTTAACAATAAAGTGATTTACGCAAAAGTTATTTCTTTTTAGAGATAATTAGATATAAGTAGTGACTAAGAAGCTTAATGATTGGTGTTTTTTTTAATTTATAATTTTTTTAAAATTTGAAATTAGACTATGCTAACCAGAGTAAAGCTTTTAATATTTAACGTTCTATAACTTTGCCATATCATTGCGTGCTAAAAGTTTTTTTTTCCAAACAAAATTACTAATTTTTCCAATAATTGTGTTTTATTCATAAAGTTTACTGATAAAATCAGTATATTACTCTTTCAAATGCTTTTAATTTAATTAGTTATTATACCTACATTGTACTCATCTTATTTTTCATTATTTTGAGAAGACATAATAGCTTCTTTATGTCAAACTCAGCTTTTAATTAGCTTTTAACTACTTTTGTTGCTCCATAAAAAAGTTTTGCCCTACCCCCCTTATTTCTTTCGTCAATTTCGGAGGGTGGACTGTAACCATAAATCTCATCCTGTCAACAAGCTTTTCCCCGGGACTTAAAAATCTTATCCCCATGATTGAATGATCTTCCTCAAATTTTACGACCCGGGTCCGCGGACACATAAAACATAGTAAGAACCCCAACCACCCAGTTCAGTTTCCAGCCAGGCAGCTAAACGTTTCTGCAAAACCACTCTGCAGTAAACTTATACACACAGTTTCGGTCTTGCAGCTTCTGCTGCATAATTCAGAAGGCCCGAGTTCACAAATTTTCGCTACGGTGCTTTGAGCCGTTCAGTGTGTGTATGTACACACACAAAAATAGGAGGGATATACCACCATAGAAGGGGGTATGGGAAACGCTTATTTTCCACCGATATGTTACTAGCAGCTACTGTTATTTTACAATGTCATTATTCTGTAAAAGTTTTGTTTCTAGGGGCTACGTTTTGGTTATGCTTGATATATTTTCAATAGTTAAGAAATCTAAGGAGATTAAACTGGAAATTCTTTTAGTGTAATCTTGTAGAATTATAAATTAATAAATCTTCAATCGACTGTGCTTCATTTTATACCGATAATTTATATATTTTTTTGTTTTAGTTGATTCGATGTATGTACAGGTGAATGGTAAAGTATTAAAAGTGAATGGTAGGTACATTGATATATATTCCGGCTTGTGTGCCTGAACAGAGATCTGCTTATAAGCCTTCGCCATGTAAGACAGACTCAGAAAGAATTTATACAGTCACAGGGAAAGGAAAGTACACACTGGGCGAATTCGGGAATCGAACCCACACCCGTTACAGCACAGGTGAAAGGTAAAGTTCAGCTTTAGTTTACAATTATTTATCAATTGTGCTATGCAGATTAATGCCTATTGAGGGCAAGGATGGCCGAGTGGTTAGCATCGCAGGCCAGCAGTCTGCGCGCTGTAACGGGTTTGGGTTCGCCCTGGGTGTACATCCTTTCTCTGTGACAGCAGTAAAAACTCTTTCTTTGTCTATCTTACTAGACGAAGGCTTATAAGCGGGTCTCTGATCAAACACACAAGCCGGAATATATATGTACCCTACCCTACCCTAATGCCTATTGGAATAGTTAGTCATGTCAAAAAAACAGAAAATTATCTTGAGTTGAGGAACGGTGCAAAACTAAAATCTTCCAATTACCAATTTCTATTTAGATTGTTTTGGGTGCTATATCAATGTATATCCCATTTGTTTGGATGACCAAATAATAATTACAGTATGTATACTAGAGACGGAAAGCGTTGAAAGTTAGATGGGTTAAGGAACGGGTGAATATATGTTTTTCTTTAACGTCATTAAAAAGAGGTCCAAGTCGGGATAGATATATAAAGATCGATGGCAAAAATATTTTTTCTGGGGGTGGAAAGAATACTTTTAGCTGAAGAATACTTGAGGGACCTAGCTCACTCCCCCCTGCGGATCCAAGCCTGCCAAGTGGCTGTCGACAGAAAACCAAGTTTTGTGAAGAGTCGGGGTGTCGTCAATCTTTCTTACGAATTCGAATATTTTTCGAACGTCTTTTTTCCTCGGAAATGGAGATGGCAATCGCAGGACTGGGAATGGGTCCCAGGTTTGGAATGTCATCGTCAAAAAGGGGACGCGTTTTGAAAATGTTGCTTATACTGTCGACGAAAAGAGGTATTTTGGATGCGCGTGCGATAGATGTGGAGTTTTGGAAAGAGATTTGAATTGTTTTCGTTTGGATTTTGACGTTCGTCCAAAAGCTTTTTTGATTTTGTTTGGAAAGGCGTTTTAGAAATGTTGAGATCAACCCATCTGGAAATATTGCATACATATAAGAGTTTAAGTTGTAAATATTTGTTTTTAGGGCTATGGATTTAGAGACAATAAGTGCCGTTGCAATTTTGTTTAGAGTTAATTTTTTGTAATAAATTTAATTTATAATTCTACAAGGAGGGAATAATTACAAGGAGGGAAGATAATTAAGAACATTATAGTTTATGTTAACAAAACTTATTTAATTTTCTTCACATTATTTATTCATATTCTTATCTACTAGATTTAGAAAAAGAATGAAAATATATTTGAGAATAGAATAGTCAAGAATCGAGGAACGATGTGTACAATGGTAATGTTAGTGACATTTTATTATATTTTGAATTTTCTCAGGTCGGGAATATTTTTTTTAACCCGTATAGGTCAGGTTTCACCAACTCATATATTTTTTAAACATTATAAATTTAATAATTTTGTTAAATTTTTTAATTTAAAGCATGGAGGGCCTATTAATAACCATATAATACAGTAATATATTCTTTAAAATTTTAAAGAAATTAATTTTCCATTTAAAATTTTTAATTTAAATCTGATGCAGTGAAAACAAGTTTACACTTCAGCTAATCCTCTTATCCCTCAGAGGGTTAAAATGTGAATTAATTTTTTGAATTCCTTATGGGCTTGAGTCAAAAATATTGATTAATTTTCCGAAAGTTGTAACACATCGAAGCTGAAATGTTGAGAATTCAGTTTGGAGTTTCAGTACTTTTGACCTGGTCAGCTGGTATAGCTAATATGTCAAATATTTTCTATCAACAAAAACATAACACAAAAAAAATTATTAGGCAAATACTTGTGAAAAAAAATTCTTGCATTTTTAGAATGGAAATGAATTGTTATATTTCACACGAATCTTCTTTGCCTTGAATAATCCACATTAGTATACAGAAGCCCTCCCGTTTAATAATTATATGCTAAAAAGCCTAATTTTTATAAAATATTGCTACAGGGCCCCACAGCCTAGGTGGTCAAATTAACAATATGATCAAAGAACAATATGGTCAGAGGTACAACCCCTTCCCCTATGTAACTCAGCGAGATATCACACAACTTTAAGTTTCAGATTGACATCGAAACTAACTATTTTAAAACTTAAATTAAAAATTATGGAGGGCTCAAAACAATGTAAAAATTGGATTCTTATTTTTTTTCCCAATCTACACTCGATTTAAGCCAGAAATATTTTTTTAATTCCATTTTACTATTATTAAAATGCTTTGGGGTCTAAAGAGTATATATTAGTGTTTAGAACAATTTACTTGATTTTTTAAAAGTTTACATTGACCTAATCCCAAATTAGTATAGAAACTTTTGTTTAGTTTGTCATGCATGCAAGTTGTATGCAGACCACGAAAATGCTATATTAAATTAATCTCAAACAAGAAAATACTCTAGGAGAAGCCTGCATTCATTGACACTTTTTTAAAATTTTCATAATACCGCAACTGAGATGAATCCAAGATTGTTTTGTGGGCATAAATATATTTTTAGTAACTGTTAAGAATATAATTTATCCACACTTTATTAACACGTATTTGAACTACCTTTGAAAGTTACATAAAAGAGCAAAGCTCCGAAAATTACCTTCGACTTTCAAAACCTTCTAATCCGCGACTTGCGTGTCATAGGTTTTATTTCTAAAGTTTTAACACTCAAATAGAAAGAACTGCATCAGTTAAGTGTAGCCATACTCAACATGAGTCATACATCGCATAGCATCATTGTGTTATAAAACAAAGTGGAGTTAACCAAAGTTCACATTGGCACTAGGTAAGCTCCTAAAATAGTCCGCAAAAAGCATAAACTGTTTGCCTTACCATTGTTTTTAAAACGCTTTAAATAGTTATTTACTTATTTTTTAAACTTATGTTGTTGACCTTATATTTTCCCGGAATGTTTTTGTGGTTAGAATGTTTTCTTTTTTTTTCGTGTTGTAACAAAATAAATAGGTACATACACTACCTTAGGTATGCATGGAATACTAATGGGTCTACTTAAAATTCTAAGATTTATAGTACTTGCTTTGTCAAATATATAATTAATTTCACTTTCTTAATGCCAAAATACAAACAACCATTCATCTATAGCTTTTTAATTTTTAGCCAATAGTTGTTTTAGAACTGCCATTTATAATTGGACAACAAGTTAATCCAGTACAACCTCAACTTGGGTAACAAATCGACTCGCGTGTTAACCTCAATCAAAATCCCCATTAAACTTCGTTTAAGAGACCCAAATCGACGTCAAACATCTCTTTTGAACAACACAAGGACACAAACAAACAGAGGAAACCCGGCGTTCGAAGCGAAACAATGGAAGTAAATCGGGACTTTCCCGTCCTTTGGACACATCATTTGTCTTTATAAGAAGGTTTCGGGAGGATTACCGGGGGAGTGCGGGGGTCGGGGCGGAATTTCAATCTCCGTTTGAAAATCTCACAGATGCAATTCGAAGGGAATGAAGTCCAGAGGATATCCTGTTTTCTTATTTATGTGGGGCGCGTGACTTGACATAACACCGGACTGGAAGTAGTAGTTGGGTTGATGCTGTTTTGGAATTTGCTGTGGTGTTTTTAAAATGGAGGGATTATAGTAGAGATTTATTAAGGCAGTTAAGTAAAGATGGACTATGTCGAAAAAAATTGTTTGCTGCATAAAGCAATAGATTAATAATAAGCAACGAATTTGATGGTGTATATTCCAAAACATGTGCTAATTTTTTTTTAATAATGCAATGAAAAACAATTAAATTTTTTTAAAAAAATTTTGTAGTTATTTTTATTCTCAAAGAATGTGTTAAGCTTTTTTTTTTTAATTTAGGGAAAAAAATCATTCAATGATATACGAGTACAATAGCAAAATAACAATAAGAAATCATGCTAGTATCTATTATTAATTAAAAGTATTGGTGTATTTTTCTTACCAATACTTTGTTGTTGTTTTCTCCAAGAAAGCAATCGCAAATGAAAGGATCTGATATCTGATGCTGTTTTGGAATTTGCTGTGTTGTTTTTAAAATGGAGGGATTATAGTAGAGAATTATAAAGGCAGTTAAGTAAAGATGGACTATGTCGAAAAAAATTGTTTGCTGTATAAAACAATAGATTAATAATAAGCAACGAACGTAGATTAATAATAAACAAAGACTTCCGATGGACTTTCAATTGATGAAGACGAAAAATTTATCGACTTCACGAGAATTGGCGAAACCAAAAACCAGTTTTGAGGTAAATCTCTATTTGAATTTCGGGAAGAAGTAGATAATGAATTAATTTTCTGCCCTAAACACAGCATTTCGAATTCTATGGCTATTTCCACATCCTTCCTTTGCGAAAATGGATTTTCAACTTTGGCTTCTTTAAAGATAAATATATATTACGGTTTGCGAAAAATATTACAAATATTTTGATTATCAAGTAATTTTCACATATTTCCTTCGAACCAAGTAATAGATCTTTTTATTGGCCATGATTTTCGTTTTCAAATTTTGAGCTAAATTTACCTTAACATATGTGCTGTTAGCAAAGCTAAAAATTATGAAAAGTGCAAAAAAGTTCTTAAATTTATGCTAACATAAATGCATCGAAACATAGTAATAACTTTTAAAATATAATGAACCCATAAAACTAAAAGAATATCTGCATCAAATCCTAACATAAAAATTTTCATACGAAGTTTTATGTGAGTCATAAATCTCGAAGGAAACATTTTACTTTCTATTCTGCACATTCCTATAATACAAACATTTGCTTTGCATTTTTGCTTGGAAAGCTGAATCCCAATGCCCGAAATAAAAAAAAACGGTAAAACATTTAGGGAGTAAAAGGATTGTTACATTATAGGCAAACAACAACAACATCCGAAAAACAGAATAGAAAAACAAAGTTTTCTAAGTTGAGATTCAAAAATTTCACCAGTGCTCGATGTGAAAATCAGTTTGAAGAGAATCGCGAATTGAATTTAAAACAAGGCATTTTAGGCAGAGGAGGGTTACGGTGTGCCTTTTCTTCCAAGGTATTTATTCTTACATAATAAAGAAGGAAGACAAAACATTTTTCCCGAAATAAAAAGAACCACTGCTTTTAAGTTGCTTTAGAGAAAAATATCAAGCTTTGTTGTAAGTCGACGAACTTTTTATTATGAACTTAGGTGCATTCGGTTCACGGGTTCTGTAGCTTCAGAATAATGTGACATTGATTTATCACTATGGATGCTCTGAAATGCAGTAGCATAAAGCATTAATCTTGTTTTCGTAGTTAGTTTTACATGTCTTTTATAGCTGAATTGCCGTGCTTATAAAACAACGTGCATTAGTTCAGCTAAGCCTAAATTCATTTTTTTTTGTTTACGTGTGTCCTTTTTTAATTTTTAAATCTGAAATTAATAGCTTAAAATGTAAATATGTGCAATTTGATACTTTTTTTCTAGTTATTATTCGATTATTTTATTTGTCTTTAAATATGAATTATTTTCTCAGAATATAATTCTAAATAATATGTTAAAATCTAAATTTCTTTTTTTGTATAGTTGAAAAACAATAAAGACACAACCTAACAAATAAACGAAATCTATGGAATTAAATCTATTTTTCTTACATTGCACTTTTCGTGTTTAATGCGGAGTAACAAAATATGATTTAACCATTTATCAATAATTCAATCCCATATCTCGAAGATGCTATTATTATAAAGTAGTTAAGTTTTCAAATCCCAAACTGTAACGAAATTTTGTTTAAAAAAATATTAATTCTTAAATATCACGGTATTTAAAGTACAACTGCAATAACACGTGATGCTGTACTTAAGCGTTTCTGAAGGATTGAAGAATCACAAACAGGTCTCTCCATTAGTAGTTTGTATTTCTACTTTATGAACTCTTTTTTTTTAACCAAAAATGAGCTATGATAATTTTTGGTTTTCATCCTTTATTTACACCAATCGATTTCGAATTTTTTGCAATTGTAATTTTTACTGAAAATTTTTAATCTAAAATCTAAGAAGTGTAAGACATAGTATTGTTAAATCATAATCTTGAAAGTCATGCCTCTCCAATAAGTTAGTATTTCCACTTTATGAACTCTTTTTTTTTCCTCCAAATATGAACTATGATAATTTTTGGGTTTTCACCCTTTATTTATACCATTCGGTTTTAACTTCTTTAAATTGCACTTTTACAGAAAATTGTTTGTCTAAAAGTGTAAGACATAATCTAGTTAAATCCTTAAATCAGTGAAGAGCCTTAAAATTCAATTCATTTTGATATGAGTCAAGTTGCAGGAGGATGGATTAGTTAATTGTAATTAACATATCAACTAAGCTAATTAAATTGTTGTAAGAAAGATGTCCAATTTTCTTAACATAAAGTACCAAGTCTTAATGCTTATAATTTTTCAGTTTATTACTAATTTCAAGTCTTATAATTATGTAACATGAAATATTATGAGCTTTGCTCAGTTAATTTCTCAATCGAGATTACACAACAGCCTTGTCTTAAACGAATACTTTTCACTATGGATATTTATATTGTTTAGAAAATGCCATGTTCTATCATGTCTTCCAAGAAGTGATTAATATTAATGAGTTATAACCCTTTCTTCTCATTTTTATTTTTGAATAGTTGGGTCTGCTTTAATTTTAATTTGCGGCATCGCGAAATCCTCAACTTCTCCACGTCAGTCCATTATTCATTGACTGACTTGCGGAAAAGTTCGCTGAAAATATTCACTGTTGCCACTGAAGATAAGCAAATTACTGTCTGTAAACTCGCTTGAATTTCTGCGTTATTGAGATTCTTTACATTAAAAAAATACCATTTCGCGAAACATTCCTGAAGGTAATTACTTCAATCTTTTTTTAATTAGATAAGAAATTTGCTGCTTGATTGTTGTTATGCGTTTTCTTACATTTTCGATCTAAAAAAAAGAAATTATAAAATGTTTTTACTTGTCCTCATAATGTGTAATTTATTATTTTATCGGAAATCCAGTGTGGTAATTAAGTGACAGGAATTCGAATAAAAAATATAGATTAGCATTCTTACACTCATTTATCAAAACTCAGAGGAAATGTTAAAAACCTATTAAAATAGTTACTTTAATTAATGTTCGTCCCCAAATTTTGTTTCACATTGCATATCATTACAAGTATTCGAAATAAAGCGCTATTGATTACTCATGATTTAAAATAAATTACTTTTTTGGTTCTTTTGGCTTTTATATATATTTAATTACAACAGTATTTTTTTACAAAGCTTGTTTTAATTCTTTTATCTTTGACATTACATTACTTTGTATGAACAATTGTTATCTTAAATTTATTATGTTTCTGCACAAAAGTAAGAGGAAACTAAGGACATTTGGCCACAGGGATGCATAATGTAATGCCTTTATCTCAGTATTATAGAAACTTGGATGTGGCATTACTTTTTCCCTTTCAGTCAGATGATCACATGGTGAAAAAAAACAGCTGAATCATTGTGTAATTGTTTAGCTATACGAAGAAAGACGTTTTCATGCACTGAAAGTAAATTTTTGGTACCGTAAAATTTTTCAGTCTGCATTTTTTGGTTTAAAAGAAATATATATATTTTTTCAATAAGTTACTTGTGTGTGTGTGTTTTACTGCTATTAGCTGCAATTACGTGCGAAATAGAGCAAATAAAATTATTCGAAAATGACTTTGCTTTGGAGTTAAGCAAAAAGTAAGTGCAACTAAGGATACTTGACCCAAGTCAATTAAGGATACGTGACCCAAATCAACAACACAAAGGTATAAACCAAAGTAGACCAAGTAAACTTTTTAAAAAAAATCACTCAAGACTCAAAAGTAAATAACTGGGTTCTTAACGGAATATATTATTGTTGGGAGGTACAAAGAAAAAAAAAATCTAACGAGTGTGCAATTCAGTTTGCAAAGCAAATCGGTTTGGGAGGGCAATAAAAAACATTCTTTCAGTTCATCCGTTAATCACTTTCACAGAACAAACTACATTTCTCATGACAAGTAGGATACGTCATAATGAAGAAAATAATCAGCCATACAAAGCCATACCCCATCAAAGCCATACCCCAACTTTTATTATCAAAATTTTAATTACAATATATTTTAAAAAAATTAATAATTCTGAAAAGTTAATTAATATTTAAGTTATAAGATATATTTTAGGATGGTCCATTAAAATTAAATTAATAGATTTTTGTTACGGATTTATGTGTTCGTTTTAGAAACCGATGATTTTCAGAAGTTTTACTAATCTAAGAAAGTCAATGCAAAGAAATGAAGGAAGATTTTGCAAAAATGGTTTTGTTTTGTTAAGTTTCCTAGTGCGTTTGTATTGTTTCCTAAATATTAAAAAAGAACAAAATTCGTAAAATGACTGGGTATCAAAGCTTCAGACATATCTATTATATTCCAGTATCAAATTATACAGTAGTTTCCGTTTTCGTTTACCGAAAAAGACGGATAACTCTTTTAAAACAAGGAAATCTGTCACTAGACGAATTGGAAATTCTTGTCTTCCAATGACAGCTAAGCAGCGAATCACGTGACCTCGAAGATTCGGTCCCGAATGAAGTTGTCAGATTTCGAACTTATATCGTTATTTCTTTTCCCCTCGTTCCCGAATTTAGGAAAACTGGAAAAACTGGATTCGTAATACCGGTCAAAAGAGAAAGGGACTTTTAATTGGATTTTTCCTTTGGGTTTTAGTTTGACACTTGCCTGTAGGAAATGTTTCTTTGTAAAGAATTACAAGGGAATTTTTTCAATGCTGTTGAAAAAAGAAAATGAGGAATTCACCTGTGCATGGAGAAGAACAATCATTAAAAGTTCGCAGGCTGTGGAAATAACATTTCCTTTCTTTTTTGCTTTTTTTTATAAATTAGGAATGTTTTGAAGTTACTTTGGCGCAAAGAAACCATTTTTTTTGGTTTATGGTAATTCAATAAAAGATGAAAATATAAAAAAAGTTGTATTCAGTCAGTAATTTAATAGCTTAATTAAAATGCAACACTTGGAGTTTGCTTTTGTAATTAGAAATCATTTACCGGATACAAATTAGTTTATTCAGTTTTGCACTGTTAAAGTTTTTTTAGTCTCGGATGAAATTAAGTTTTTTTTTTGCCATTGAAACCTTAGGCTGATAAGACTGTTAAGTTATATGATGCAAAACTTTGTTTAGC
Organism: Hylyphantes graminicola; assembly: GCA_023701765.1. Taxonomy (NCBI): domain Eukaryota; kingdom Metazoa; phylum Arthropoda; class Arachnida; order Araneae; family Linyphiidae; genus Hylyphantes; species Hylyphantes graminicola. Next base: position 58,338,123 of record CM043111.1, on the reverse strand, counting down.
TTCTCCATTTTTAGCCTATTTTTTTATTTAAAAATAGTAAAAAAAAAGGATTAAAAGTAGGCACTGGCTTGTTGGAGATGTTTGTCTGTCCGTCCATACTTCTCTTCCAAAATCAAGTTCCATCATATATATTTTCTTTTTGTTGGAATGATATGACCGGAAGGACGTCTGTCTCTGCATGTACACGGTATTTCCATTTGATTTGCATAAAATTTAATGGCTTGCTTCAATACTTTGTCAAAGAAAACCAACCAACCAATGAAATCGCAGTAAGGAGAACGTGACTTTATGAAAAACCAATGAGCTTGCTTCAACACCTTGTCAAAAAAAAATAATAATGAAATCACAGTATTGAGAGCATGACATCATAGGAAATATTCCCACTCTTATTCATTTCAATCGCTGTTACCAAAACAATAATCCAATGAGAAACTTTATTTAAAATGTTAAAAAGATTTTTTTTTGTTATATAAATAAATTTGGAAGGACTTCATAATATGAATCAAAGAAGCAAAATATGATATTTATATCGTTCGTTATTCGTACTTGTGTGAATGCAGAGTGCTGCGTTTTTTGCATGAAAAGCTGATAAATTTTAATTTGCGTTTATTCGTTTGTTGATGCATGATTCTATTAAGGCCTTAAATTAAATTTTTTTACTAGGATATTTATTTTTGCCGTTCTTCTTTTTCTGAAAGTAATTCAAATTCACACCTTTGAAGAATTATTTGAAGGTGATCGATTGTTTGCATGTTGTTTAATTGCTTTTTTAAAAAAAAATATAAATTATTATTTAATAAGTAAATATTTAAACAAAATCAGGTAAAGATTATATTATAACATTTGCTTCTGTTAAATCCAAATGTCAGTTCCGGTAAAGTTCGGGCGACTATTTTTAAGGAAGATCAAGTTTGAAGCTAAGGCCGAATAGCTAGCTTAGCTATTTGGCTAAACATTCCGAAATTGTCGGTGTTTTCTAATTTTTATATTGATATTTATTTGATACTGATAGAATAAGAACTCGTGTCATTTAGGTGAGAAACCCACTAGTATTCCAGTAAGTATTAACAAAACATCTTGTGTTAGCGGTTAGTTAATGTGGGAACTTCGTTAAAACTAAAAACTGCTTCAATATTACAAATTATAATGTCCCCATAGAAGTATCTAATTATGATAAATAAATAAATAAATAAATAAATAAATAAATAAATAAATAAATAAATAAATAAATAAATAAATAAATAAATAAATAAATAAATAAATAAATAAATAAATAAATAAATAAATAAATAAATAAATAAATAAATGAATGAATGAATGAATGAATGAATGAATGAATGAATGAATGAATGAATGAATGAATGAATGAATGAATGAATGAATAAATGAATGAATAAATGAATAAATAAATAAATAAATAAATAAATAAATAAATAAATAAATAAATAAATAAATAAATAAATAAATAAATAAATAAATACATAAATAAATAAATAAATAAATAAATAAATAAATAAATAAATAAATAAATAAATAAATAAATAAATAAATAAATAAATAAATAAATAAATAAATAAATAAATAAATAAATAAATAAATAAATAAATAAATAAATAAATAAATAAATAAATAAAAAATAAATAAGCCGGCAGACAGATAAATAGACAAATAAACAAACAAATTACTGCTTTTAAAAATTCGGGGCCTACTTCCAATTTATGTTGTTCTAGATTAGCATTTACTTACACAATAACTTATTAATTATTATTTTAAACAGCTAATTTATTTGACCAAGTGTTTTGACTTAGGCTTTATACCTGTAAAACGTTTGAGTAAGAAATCTGTTTCAAATCGAACCTTACAGTTGGCTTTTTTCCTAAAGAGTATTGTAAAAGTGAAACCAGTTTTACAGAAACGTTCTTTAAAAAAATATCTTAAGAGGATTTACAATGACGATCGAAGTTTAAATACATATTTAATACATGTGTTTTGCATTGAGTTGCACGAGGAGTTTTTTATTAAACACGTTTTGTTTATTATTGCTCAATTAAGTCTTTTTGAAAGAAAAACTGTTATAAGAATGCGTTTACACATTCGGTTGAAATAGCATTAGAAAAATATGAATATCTTTACACGCTCGGTCTGGGAAGATGTTAAAAAATATTTGAAGGACCAAAAAATATTCTTATCTAAATTATCCCTAAGAAATTTTATTTAAAAAACGAACATTTATGTCAGAACTTTGATGATCATTATCTCTGAACTACTTTTACAAAATAGATAGCCTACGCCTTAAAGAAAACGAAAAAAAAAAAAAACATAAGAAGATATTGATTGCTTGTTTAGGCAAAACATATTTTCTAGTTTCTTGTTTCTAAAAATATTTTTTTTTCTTTAAATTGAAGTTGGAAAAAAAATACCGCCTATCTAAATTATTAATTTGTTTAGTGTAGAAATTTCGAATAAAAAACAAATAAATAATAGTTTGCTTATGATTCCTTGTTTTTTTATATAAATTAAAAAAAAAAATTATAATTTTTTTTAGTTTTTATTACGTTCATACCATTTTTGTTTCTTACAAAATGTAATGTTTAAATACTCCAGTGTTTTTTCTGTGTGTAAAATATCAATAATATTTTAAGATGTTTTCTTTCCTACATATAAATAAAATAAAGATTGAAGTTATTTCGGTAAGGAAATCAAGTGAATTTATAAAACTTCGAATCAATCACTTCTGTGCTATTAATTATTAAATAATGAAAGCGCATTAAAATAATGAATAAAAACTAAACAAATTTTAAAATGTAAATTTAAATAAGATTTTTAAACACCAACCATAACTGCCCTGGTTTTAAACTAAAAATTATTTAAAACCATATTCAGTGCAAAAAATGTTCAAATCCACTTAAGAGTTGTCGGTGGTTTTCTCTGCCTATTTTCAAACAGTTCAAGGATAGAAAAACTAAAGTTTAAAATAAAATCTTAACATTTATGCAACCCCCAACCCTCGGGCGAATCTCGTGACACAAAAGTAAACTGTCTCGTAGCTAAATTGGAAATACCTCAATTGAGGAAAACTACTTTTTTAATATAAGACTCTTCACAACGAAAAGACCATCCCGGTAGGGATAAAAAAGAAAATAATACTTTTTCCCTTTTTGCATGCTCTTTTGTTAAGAACTTTTATGCCTTCATTTTAGAGGAAAAGATACGTCCCGTAATTTTTTTATTTATGTTTATTTATTATTATATTTGATATTTTCTTTGACCGTTTTAAAGGTAAGCTTAATTGTACATTGAATTTAATATTAACTGCACATTTAAATAGTACATTTTAATAGTAGATTTTTTACATTAATTTTCGTTGATTCAAATTTAATAGGAAGAACTTCATAAAAACATTATAAACTCTCAAATATCTTTAATAATAATGACAAATACTAATAACCAATGTTTTTAGCATACTCTTCTTTTTTTAATTCGAAAGAACTAAAAAAACATGAAATTAACTAGAGACATCACGGACATTTTTTTCCGTTTGTACCACCGTTCCGTTCTAACTCCGTTCTAACCGTCCAATTTATAATTTTTTAATGTGTGACCCCATGGAACTATGTATCTCTTATATTTTTTTAATGGCTGTTTAAACTCTTAACCGTCCTTTCATCTGTTGTTTAACGACAGTTTTGTTTTCTGATATATTCGTCCAATTTTATAAATTTTTGTTTGTTAAAAAGGTATTGTATCACTTTATCTATCTTCATACTTTTTCTGTATGCCTATCGATCTGTACAATAAGAACTTCTTGGAGCATTTAAGTTTCTGGAAAGCAGTACCCATTTATTCTTTCGGAACTTGTTTTAATTCGTGTCACCTTTATAAATTCGCTTTTTATATATTTCAGTCTGCCTATCTGTACTATATAATCTTCCTTCGAGCAATTAAGTTACAGGAATCTAGTAATATTTTAACCTTTTAGACTTTCATGCTCTAGTTCGTGCCCCTGAAAATGACACCACGTTCCGCCTTGATCCATTTTCTGTGTTCCGATCCTAAATTTTCAATTTAAAATTTCAGCCAAATTTTTATTTTGAAATAACAAAAGAACAATAAGTGCTTTTTGAGTATAACACATGTTCAATACCTCCACCCCTCTGCGCCCACGGCATTTGTTGGCAGAAAGGGAGGAGAAAATGCTGTCGGAGCTGATGTACTCCTCAATTTCTAAAAGTTTCGAACGGAAATCGATGAATTGAACTTGAGAACAAAGTAAAGTTTTTTTCCTCATTTAACTCAGTTGGCTTTCGTGTGGCTGAATAGTTTGGAAATACTATAATTTAAAATATTTTTATAGCGAAATTTATTTTTATTCAATATATTTATTCAGTTTTAAATGCACATTACCGATAAAAATTATATTACAATGCACATTAAATAAAGCAATTAGGAAATATAACAAACATTAAAACACAATGAAAAATAGGCAAGCACATTACACTCAAAAAAGTTGGAAACAGTTAGGTTTAAAATCATTAAAAGACATGGAAAAAATATCTAGGTCGTGAGAATAGTTATTGTAAATTTTATAAAACTTACACAAACAGAAGTTTTGAATATAGTTCTAATGGGAAGAACTATCAGGAAATATACGACGATTGCGTGTAAATCTATTGTTAATAAAAAGATGTACAGTACCAGCTATGTAGTTGAAATCAATTCTATTGTTTAGAACTTCATGGAAAAACAGAAGACAGGAAACTTCGCGCCTAGATTTAAGGGTCGAGATATTAAAAATGTTATGCAGATAAATGAGGGTAGATCAAAAGAACTAGTATGAAATATATAGAAAATAATTTTGGACTCGTCCGATTAGTTTTATGTTGTTGTCATAATAAGGGTCTCAAATGAGATTACAGTATTCTAAATTAGAACGAACTATACTGAAATAAAGAATTTTTAAAGTTTGTTTGGAAGTGAATTTATTAGTTTTGCGTTTGTGGAAACTAAGATTTTTTTAAGATTTAGGAGTCTTATTGTAGATGCTATTTTGAATATTGACATAGATTTGGTAATTGCTTTCTTCAATATAAATCTGATTTTTCACGCATATAATGCTTTTATAACATAACGCGTTATCTAGTTTTTTTTCTACACTAACAATGTCACTTTAACAATCAGATACTGCCTTAGTAAAAAGTATAATTTATTGCAGAATATGTATATTCGTATGTTTACAATTTTAAAGCAAAATGAAAAGGCATTTATCTTTATATTTTTAAGATATAATGAGTTTTTGAAATATCCAATACTGAAACAACCGCCATCTCCAACAAAAATTGCTATGAGTTATTTGAATACAGTTCTTATCATAGAACCTTACAACTTTCTTCTCTAGAAAGTTGTAATCTTTAAATATAATAAATCTTTAAATATTTAAAATACTGGAAATCTTCTAATATATATAACATGTGCCATTCACATTGTTTTATAAATGAAAGAATGTTGCGGGTTCTTCGCTGATAGAATCTATCTGAAGATAATTTAATACATGAAAAGGATGCATGAAGATGGATCCTGATATGACAACCCACAATTCAGTGTTGTCATAACAGAATAACACATTTGAATTCTACTCTATAGTTCCAATCGCTGCTTTAGAATGACAAACCTTTAAAGGTCGAATTTTACTAAGGCATCCCAAAAACTGTTATTTTTTAGCCTATTTTGAAGACAAAATGCTTGTATGTACAGTTTAAAAATCCCCGAAACTAAATATTACAACTATCTTTAATTTTCTTTATTTTATATATTTTTGTTTGTAGGATAGTTAAATTGCAATAACATGAAAAAAAATAGCTAGAGTTTTAATGCTTGTTACATCTTTTACTTGATTACTATAATGAAGTGACTTTCTCATCAAATTAATACTTTTGATAATGACTGACTTTAATTTTGAACTGAAGAGATTTGACGAATGTTTATATAAATAGTGGTTGCCTTGACTAGAGATTGGTTAGAATTTTTTGAGATTTAAACTGTGTAACCTTAGATTCTGCCGTTTTGACTTGTACGTTTGTGTTGTCAGAAATAAAAAAAAATTCTCGTCCTAAGAGAAGTTCTTCAAACACAAAACAGTTACAAACTTTAAATTTTATTTTTCATTTGCAGTTTCATCTACTCAAGTAAAAAAAACCCTCATAATTATGAAATTATCTTATAAACGGAACATCAGTACACCATACATAATCATTTAGTAGTTAGAAGACTAAGGAAAACATTTGTTAGTAAAAACTTCAATATATAATTATATTATGACAACAGTCGAATGCATCTTTTTCAAATCAAACCAGCGGAAATGTTGGTACAAATGATTACCTCATACGAAATTTTTGAGACGTTATTTTATCTGTTATTTTTTTTATAAAGCATTTATTGTGTTTTTTGAGGCGATTGGAAAGAGAGGAGAACTATTAGATATTGGTGTCTGTGTATTGTGCTGTGACAAGTTTTATTGATGTGAAGAAGAAAGAGAGATGGCATATCATAAAGAAAAATGTATAATAAATGATACACTGTTTCTTTTCCGCTTGAAATTACATATTACCGTAAACGGAAAAAGTGGCATATTTGACAAATATGTGTTTTTTAGATATTTTTTCTTATTTAAAAATACATACTTAGTAAAAATTTGAAGTTTTATCCGATTAAAACAATTTGGGATTAAATCTTTATTTTATCAGCATAAACATCAGTAGAGCGACAGTTAGCAAATCTTTCGTTTATTTGGACAATTAAGCAATAGAAAGAACAGATATTTCTGCTGAAATTTTTATCTATTTTTCTCACATAACATTTTTCGCACAAGTTGCAATATTAAAAAGGCTTGTACAAATTTTTTTGCTAGAAAATATTTTGTGAAAAGGAAAAATAATTGTATTTTAGCTAAAACCAAATTTAAAATACGATTTAAAAAAAAATAACACAACTACAAAATTTTTTATAAAAATTATCTTATCTATATTAGCAATGATCAATTTAATAAGTTTTTAAAATAAAAATGAAATTATTTTATAAATATATCTAATTCATCGAATTAATTAAAAATGATAAATTTGAATTAAGTAATTTAAATGCTTAATGTGAATAGAAAAGGTAAAACTGGAAAAAAATCATCATTTAAGTGCAATTTTATTGGTTTGTAAAAGGACAATAGGTGTTGATTTTGTTTGTCTGTCCTGTGCATTTGTAGTGGTTTAATGTTTTGTTATAACTGGGACACTTTATAGTAATGAAAAATACTATAAAATAATTTAAACCAGGGGTTCTCAACCTTTTTGCACCTGTGTACCACTTGACGTTTTTGAAAAAAAAATTTGCATGCCACCAGTCCTAAATATTTTAATAAACGTATAATATTTACTCTTCTAAAAGTGTTCAAAGTTTTTTTTGAGTAAAATTCCTTGGGAAACTTCGTATTTAATGGTTAGATTATGTTTATTTAAAATGTTCTTATAATAAAGGAAAAATAAAAAGATTAATATTGTATTAATTTACAGTTTTGTTGATTACCCATAGGTCTGAAAATATACAAATAAAAAATAGTTGAACACAGCAATAATCCAGAATTAAAATATTTCTCTTTAAAATAATGTGAATGTTTAAAATAATTTTAAATAAAAAGTAATATGTTTGCGTGCTCACTGCGTGTGCATACTGAAGCTATTATAGCATCATGTTGTTCACATCACTCACGCGTACCACCTGAAATATTAACGCGTACCACCAGTGGTAAGCGTACCATAGGTTGGGTACCCCTGATGTAAATGGTTTCAGTGCATTTTTAAATTATGAAATTTAAAGATGGATATTTCACAGTTTTTTAAGTATAGTACACACAATATTTATTAAATAAAGTAATTTTACAAAAATTGGGTCGAACTCAATTTTTTTACAATGATACTCATACATTCAAGTATCACCAGTTCAAAGTAAGAATTTTTTTAACCACATAGTTAAAAATGGAAAACAACACGATTCGAAGAAAAGTACAATTCGATTTTTTTTCAGTTTCCATTAGTCTACCGTTAGAGTTGAGTGGGCCAACTCTTTCCGCTGAAAGATGTATGATGAATGGAATTAACAATGTTTATGCGTTCAAAAGAGAAGAGATGGAATTGGATAAAAGTATAAGTAGGAGCAGCAATAAACATCTCCACTCTTCTCTTCAGTTTACCGGGGCGAGATTAATATGCTTACACCAAGAAAATATCAAGAACACGTGTTGGCATTCCCAACCACCAATCAACGTCGAGGAAATGACGTTTAGCTCTGTTTGAATAATGGCTTTAGAACGAAAGGGAATTTTTACGTTCTGTGAAAAAATGAGCCAACTTGTTGCGATTCATGTTTTGGCCTTTTTTGATGGTTTGACTATCAAGAGGGGCATTAAATTAAATTAAAATTGCTTTAATAAAATATAATAATGAAAAATGTAGTTTATAACGTGAAAGATAGAAATCTTGTTCGATAAGGTAAAGAGTGTGATGGGTGATTAGCGTTATTGTTGTTGAATTTTTGACATTTTGTAATAAAAAGATACATGGGATGGAAGTTAAGTCATTAAAAAAGCTCATTGAGTTTCAAATTTAAGAACATCGATTGTAGAAACCAAATAATAAAAATCATTATTATGTTAATTAAAAATAAAAATATACAAAAATGTTTATGCATACTTTAATTAAAATAACTTAATTAAAGTAACTTAATTAAATAATTATAATTGGTACTTTAAAAAATAATTATCGTCAATTATAAAAAATATTATCACCTTTAATGAACTTAATGGCATTAGTTGTAGTTAGATACAATAAGGATAGTAAAGGATAGATAATTAGATATAATGAAGTGTTATTTACATAATGAAGGTTACTAACAAATAGTTTAATTACGTTGAATTCTTGACGGATACTAAGAGTATATTTTGTAAGAGATTGAAGGATTTTCACAATGACACCGATGATTTAAATTTTCTATAAAAATAATTAGTTTAATTAACTTTAAAATTTTCATTTCATCTTTAAGTACCATTACTACGAAATGCATTTTTTAAATCATTTAAAAGCAACTTTTTTTTTATTCCAGTTGTACTATTAAAACTTAAAAAGTCCTATGGCAGCTATGCTTTGCCCATACGTGATTTCACGAAAACCTTATGCTAACGTCCGACAAAAACTAATAACTTACTTATCAAATTCGAAATCTTTGGTCATTTCGGTTTTCAATAATGCCTTTACGACCCAAAAAGTTATATGGCATCCACCTTTTGAGCATGCGCCATTTTCTCTATCTGTATTGGAGCTATCTACTGAATCGCGATGAGTGATTTTAGTGCGAGGGACTGTTGAGTGGTCTTGTCGCTATACACTCCGCGCCAACATAACTTGGGTAAAAACGTAAAAAGGCAGGGAGAAAAGCGCGATTGGTCTGTTATTTAGAAACTCTTGTAAGATAATAATTTACATCCAAAAATGATCCTAATACAATTTAACCAAAATAAGCTTTTCATTCTGATGAAATTGCAAAATTTTCTCAAATAATATTCAAATCTGTTAGACCTTAAATGAAATTAATGTTTTAAACATGTTTTCTGGATGGATTCACAAGTTATTTATGGAACTCTTTACATCCGCGGAAGGATCTTCTCCATAGCATATTTCTATTTACCCAACTTAGGTTGGCAAGGAGTGTAGAATGGCTTCCGACAAACAGACAGTCTGACAGGCGGATCAATGTACAAAAGCCATTTTTTTTCACAATCAGCACCCTTCAAAACGTGAAAAAATAGAAAATCTAAATTTTGAATTTTTCACCACATTGCAACATTTTTTATTACCTTTTATTTCATATTAGGTAATCGAAATTAAATGGCGATATTTTTTTTATGTTTGAGAATAGAAATGTATCATAGTGTCTACCTCTTCCTTTCAAAGATTTAATTATTATTATCATCGAGTTCAAAAGACGTTAATATTATAATTTATTCCACATATGGTTTCATTCATCATCATAAAGAGTTAACATATTCTTTGCAGACTCGGGCAAATATCTTTCATGGGATATCTATTAGCACGAAAACAAGAACGACAACAAGAACAAGAGTTAACATAAATTATTTTGAATATCCATCTAAAAGTATAAAATTATAACCTTATTTACTGAGTTCTAAATACGTGGAAGTTCTTCGGGACCCCGTAACTTGTTATAACATGCCTTTGAGGCAGTTCTGTACTTGTCCACCCATTCTATAAACAAATCAAGCAGGATACAAAAAAAAAATACTTAATAAATGACAACGTGTGTAGGGGGCATTCAACACACTGAACTGTCGTTATCCAAGTCACGGTTGATAATGTTATAGATGGTTTGCTCTGGTGTCTACCTCGCCACTTGACCACGGTTCAATGTTAGAACAAGCGTAGTTTGGCCTATAGCTTGTGTTATAGAACTGTTGTGAATAATTTAAATCAAACAAAAGCAAACCACACAAGAAATATTAGAACCCGTAGAAACTTGTTAGGCGCGGTTACATGAACCATCGAATCCATGGAATGCCAAAATCCCCATTAGGGGGAAAAGATAGTCTGTGGCTGAATCCATGGTATGAAACATCAAACCCTCTTTCATTGGAGGGTTTGAGAACCCCCCCCCCCCAATGAACCCCAATTCGGGTTCTGTCTGGGAGAAAATCCACAAGAGGGAAAAATTGCTGAGTTTGCTCTTCAATCCATGGATTCGATGGCTCATGTAAACGTGTCCGTTGTTGAAGACAAACCCTTAGGAAAAATACCAGCAACCCTTCTTTCCTGCAAGATTCGTGTTTGAATCTTCTACTCACGTAGCTTGTGGACAGTTTCTATCCTAGTATCCTTTCTATCCGCTCCTAGTTTCTATCTTCTACATGTATCGGGGAAAATGGACGTATCCGCCGTGTAAAATCAATGAAGGAAACGTCACTTTTTCACGTACGGTGGAATTAGATGTCATGAGGCTTGTTTACCGTTGCTTGTCTGAATGACACCTTGAGATTTCACTTTCTTTTCATGACGTTAGATTCACTCATGTCGTTAGATTTACGCATGTAGTATTTTCATGGAGTTTTGGTCAGTTGGGGGTTGTTAATAAGGTTTGAGTCACTATTAGCAGCGGTAAAAAAATAGACGAAACATTATGCACGCGTTTATTACTTTGTTAAAAATGCAGGCCTTACCGGAAAAAAGTAGTAGTAATTGAAAGTAGTTGTTGAAGTAACTTGAACTAATAAAATTCTTCTCGAAACTACTCTTGATGAATTTATCGACTGATTGTAATATCCATTGCATTATATTTTCAAAGATCGATTATAACTTGTTTCGTATTAGTTTTAGCGTTTTTATTTATGGAATTCGAGGATTTTTGAAATTATTAGTAGTTTAGTAATATTTTTCATGTCTTCGCTTTCATCTACCAAATTAATCTTAAAATCCTAATGCATAGTGAACTGTTAGGACTAATAAATTCACAATATATCTGACAGATCACGTAACTGGTGCAGACAGATAATAATGGTAGCTCCCTCAAAGGGACAGTAATTGCAGCATTTACCTCTTTATTTTACATCACTTAAAGAACCCGCAAGGCGGATATCAAAAATAGATCTCGACACTTTAAATTAACTTCTTTTCATTAATCTTAATTTGCCACCACGTTGATCAGCGTCAAATTAAAACAAATACGTCCACGTGGACCGTCTAAGCCCAATCAAAAATACCTAATATCCCACTCAAAGCAGAAGCTCTCTCATTACCACCATTAGAAGCCACTATGGCTTCTTGAACGCTCGGTTCTAATTAAATCTCGTTTGTTTTGCGAGTTAGAGAAACACGGGAGACGAATGTGAAAGAAAATATTGTTTATTCTTTTTCGCATGTTTTACTGCGAATAAAAAAAACAGCCTTATATGACATGAGCTACAATTTCCTGATAACGTGCCACAAAGATTAGTGTTTCCATTGTGAATTTTGCAAGGTTCAAGTTACCTAAAATGCTTTTATTTGGTTGAAATGTTGATCAAGCTCTCTTAGGAACTGAGTTCTGTTGGTTTGAGTGGCCAGAACACCCAGCGCAATATTATCTTAAAATGATTTAAGCTTTGGAGACCTTAAATCCAAGAATTTAGTTCCATTTTTGATATATTAACACTTAATCCGCATATTTTCCATGCATTTGATATATTTGATTGTTGAGTGTGTAGTATATTTGGATGTCAAGTATAACTAACCTGCTGCATGCATTGGGAGGTGGCAGCATGTATTGTCTCCGGGGTTTGCACCTAAAACGTAGAGGATTCTCAACTTTGTGGTTTAACGTTGCCCCATACATTTGGTGGAACGTTATCCTCTTAAAAACGATGTCAGTACAACTTCCCCCTGTTCTACGAATTAACCGTTACATGGTATGACATGGTATGGTACATATATATTCCAGCTTGTGTGCTTGTTCAGAGAACCGCTTATAAGCTTTCGTCAAGTAGGACAGACACAGAAAGAATATTAACAGTCACGAAGAAAGGAATAACACAGACAAATAACAACATTTATTGACGGTCACAAACATCCATGCCTGGCTGGGATTCGAACCCGACCCCAGCAGCTCCAAAGGCTAGCGTCCTAACGATGTCGCCACTGGGGTGGCGAATTAGCTGTTCCTTCAAGTTTTTGCAATGGGTAAAAACCTAATAACATAGTAAAAATTTATTCTAATATATTCCCTCCTTGCACAAAAAAAATATATTTTAGATTACTATTTCTATAAAAATAGCTTTTATCAGTTTTACAGAGTAACCAAAACCTTTTGCCAATGATTAAATTAAAAAAGTACCCAAATATTTAAAGTACACTAACCTCTCTGACAACTACTCTTAAGAAACAACAATACTTGCACATTGATACCCAGGAGGGAATTCTTCCTGCATTAACGGGTCCGCCCCTATAGAAAACTTCGACAACCGTGGCAATTATTTATTCCATAGACAGGCGACACGCTGGCTTCAGATTCCGACAATTCTTTCTGCGTAATGTCATTAGATCGTCATTAGGGTCAGGCCCCTCTACGAAAAGATGGATAGGACGGCTATTTTGTTTTTAAATGCTTAACAAAACACTCAGTTGTTGGAGGATGTCGAGGAATTGTGGATTCGAGTTTGGGTAAACGTATCTCAGAGGAGGTGGCTGTTGAGAAAGGTTAGGTTTTGTGGGAGTGGTGTCTCAGTTGTTACGCTGTATTTAAGGATTTTCATTTTGAAAAATCTAGACAATGTAGTTCCGATTATTTATAGTTTTTTTTATTTAGCTTTATTAAAGTACCTCAGAAATAAATTAGACTAGTTGACAAATGACGTGGAATACGCCCTATAGAAGGGAGGAGAATTGGCTATATAGCCCGTTACCCCACTCGCCAGAAGTGACACAGACAAAAGAGACACACAAAGAAAGGACGACATAAACACATAGACAAATAACAACCTTCATTGACAAACACAAAAAATCCATGCCATACCGGGATTCGAACCCGAACCCAGAAGCTCCTAAGGCTAGCTCCCTAACCGTTGTGCTGGCTGGTCGGAAATTAGACTAGTTAATAATTTATAATTAATTATAATGTAGATTTCGATAAACAAATATCGATTTCATTTACTGCTTTAAAAAAAAATGATTTTTTAGCATAGCTAAGTCATTTTGTTCATAAAAAACGCACAGAAAAGCAAAATACAACTTTGAATATTTCAGAGAATAGAGTTAAATAATAATTTTTAGGTGTTTTCTTGTTTAATGCATACTTTTAAAAATTCTTCATAATTAAAAGTTATTGAAGATTTTTTGCAATATTTTTCCTGACTCTTTAATATTTAAAAAGTAAGAAAAATTTTCCCCCTCGTTAAAGTGTAAAAAACCAATAAACTAGATTTTAGAAGAGCCGAAATCTTTTGAGATACCAGAAACACTCTGAAATATTTTTAGTTTATTTTATAGAGCAGTGAAGGATTTTTATTTGGCTTGGCTTTGAGAAGTTATTGGCCGTAACAACTGCTTTATACTTTTATTTAAAAAAAATACTCTAACAATAAAACAAGAAACATTAAAAAAGGGGAGAAAAGAAATGGACATTTTTAGAACCACCATATTTTCCTAGTTTAATTTGTGAGGGGGAGGGAGCGGGGCTCACTCTAAAGTACCCTAAGAATTTTTGTAACCTCCACTTAGAACTGGATAAACCAAATCGAATAGAGAATAAAATCTAGTGACTTTTAAAGAAGTATTGAATTATCTTTTAAGAAGACATTTTGCTTTTAATACCAGATTGTGTGTTTGTGAAGAACCTTACAGAAGAAGAAATTTGGACCCAAGCTTAAAAATTTGTATGGTTTCAAGAAGCCTTTAGCTTTTAATTTGTAATATAAATGAATTTTGATTTTTTTTAAATACTTAATTGAAATTTAAACTGTATAACATCCAATTATAGTGTTTCGAATTTTATTATATCGTACTTAATTTGTGTTATCTGTATTGTACTTAATTTTATATTGTGTGTTGTAAACTGAATCAAATTTCATTGTTTTGTCTGCATTGTACTTCAATTATATTCCCAGAGTTGTTGCATTTTAAAAGTTATTTTGAATTTTGTTTAACTCCTTGTATATAATTAGATATTTATTTTTACTGGTTTTTTTTATCATTTACATTATTTTTTAATCTACTAAGATAATCAGACCTTTTTGGGCACATAAAACTTCGTAAATTATGCTAAAAAACTTTTTTCCAATTAATTTCAAGTCCGAAGAAAACCGTCTAACCTTAAAATTCTCGCATTTATCATAAACGATTTCCTCAAAACCTAAACTTCGAATAAGCATTCGGAATGGAAAATACATTCCACTTGCTTACATTCGACGAATCCGGAAAAGAAGTAATGAAAAAAATACCAGAGAAATATTTTATGTACCCATTTTTTTTTCTTTTCCAAGAGCCCATTTGTCAAACATGATAAATTACTGGTTGGATGAGTGTCAGTCTGAATTCCGACGATCGGAAAAGACTTCGTTCTGTTGGTTTGACGTTTTTGTAACTGACACTTCGTCTAAAATTATTTTTCTGTTTCTAAGTTGTATTCCAAAGTAGTAAATAGATACTCGATTAAAAAATGTAGAATTTTGGCGATAGAAGCTCCAGTTTAACTATGTGGAGTAAACGGCGGATTGTCATTAGCTAAGTTCTCGCAGAATTTGTACTGCGTGCTCTGTCAATGAATCATTACTAACTTACCACGAGTATAGTGAGATGAATCCTACTACTACGTTCCAAAACTATTAGTTAATGTTGCTATTACACATTGGTATGGGTTAATATAGATGGATTCTATTGCTTGTTTTATCCTTCCATTGGCCACTTTCAGCTTCGAATACGAGTTACGTGACAGGCTCCGTATCTCATTCGTCAGAATATCGGCCTCTTTTTACAGAGGGTACTCCGTTCTAAACCAGCAACATTCTATAGACAGATATTTGTTGACAAAAGTAAAAACAAATAAATTATAAAACCAACTAAAAACAACAGGGTGCCTCAACTACACTGGGACAGACTTGCTCGTTAAAACTGTGGAGTCCAAAGTCTATTAAGGTACGATGTCGATCGAAGCCCATTTGGGTGTCAGCTCTGGGGTCGAACTTACCGCAGTTCTAAATTACGAGGTGTAATTTGGCTGCGTTGAAGCTCCTTGAAAGCTATAAATAAACACCCGTAAGTGTTCAACATAACCTTTCCAAACATTTTGGTCTTCATAGATCTGGTTGGTTTAAAATGCTGTCTACTGGTTGCCTATTTCTATGCTCTGAAAGAAGCTTTACAACAGCCTATTCATAGATAAATTTTACTATCCTTTTTTCCAACCGATTTTACTTTTAATCCATCTTGAATCAGTTACAACTATGACAAGCAATTGATGTGATCTAAAAGGAAGGGGCATGAGAAATGGTGCTTCCAAAAGTCGTTCGTCTCATCCTTTCGAAGCGTTCTTTTAATATATTTGTGTTTCTTTTATTCGGGTTGAACTTTTACAAAATATTCAGGATTCTCAAATAGATTGAAGATTTGCTTGCGGTAGTCAAAGAAAACTTGGTGAGGTATGTTATGTTTGTGTATGGAAATGGGATTTAAAATTTGAGAAATATGTTTTTTAAGTAATCCATTTCAAAATACGATTGATGAAATCACTAACCAGTTTTCACTAACCTATTTATTAGGTCGACATTAGCTTAAGATGTGCGCTCTAAGTTCTGTTGGTTGCCAGCTCAGGTGTTTTTGCCGGCTACTTTGAATTACGAGGCGTAATTCTATATTTATTTATTTATTTGAAACTGTCTTGATTAAAATTAAGGGCACAGTTTCTATTCTGTAACCTTGAAGTTATAGATTTTCATAATACATCTTCTAATTACCTCTACACATAAGAGGTGCTAATTCATTTGCAACATTTTTATTTTAATGTTTTATCAAGTAAAGCAGGGGTTCCCAACCTTTTTGCACCTGCGTACCACTTAACTTTTTGGGAAATTTTGGCGTACCACTAGACCTAAATATTTTAATAAACGTATAATATTTACTCTTCTAAAAGTTTCAAAGGTTTTTTGTGTAAAATTCTTGAAAATAATTCTTATTTAATGGTTAGATATTTGTTTATTTATGACCTGCTTATAATAATTTAGAAATAAAATGATTAAAATGGTATCAATTTACAGTTTTGTTTATAACCTATAGGGATAAAAACATGCAAATAGAAATAGTACAAACTCGGCATCATGTTGCTCACATCACTTACGCGTACCACCTGAAATGCTCCCACGTACCACCGGTTGGGAACCCCTGAAGTAAAGGATAAAAGCTTGATTCTCATTGTAAAAAGATTGATTAATAACCAATCTCAAAAATATTCTTCGCATTTTATCTTATTGTGTTCATTTTGATTGAATTTCTTGGTGGGTTATATATTCTCGTCTTTTCGGCTTCTAAGTGTTATTAAATATACGGCTAATAAGAAAGAAAAATCACTTAAAATACCATATAAAATTATAATCGGTATAATTTAAGTGGACAATATTGTCACTTGGTTGACATTTTTATGGAGTTGACGAGTCGGCCCTAAGTAATATTAAATTGATTATATTAACTTCAAATTATGAAAACTATAATATCGTTGGTCCTTTTTTGAATTATGTATCATCATTTTTATATCGAAATCAATTTTTAAATTAAATTTTAGTATAAACACTAAGTTAATGTACTTGTTAAAAGTCATGGTAGGTTGGAAGTCAAGGTAATATTGTAAATAGGTATAAAATTACAATATCTTACAATTCAAACAAATATGTAATTGTTAAAAAGACAACAACTAGACTCTTTCTTAAAGTCAAACACCTTCCAGCACTTGCTCTTCATAACCGTTTTAGTATTATCTATTTAATCCTAATTTTAAGATAAACTTTGATACAGAGTACATTAAGTTGCGGTAAGCCCATGTTAATCGATGGCACTTAATTACGCCATAGTTCTGACACAGGCATGTGTGCAGGCTGAATGGAACCTTGGAGGGGTGAAATTAATTAGTTTCACCCATTCAGCAGTTACGTAGGTTATTGTGCTCTAGGGCTGTATTTAGCTACCCTACAGCAATGCCAAGCGAGATGCTAATTTGGGTGAGAACCTGACCTCAAAATTATGCGTTGGTTCTTTATGTTTATCTCACTATATTATGCTATCATTGTACAATTGCTAGGTAGCATAGGTTATTGTTTGAAGCATATATGAACCATAGAAATATGAACCTTGTGGGGAGAATCGAAGGATTTGTAGTTTTGATAACTTTTGACTATAAAAAAGCAGTCAGTAATGGGAAGTTTAGAATTTAAGTTAAGTATAAAAACTTGAAATAAGAATTAATCGTAAATTGGAAAAATTACAAGCAATAACTTGAATTACGTAAACAGCTTCTGAATGCGAAATATGTAGATATGTTAAAAATAAATAAAATAAAAGGAATCCAATAACTCAACTTTATTATACACAAAGCATATCTTTAACAAGATTTTTTTTTTACAACGTACAGTGTCATATAATATAAGGTCGCAACAATTCAATGGTAAATTGTATACTTTTGTTGAAAAAAACCTGTTTTCATTCAAAATATAGCAAACTAAATTAAATTGAAGCAATCAATTACATAGAAGAAGTCAATGAATGCTTTAAAATCCTGACTTCATGATTTAAATAACAATATGTAAAAAAAGTTATATAAAATTTGCATTGGTTGCCGTTAATAACAAATTTTATAGTAGCTATTTATATAAACTTATAAGCAACAGGAGATATGATAAGTATAGTTCATATTTAAATCAAACCACTTATTACATTTAAAAACGATAAATTAGTTTTATAAGATTATTAAATTAATATTTCCGAATTCACAAAAAATATAGCCGTATTTTTATAAACTATCCTTTATTTTACAGTATTGCCAAAAATTGATGCTTCCAACCTATACATAATTTCACACGTAATGAAAAATCATAAATTCACAATTAAGTAAAGAAATATAAGTTTTTATTTCAAAGCTTTTCAAGCAATTTTTTTCTTATCTAATTTAAAATGACTCTTTTGAGAGGCTTGAGTTATGATAAGAAACATAAAAATTAGTTAATTAACAGACTGTTTATTTTCCCCCATATGTTTTTCAGTTAAATTGCAATACCTGAATTGATTAAAAGTTTTTGATAATTAATTCAGAATTGTAAAAAAGAAAATATATATTTGTTTAAAAAGGGCTTGCTTTAATTAAAAAAACTCAAAGTAGAATAATGTAAGCGTTAGTGATTCAATTAGTTTTACTTTTAACTGAACGTAAGAAAGAAATATTTTATTATAAAACTGATTATTGTTATTTTAAAATAATAAAACTTATGCAAGACATAGTCACAATTAGTATTTCAGGTTGTTGCATTCATTTAAAAGTACTAGACGCATTAAAAAAATGTAGTTTAAATTTTTTTTTTATGCCAATTTAAAAATATATAAATAAATATATGACTTTTCAAGAACATACAAAACATCTTATCTTCTATCTATGTTTGTAATGAAGTTTAGTTTCTACTTTTTTTTCTTTTTTCGTTCTACTTTTATGAAAATAAAAGTTGGATTTATTGGAGTTTTAAATATCTAACTGATGGTTGTTTATGACTCTATAAAGTAGAAGTTTGAAAATTTACAAAACCTTATGTAAAAAAATTTGGTACGGTACATTTTAAATATTTTTTAAAATTAAAATCTGTACAAAAAAATTTTCTTCATAATTTTAAAACATTTCACAAAAGAATCAATGTACTTTTTAAGTGCATTAATATTAGATTTTGAATTTGCTTACAACATAAGAACTCCAAGAAAATGTAACATTAGATACAACATATTCACTTCAAAGAATCATTACCAATTCGAGTAACCGAAGAGAATCAATTCAAAAAGCTTCAAAGTCCAGATTAACCTTATTCTTCGATATTTATATAAAAGATAATTTCAGCTACCGAAATAAGATAATGTTCAAGTATTGGACATTCTCTTTACATATGGAATTTTGTCAACGGCTTTTTGGCAACATTTTTTTTATGAAATCATTGGAGCTGATCTATCATTTGTTGTAACTTTTCGCAGCTTCACACTGGCGAACACATTATCCCTGTAAACAAAACAAAATAAAAAATATTTAATAATGTACAATTTGGACATTTGAGCGAAGTTTTTTAAAAATATATGTATACAAAATAAATATAGAAATGTATATATTATGTAATATATGCAAAAATAAATGTATATACGCATGTAAGATTTGTAAAACTAAATATATGTGTACACTGCTCAAAGCAGTTAGGAAAGTGCTTTTAAAAGCTTTTCCTCAGAAAAATCACCAGCTTGAGATCATCGGCTTGCTATTTTTTTTCATTAAGAGCTAACATTTATTTCAAATAAGTTTTATCGAATTCTCTATGCATTCTTTTTATAATGTCGCTTTTTACTTAGTTAGATGGAAAATAATTATGTCTTTTGAAGAATTAAATAATATTTGTTTTAAATAAATGAAAATATAGAAATGCGGTAAAATAAAATTATAAAATTCACTCTAAAACAATTTTATTAAAAAAATTGACCCTAAATTCTTTATGCTTGCATATTTAGATGCTCAAAAATTGATTTTAACTATTTTAACAAATAAAGTTAAAAAAAAAAAACATTGTTATAATTTATTCAAAAGGGATGATTGCAATTGTTTTTTTCTTAAACTTAAGTTTAAAAAAACTAAGATTTGTAAACTTTTTTTTATAATTTCATTTCGGTTGCATAATGAATCTATTTCACAGATTTTAGATTTTTAGAAGAAGAAATATAAAAGTTGATACTAAAAGGGTTTCAAAAGTACGCAAAGTGCTCCCCTAATTGTTTTGAGCAGTGTATATATTTTAAGTAAAATTCGAAATAGTCAAGAAAACCAACGGTTAGTGCCTTTTAACTTAATAACATAATACTCTTACAAATAAAGTATATTTATCCGACAAAACCTTGATTTCTATAAAAATCATAAACGCCTAACTTACCTTCTTTATTATAACCCTTACAATGATTTTACTAAATTAGGTTCAGAAGAACACATTATAATCGCTCTTTCACGAAAGGATGAACCTTATGTTGTTATTTAATTATAATAAAACGAAAAAAACTTTACAAAAAAAGATCAGTGCATCTTTTTTTAGTTTATCTCATTCAGTTCACCTTAACTTCTCTCCATTAGTTTTTTTCTTAAACTAAAGTTTAAAAAAACTAAGATTTGTAAACTTTTTTTTATAATTTCATTTCGGTTGCATAATGAATCTATTTCACAGATTTTAGATTTTTAGAAGAAGAAATACAAAAGTTGATACTAAAAGGGTTTCAAAAGTACACAAAGTGCTCCCCTAATTGTTTTGAGCAGTGTATATATTTTAAGTAAAATTCAAAATAGTCAAGAAAACCAACGGTTAGTGCCTTTTAACTTAATAACATAATACTCTTACAAATAAAGTATATTTATCCGACAAAACCTTGATTTCTATAAAAATCATAAACGCCTAACTTACCTTCTTTATTATAACCCTTACAATGATTTTACTAAATTAGGTTCAGAAGAACACATTATAATCGCTCTTTCACGAAAGGATGAACCTTATGTTGTTATTTAATTATAATAAAACGAAAAAAAACTTTAAAAAAAAAAGATCAGTGCATCTTTTTTTAGTTTATCTCATTCAGTTCACCTTAACTTCTCTCCATTAAATTGTTTGGCGCATAATAAGTTGTTTGTAGGAACAATGAAACGAAAAAAATGCAATTTCTTTGTATAAAAACTACTTTTTTACAATGAGGTCCTAAGGGAAAAATCTATTTCGCCTATCAAAAAGCAATTTTTTTTGTATGTATGTTACCCCAATAAGAATACTTTTTGCAGGTACTTTTATATTTTACAAAAACTGCAACTAAACAAATTACCACTTAAGGAGCAAATGCCTATGATAAGTAAAGTCCTGATATTATCTTCTAGATGTTCATTTACATAATTAAAGCAGAAGTGTTATAAAAAATAATGTATCTTGAGGATAACATTACCAGTAATATTGGTAAGGTATTTTTAATATTGTAGGACAGGAAAAACGATGTGCGTCTTATTAAAAAACTTGATTTTGTATATTAAATTGGTAGATCCATAATGATCGAAGATTACCAGGTATTATAGAAGGAGCTATTCCTTTTTTTTATCAATAATTAGTTTAAACGTTAATATTTGTGTATTAAATTGGAAGAATAATAATATAAAGATTATCGGATGCTATACAGGGTCATTTTTACTATTCTTCTATTTTAATCACTAATTAGTTTAAACATATTACATTATTATATTTTTTATTTGTTCGATGAGTTGGTTTTTAAATCAAACGTTAAATTTTAGCTGCATATAATATTGAGAATCAACGAATAGCAGTGTGCCTCTAAAATTGACCTAAGTGACAACGGTTTGGTAAATAACACCGTCAGCCGAAATTGATAAAAATACATACATAGAATAAAATGTTAATAAAAATACTGTTACATATTTATCAAGGACAGGTAGATGGTCAATGAAACATCTGTCGGTGCTCTTGTTTATCATTTACGTATGTGGTTTGTCAACAAACATAGTGAAATAACTTTTAATATTGAAGGGGGACCAGAACCCTACAAATTTTCGAAACTGACATCTCAATGTTTTTAGTGTTTCATAAAAATCAAAATCATAGCTTTTCAGCGATATCTTACATGAGAAGTTTCGAGTACTGGAAGTATATTTTTAATATTTTTTTTAAAAAAGACGTAGGTTAGGTAAATTCCAGGCATATTGTTTACTTTAAACGCTTATATCTCAAAACTTATTTTTTCAATGTTCATGTACTTTTTTCTCAGAATCTACTGTATGTATCAGCCTGAAATTTTTAGCAGTTGTTAAATGAATGTTTAACTTTACTTTAATAGAGGTGTTTTCTAAATTTTTGTTTCACTAGAGCTACACGAGGGCTATTGGCGACGGGCGTCGTATTTTAGAACCACGATTATGTGGCAGGTAAAAGATCCCTTGAGTACCCATTTGGATTACCCATTCGGAATACTTTAACATTCACAGAGAGCTCAGATTCATTGTAATCTAAGAGTTAAACTTGGTGGCAAGAGTCACCTAGGTAGTGCCACAAAAGAAATTACTCTCAGTTCAGGGAATATACTGAGTCTGAAAAGGCTAAGCCGCCAATAAAGCACGTAGGAAAAAAAACCATTCATTTGTAATAAGAATGCAACACTTACTTTGACTCCTTGTCCTTCACAGACTCCTCAACAACAGTCGTAACTGTCTCCAACTGCGTGGAAGGCGTCGGGCTGGCCTGGTTGTTGTTGTTATTCGCCTGGTCGTTGCAGAAACCAGAATCGTTACTACTGTGTAGAGAAGCCGTAGCAGGCAGACTGGGTGGTGGCACGGATATGGGAAACGGGGCCGTCAGTGACCGCCTCGGGGATCTGAAGATCTGGGGCGGTTCCTGGAGATCTATGAGGGGAGGATGGTGGAACTTGATGGAAGCGTAGGTCACAGTCGGTGGCTGAGGAGGGGTTTGGTGGTTGGCCTCGAGTAAAGGGGGTCTTGGAGATTTTACTGGAGTTGCCTGGAATGGTAAGATTTGGTATTTAAATTAGGACTGAAATGCAAAAAAAAATCGCTTCAAATTTACGATTTTGAACTGTTAACTGAGTTAAAGTAGTAATACTGTAAGAAAATGCTTAAAATTATGAATTAAATACAGCAAATTAAATTGAAAATTTGTTTCGAACCGCAAAATAATTTATACCGTAAACTCGTACCTAATTTAAGTTACAAGTAAAGCGTAGTACCCTGTTGCCCCCAAAATCTCTTAACGATGTAAAGCCATAAGAATCAACCTATTGGCTGTAGCACCCCTCCAAAAAGACGTCATTGAAAGCAAGTTTTGGAGAAAAGTTTGCAAAATGCAAATAAGTTAGAGAAAACAGTTCAAGAACGCGTTCAATTTTATAGTTTAACAAAAATTTACTCTGAAACTAAGAATTTTCGAAAACCCGTGATTGGTTTAAACTTTTAAATTAAATAAACTACGAAATAAAAAAATATATAGGTTGTTGGAAAAACTAAAAGTTTCTGGATGGACTCCGTATGGTAGCTGACATGATATTGTCAGAAGTAATTTATAATGTCATATTAAGGAAGTACACACACATAAAGCAGAAAGATAATAATTATATCAATTAATGTAACAGTAAATTATAAACCTTCCTAAAATTTTGATTGCAAATGAGTGCTTTATAAAATGCCCCTCTATTTTTTATGACTATGACTTTCTTGGTGGGGGGCAAGATCACCAAGCACTGCGACTTTAAGTCTATTGTACTAAGCCCCAGAAATGACACAAGCCCAAGAGACACACAAGGATAGAGACGACACAAACACATAGACAAATAACAACATTTATTGATGGTCACAAACATCCATGCCTGACCGGGATTCGAACCCGACCCCAGCAGCTCCAAAGGCCATAATCCTAACGAGTGTGCCACCGGGGCGGCGCCCCTCTCTTTTACTTTTGTGGATAATTTTTTTTTGACCAAAACATATGTATAATAGTCTTATAACTGAACTTTTTTGTGCGTGAGAAAGGAAATCTTCAATATAAAAAAACAGTTGTACTTAGAATATAAAAAAAAACCTCAGAAGTCGGAAATACAAATTCAAAATATATCCTGATTTCTACATTTCGTTTGGTTTTCAAAAACTTTTTTTTCGATTTTCAAAAAACATTCCTTTGGTATCTCAGGCACATGAAATTGCTCTTATAAATCTTTTATATTATATATGCTGACAGGTAAATGGTTTTTTAAAACTGTTATGGATTCCTTTTGAAAAGGAGCAGTAGTACATTTCCGCTCCATGTCTTTAAACATATAAACACAAAAAAATTGGATTTGCAGATGCATTATCAGGATTATATCGTATTCTAAAAAATAAAGCATATTTTGGTGGAAAAGTCCAAATTGTCAGGAACGTTATTTGTTTTACAAACGTCGGCACGTATAAAGACATTTTTTTAAGAGAGGTTATGATTGGGCTTTTGCTGGCTGGGCTTTTGTTCGGAGCTATATTGCAGGTTCACCCATGTTAAGTTAAGCAAATATACTAATGAAAGATATATATATTCAAAATAAAAAAATTTAAATCCCATGAATGTTGTGTTCGAAAATTTATGCTTTTCAGTTGCTTATAATGAACTTTCTACGTATTTAAATATAATTGTAATGAAATTATAATTTTGTTTTCGCCATTACATACAAAACTAATTGAACACAAATTTCTCTCACAAAGTTTACGAACACTCACCTAAAAAACTTTCAACCATCGATTATTCCGGAAGAACTTCTCGTAAATTATTAAAATAAACGAAACAAATCAAATCAAAATACATTCTCCAGTCCAAAACAGCCGAAAAAGGATTATCAAATTAATGTGACACAGCACGCTATTTTTCTTGGCAACCGAATGTTTTTTTTAAAAAAACAAACTAACGCTCTTAATAACCTTGTGAGAACCGAACAACAAACAATCCAGGATTTTAATTTGACCCATTACAGATAATTAGCCCAGGAACCACAGGAGCCACCCAAATCCAAAGAAAAATAACCAAGACTTGGTTCCACTTCATCATCCCTTGGATAAGGGCTTAATTTCTGGAGCAGGCAGACCGCATCTATGAATTTATTAGGGACTTAAAACCCTGGGAAAGCGTGCATCTGGGAGGTTATGTCTTCTCTTAATTCGATTATGTTTATAAGGGGCTTTATTCCGAATGACTATCTGCATCCGAATGGCCTTGTGTGGTTCAATCGATATGGTAATGTCTCCTAATAGTTGCTCGGATTATGAGATGTTGAAGATATTGCAAAGTTGTATTTTTAGCAGTTCTCTTCAATGTAAAAAGAGAGAATTACTTTTACAAAAATAAAATATTATTTAAATATTCGACAATGATTCATGCTGAGTAAGAATATCTTATGCTTTAGACTGAGCAAACCCCCCCCTACCCCCTATTTAAAACGATGGTTTGATTTTTGGTTTTTCCTCATCCTCTTAGAGCACATTAACCTATGTCCAACAGTTTATGTCAAGCAATTTTTGCTATAAAACGATGTTCACGTGACAAATAGTAATCAGATTTACTATTTTTCGATATTTACTTAATTTTATTAATAATCGTAATAGTTGAATACTTCAGTATTCAGAGAACAAGTTGTCAAAATTCGTAATTAAAAAAATGTTGAAAGCTATTTAGGTACATAACTCATAATATTTATCTTCTCTTTGGAATTAATCTAGATATTAAGGTAATACTTAAACATTTATTGTTTTTTTTATCAAACTATCTTCATCTCATACGCAGTTCGTGGCGTGAGTTTTCGTTAAACATAGATTTTTTAAACAGGATTTTTTGGAGTACCTTTACCTATATAAATTTTGATAGTGCAGTTACATAACCGCTATTTTCATAATAGTCTAAATTTTAAACTATTTACTTTTCCGAAAATTTTATCATCGGCTTTTGACAAACAGGGCATTTTTTATAAAAAAGATTTTATTAGAAACCAAAATCTGCTTAATTTTATGGACATAAAATACCAAAAATTAGGAAACTTTTAAGAGATAAAACAATACCCTGAATAAATGTTTACAAAGCTTTGAACTGCATTAAAGCATAGTTCAAAACGGCATTTATAATATTTATTATAATATTTATTTAATATTTATTATTATGGCACACAGCCTAACAGATTTTCTCCTAATTACGAGACTGAGATAAGTATAATTTATAACCAAGTCTTACCCGGGAATCGAACCCAGACCCCAAGCTCTACAGTCCAAAGCTATAACCGTTACACTACGGGCGACGATTTTAACTTAATAATTCAGTGTATTTAAAGGAATTGCAGATTAATTAGTAAAACAGAAAAATATGTAAAATATTGTGAGAAAAGTTATTTAAAAAAACACGATAGACTAAATTTAATAAAGTTACAGATTAATTTATAAAGCAAAGAAAATGTAAAATGTATTAAGAAAGTACTTAAAAAAGCGTATTGAAACAGACAACTACTTTCTAAAAATAACAAAAATGTTTCATTTACAAGTCAGAAATACAGATCTACAAAAGGATCTTGCACTTTGGGGAGATTTCTCTTTTGAAATGTAGAAATATAATATTCATGAGAAATTTCATTTTTTATCTAGTGTATGTTGGAGAGACGCCCAATTGAAAGTGGGATGTAGATATGTAGATGATATGAAGAAAACATTTCGGTAAATAAGATTCTTCTTTTAGGGCTATTTGTGATTGAAAGGTTTTCCCCCTTTATGGTTTAGAGTTAGAGTATTGAAGATTAAAGTTTGTGTTCTTTTTTGGTCAGAAAAGGGGATAATTTTTCAGTAAAACATTCAAAAATAATTGCGGTTCTTTTATTAAGCCATTATAAAGATGAACTAGATTTTTAAGAAATCCAAGTATTTAGGTTCTGTAATTTTGTTATAAATAGCTTTTTACTTGTCTTTATTTTTAGATATTGAAAGAATAAATATGTATGCTGGTACTTCTAACGGTTTTAATTAAAATTGATTTTTTTATTAGTTCTGACATAATGAGTTCGAAATCAGTAATTCTACTAAATTAACTTAATAAAGTTTGAAAGAAGTATTTTGTGTAAGCATTTATAAAAAAAAATTCTGAGCACTTTATATATATTTTAAAATAAAAAGTTCTTTCTTTAATAATTGCAACTGAAACAAATGACTAGTGCGTATTGCTATCCCTCTTTAAATATATAAACGTTGGAATTCCTAGATGAACGGGCCATGCAAGTTTGCTGAAATATGGAACAAACATTTACTAATATTTATTTTTAATTAAAATATCCGATTTTCACATTTTTGCAGTAACCTAGCCGTTTATAGATATAAGGTTACTTCAAGTGAACTAAAACTATAAAAACTACGGCACAGTTCTAGTATTTGCATATTACTTCTTTGTGAACCTGAGAACGTATAATAAATTTCAAATTGTACTACAATTTTTAAAAAAGTTGTATGAGTTACTATAAATTATTGAGCCTTACGAAAACTTTATTCCTAAAGCAGTCTTTAACCTAAGACTGTACTAAGCAACCAGATATGCTTGTTACAAGAATCTGACTTTAAGTTACACATACGTATACTGCATGCAGTGAAACATAAGGATTAGCACTAATAATGCATTACTGTAGGCATTAAAACACAAGAATTAGCATTAAATGCATTACTTTATGCATTAAAACACAAGAATATATGCATTAAAATACAAAAAATCTTACTTATAGATATACATACGCATACTGTATGCATTAAAAATAATGATTATTTTTGAGAAATAACTTAATATGCTGAAACTTGATTTTCGGTGCTGCAATATTCTGACTTTGAGGTCGCTGCATGTTTAATACTTGCTTTAAATTCATAGTTTGTAATTTAACCCAAACCACCATAAATTGTTGTTGTTGTCGTGTGCCAGGCAAGAAGCTTGCAGTAGCATCTGTTGGCACAATGCTGTGAGTACAAATGAGATGGTGGATGTCTGACTTCTACTCCGAGATGGCGACATATCCTTAATTTAGGCATGTCGCTAGAGGGGAGGAGCAATTTTCTCCAGATGACCTGCACCCATGGTAAACTGCGCTATGACCGACCACAGGACTTTCAGACCCACAGATTTGACGAGCACGTTCTCCGCATGTACTCAGGCCAAACAAATATCCATGCCCTACCCTGGATTCGAACCCGGACCCACTCGCTTGACCAAAATAAATTAAAAATAATAATTCATGCTTACAAGCAAATTAAAAAAAATATAAGTCATTTGTCTAAGTTTAAACTATCCATCGATAACACCGATCATCGAATTTCACACGCTGTTATAACTCTCAAAAAAGCACCTTTGCCAAGCCAACTCGAATTCCCTCCGTTTATCAAACGGCGAACCCGTGTAAGTTATCCTTAATTAGCAGTAAACGCTGCAATTTAATCCCCCTTTCGCAACTCGTAACACCTGAACCGAGCTTCGCAGCAATCACTGCAGCGGTAAAGGTCTGTAACGAGATCCTGGGAGGGGCAGCTCTTGGAAATGGCTATTAAAAGCGCTTAACGTTGCTACATATAACAGTAGAACTGCAGGCCCAATTAGGTGGAACTGGATTTTGTCACTGCTGAGGGCTGTAGATAATTCTCAAGTGTTAGTGTTATATACATACGATAGAGATATTTAAGATTATTTTCAGCATATTTAATTGCAATATTTGTTTCAACTCGTTAGACTAATTTAAAGTCGGAATTTTGTTCATTAAAGTTGAGTTAGCATAGCACCACAAACATACGTGAGTTCCCATTTGAATTATCAGGTTAGCTTAAGGTGACTATTTAACAATAAATGATGTACATGTATGTAACACAGTGCTGCAACTGGGGGTAGACGCAGGCGCGTCACCCCTTTTTTCAAGAAAATGGCTATCCATCCCCCCACTTCTTATATCTCTCAAATCCATAATCCATAGAGGGGGGATGGGGCATTGCATTCTAATTGAAGGCATCCTCCCACTTATTTTTTCCCACTTTCTCCACTGATGTAACATTTAATCGACAAGTGTAATCAATATACTTAAGAAAAAACTATGTTTTAAAATTTTCTGTAAATTTCAGCTAACTAAACGCTTGAGGGGAGTTTGCTTGTAAACCGTTGCTCGTTGCTCGTTGTCCAGCTGGAACGTAGAGGATTTGTAGCTTTACTGGTTGTTATTGCTCGGTCTGGTATCGTTGAGGTTGCCGTTCAGTCCCAAAATAATCTTTAGGGTTGTTATTGAACAAACGTCTTACCTTATTGGCCATTTCCTTGACTGCAAACAAAGGGCTGTCCGTGAAGGTTGAATAGGGCCTGTAGGTGCCGGCAGACGATAGCAGCGGGGGCACCATGTCCGATTCGGACGATAATGTGTGGGCGCTGAGGGCGTAGCTGCTCGAGGGACGTCGGGGCGTCCTGTAGAAGGGCGAGTCCGATTTCTCGCCCCACTGGCTGCGGTCCGGACTGCCGCTGCTGTGAGAGAAGAATACTTGAAAATGGGTTGAATGCAGGACCAGATTAAGAAATACTGTCAGCCCCATATAACTAATGCATTACTTTTGGAATCACAACTGCAATGCCAAGTTAGCTCTTTTCCCCCAGGTATGGGAATCAACATAACATCGAAAGGGAATATATTAGAAACGAAAATGTTATGTAGTTAGTTAATTATATATTTTTTAATTTTTGAAATGCCAAAAAAATACAGCAAGTGCCAATAATATATGACAGATGTTTTGAAACTTTATCAAATAATAAATAAATAACCGTATGTTATTTCATTTTCAATTTCGTTTTAAATTGATAGTACACTGAGAAAAAAATTCTGTAAACATACAGAAATTTTTTTAGTAATGTTACGGAAATAACCAATTTTACAAAAAAAGTTTTTGTTATTCTGAACAGAAATCTTCATTTCTGAAGTTACAAAAAAATTTTTAGTATTTGCAATTTGTTTCAACCAATCATGTGCTTCTAAGTTTGGTTAGGTTAGGTTTGAATTGTCTTCGCACTAGAGCTACACGAACTAATGTTTGGCCTCTATTGTGATTCAAGACCAATCGTTATTTTAAATTTATAACTTAGTTGATTGTTTCAAATGAATTTCACTTCTCATTTCCTGACGTTCTGTGTGCCGACATAGTACAGTTGGCAAAGCGTTGGATTGGACATCTAAAGGTTCCTGGTTCGATTCCGGGTTTCGGCAGTCTGCCATTCCTCGGTAGTAGTGGTCAGTACCCCCGTCTGTCACTCGGGAGACCGGGGTTTGATTCCACGCCGAGAAAGTTGACATTTTGCTTTTTCTTTGCAATTGCACGGAAAATGTGGTATCCATAAAATGTTCTTGTATAGTTACAGAAACATTACTTGTGTGGGATACATAAAATAGTCCTGTAAATCTACATGATATAAACATGTAATGTTAACTAAAGTATATTATGTGTTTTTACAGCACTATTTTTAGTAATTATTTACTAGAAATTTTCTAGGAAAAGTTTTTTACAAACAAAACTTTTGTAATGGTTACAGATTTTTTTTCACAGTGTATGATGAATTCCACATCTAGTAAAAAGGGAATAACATAGAAAAGCAAATATTTTGCAAAAGTTATGATTTCAAAATTAATGCACTAGCTCTATGGGACTAACAGTCCCCTTTAAATAGTGTAAGTGCCTGTAAGCAGGGGTTTTATATGGAGATGGGGTAATCTGGTTCATGGCGCTGCTTTTTGTATGCAATACCCAATTGCTGGGTCCATAATATTCTGATGCCTGCTTTTTATTCAACCATTAAGTTAGCTCTCTTTCGTCTTATTTCTTTTTCTTAATCATCATTTTAGAGCAAAAAGTAATAGTTATGAATATTGAAGACTAAAAAACAACAACTGAAGTTAAAGGTTATTATAAAAAATGATTCAAGGGTGCCTTTGGGAAGCTACGGGGCATTTAAAATGGATGGGGCTTGTAGGCAACTGGTTAATTTGCCGAATTGGTAATACGACCCTGGTTGAATGTTAGGTACTATTGCCAAGGTTTCCTGAGCGGCATTACAGAACCATGGTTCACGTACAATTACACTGGGTTCTCCATTTTGAGAATAACTTTTTTGTGTGGAGGAAATCATTGATTTATAGCACCGAATATATAAGGTTTTCAAATTTAACGGCATGTATTTTTCGAATGTGAGGGTATGCAAATGTTTTTTTAGAATGTATGCACTAATTTTAGTTAAGGGAACTTTGAAAGTAAGCTAGCATTTATAGTAGCCACCCAGATTTACTTATTCTTTTTTATTATTTTTAAGAAATCTATTTTGAATAGAGCAATACCAACAATCATTGAACAATATTTTTTACAAAGAGTCTGGTTATCTCAGTGAATATTCTGATCTACTTTTAATATTAATGATATAAAAGATATTTATTCAATAAAATGAGTTTCATTTTTGTTACTGGGAGCATTCTATCAGTTAAAAACGCATTATAACGTGTTCAGTCGTTGCTTGAAAACACTTTCGAGAATTTCCAAGCCATGAAGCTAAGCTATTGTTATTAAATTAGTGAAACTGTTCAACCAGCCATTGCAATTACTTCTGTCAAGCTCCTTTGCATAAAATAATTCAGTTGAAATAGTGCTATGGCATGGTAAAAGGTGAACATAATTTAATTGTAGAAAACAGTTTCGCGCTATCTATGTTCAGGGTAGTAAATTCTAAATTTCACTATGTTAGGATAATCAGAAAAGCACGGTAGAAAATTCTCAACATGGTAACTTATTTCTTTATCACCCTATACTTTATAGTTGAGTTGTAGTTTATATTTAAAAAAGATTGCTTTGTTAAAATAAAAAATATTTCTGTTTGTTTAAATGAAAACGTTTAAAAATTTATGCTTAGTTAAAATAAATAACATTTCTGCTTGTTTAAATGAAAACGTTTAAAAATTTTAGCTCATATATTTGTACGTTTAATGTTAAAAATGACTAAAATAGCTCCCTCAAAAACAAAATCATAAATCCTAAGCACTTGATAAACATTAAAAAAAATATGTTCTAGAGTCTTTTATTATATTATACTCCAAAACCAAATTTAGCTAATCCTCTAGTGACTTATCCCTATACATTTTTAAATGAAATCCAAAACAGCAGTAACTCTCTTGGAAAAGCTTGATTGTAATAAGAAACTAGCTAGGAGCAAAAAACTGCAAAAATAATTCTAATCGGAATTTTCTTTTCAAAGCAACACCGATTTAAAATTTAATATTGTCTCTGAAATTGTATAAAATTAAGAAAAACATCTAATAAGCAATACTGCAAGTCGAAGAAATGTTTGCACTGAACTCGTATAAAAGTCAACATTTATCTCAGTTAATTCATCAATAGAAAAGAGACACGAATAAAATAAGCAATGAATTCAAAGTTTATATCAATTACCATATTAATCACCCTATACTTCTTCAGGAGCAACATTAAAACCAACACTCTCGTCTGAATTTATGAGTGGTAATCACAACTGACTTCATATATTCCATGAAAATTGGTGCGAAGAACAATTACTACCAGTATTCATTACCAACTTTATAAATATGGCCGTTATTTATCGCCAAAGATGCCCGACTATCAATTAAAAGAGGCGATCAGGCGAAATTTATCAGCAACCAATTAAGGAACGACTTTAGCGGGGTTAATAGAAATTCTTTTTGGTAATCAAAAGGTTTCGAATTTCGTCGATGTCGTGTGAGGTTCTTTAATTTTTGCAAATTTGCGTGTCAAGAAAAGATTATCCTCTTTTTAAAAAGGGCGATATTTCATGCAACGTTTATTTCCTTAATCGTTGCTTTAATTGAATAATGTTCTGTTAGAGTGTCATTTGTAGAAAGGCAGTCCCATATATTTTGGAACATTATTTAAAGGTAATTGCTAGAAAAAAATTGAGTGGTTTTAAACTATTCATTATACAGCTCCCAACATTTATTTTCGAAATTTTTGATTTTTTTTTTTCAAACTCGAATGTTTTGATAATGTAATAGCGTTTAAAATATCTTTTTGCATGCTTTCATGTTGTTCTCCATTAAATGTTTGTATTTAGAAAATTTAAGTTAATTATGAATATTTTGCAAATTACTAAACTTATAAGTAGTTATTAATAGAGAATATATTGTATATGAATATGAAGTTATAATTAAGAGTAAAAAAAAATGTTTTATGTCTAATTACAAAAGTTAGTTTCATATGTAGGAAAAGAAAAATAATTCTTTTGAAGTGATAAAACAATAGAGTAGAACTTATTGTAGCAAGTATATTTAGATAAAAATAGTACACATTTTTTTTATTCATCGGAATATTCTATTAACGTTGCTTTGAAATTGTGCTTGTCTTTTTAATAAATAAGTAGTTAAAAATACTTTCAAAGTTTATATTAATCAACTCACAAAGTACATTTATGAAACATGTTCATCAATGTAATAAATTCTACCCAATACATAAAGTAATTTGAATTTCAATAAAACAAATATTCCCTTTTAAATGTAAAAATTTCTTACCTTTGCTCTTCACTCTCTGAACTGTCTAAGATTGGTTCTGTGTAGGCTATAGGAAACCACCCAACTCTACAAAATAAAATGAGCACAACATTTGGTGATGACTATTATACATACTTATTTATTATATGAGTGTAAACCATTACTAGTATTTTGCATGATTTGTTTGTTTATTCTAAAACCTTTAATCATTTCTAAGCAAATTATTTCCTTTTTTAAAAAAGTGGAAAGGTTAGGAGCGGGTTTTACAAAGTAACAGTAATGTTTCAGTTAGAACTGTATTGTTATCCACTTTGACGGAAGATCACGATTAACCTTTTAACCAAATCATCCAAATGTTATTCATTGGTGGTCAAATATATTGGTATCAAAACTTGCATGATTTGTCTAAAATGTTAATTTTACTTCATAAGAAATTGATGGAGGAGACCATTATCGAATCCTATTTCTCTACAAAGGCAGCTCAAAGCAAATTTTTAAGTGTTGCAGAAGAAATAACTTCAGCTTCAAACTATCTATGACTTCGTTAATATAATTTAATACTTCTGGTAAATAATACAGAATGAGTTTCATCCTACCTGTGATTCCTCAGGTTCTCCCCATACTGCCACCCTTTGTTTCTTTCCCCGATGAGTACAATGACATCCCCCTCGTGGAAGCTCAGCTGATGCTCTCCACTCGATAGGTACGAGTACAAGGCTCGTACGTGGCAGTTGGAGGATTTGGCGCCCACAGAAGCCATCGCCTTGCCACGCAGCGAAGAACCTGTGTGTTAACATGGTTAATATTAAAATTTCATCAGAAATAATAAGTCGCAAAGCAAAAAAAAAAAGTCCCAATGACGAATGAATTATCCAGAAATTAATACTCACCACTGTCTCAAACATCCCTACTTTATTATAAAGAAGGTGAAGCGGCATGGTTGAACTGACATTTTTTTGTTTTGTAGTGGGTAAGATACATTAGAGTCAATTAGTTCACTGCAAATACACCGTGCGGAAAAGACGAAGTTTTTCTATGACTCAGAGGAATTTGCGACACTTTTTGGCCCCCCAAACTGCTATATAGTACTATTTACATATCAGGTTTAGGCAAACAATTCAAATTAGTGAAAAATATTTGTTGGGCTGCGTCACCGAGACACTTCGGACTAATTCAATATTATAGAGAAATGATTGGATAACATCAACTTGGTACTCTTTGCAGCTTTTAAACATCACCTTTTAGAAATTAGAAACACCACTAGCTAAACCCACGAAGGCAGACATCCAAACCGTTCTTCAGTGCAATTACAATCGCGTTCAAATGAGTCATCGAATCCATGGAATGCCAAAATCCGCATTAGTGGAAAAATGGTAGAGTAGGATTTCTAACCCAAATGATAGTCTGTGGCCGAATCCATGGTGTGAAACATCAAACATTGGAGGGTTTGCGAAACCCCCAATGAACCCTGCAATTCCGGTTCTGTCTGGGAGAAAATCCCCAAGAGGGAAAAAATGCTGAGTTCGCTCTTCAATCCCTTGATTCGATGGCTCATGCAAACGCGCCTTACGGATAGTTTCATATATCTCTACTCGATCCTTCAAGAAAAATGACCGGAGCTAAAACATTTTTAAGGTTCGTCCTTTATTCCACCACCTTCCATCAGCCAATTCAACTGAGTATCTCACCGTAGTCACTGGAGACGAGACTGGCGCTCGAAGAGGTGAGGTTGAAGTCTGACTTTGCCCTGGAGAGCGGTCTCGGATAGGGAGATTCCTCATAGTCCCTCAAGTCCAGGTAACTGGAGTCTATGGACTGCGTCTTGCGCATGCCCCCGAGCTCGGGAGAGGCATTGCAGGACATGTTCTGGCAGGACATGGGACTGGTCACGACGTTAGAACTGGCGTATTCGCTACCCATCTGAAATAGGAAATACAGCTGTTTTTATACGTGTTATGTTTTCCTTAACCTTTGTTTTCTTAAACCTTTATGCTTTAGATAATGAAAATGAACTTTATTGAGTAATGTAAATGATCCTTTATGTATTACTAGGGGGCAAAGCTCCTGCTCGCTACAGCTAGCCAACCCATATAGTATTTTATGCTAAATAATTTCTTATTGATAGCATTATACGATTTGTTGAAGACTCGGTTTTATTGATTGTATTCTGAATTGATTGTATTATCCTAATCGACACAATTTTCATTCAGCTGGTTCATCAGCTGATTGTTCTTTCTTTCTGATGCAGTTATAATATAAGCGAGTAGTTCTGTTTCTGACGATAGCGAAATATTTATTTTTGCTAGGTATACTATTGAACATAAATTTCATAAGTATCTTGGATTTAAATGTAGGATTTCCTTTGAACATAATATAAAGAAAAAAAAGGATGATTTAAAAAAAAATAGAGAGATAGATATCAGGTAAATAGAGAGAGATAGATATCAGGAGAGATATCAGGTAAAATATAAATTATCAGGCATAAAATGCTTATGTAATATTTTCTATGTAAAATAATTGATTAGAATATATTTTTTTTTATCAGTTTTAATTTTTTATCACAAAAATAAGTAACGCAATAAAATATACTCACCTTGCAAACATTTTTGCCATCAAACATTTTTTCAATGGGTTCCGGTAAATACTCTCTTGTTTTCACTATTTCCAGCCACTGTTCTAAATTATGCTGAAGCACTGTTTGTCCCTGAAAAAAATATTTTATGTCAATTTGTGTTTTACAATTAATATGTTTAAAAAAAATTTCTTGACAGGGATTTCTTTAAATTGAATTTTTATTCAAAAACCCTTGGAGGGGGTGCAAATGGAGAAACTGATTTAGTCTCAACTCATCATAGAGGAATGATAATTGGTTTTACAGGAGTAACATGAAAATAATTACTAGATTGTAATCAATTATAACTTAAATTGTCCTTAAAACTTGACTCGTCAAATCCAGTTTGAACTCAACTTTGGTCAATTTGGATACGTTTAGATGACGGAAATGTGAAAACATCTACATAACCCTCATGCATATTTGTACATCCCATTACAACTGTACGTGTTTCTGCTTGAGATGCTGCGGAGGCCCATAAGGCAAAGCCACAGCCTCCTTTGAAATTGTTGGACGCTGTATAGAGTTAAAACTTTAACGGCCTCAAGGAATATTAGATGAAATAAGGGTCTAAGGACGGTAAGGAGTACATAAAAACTACAAATTACGAATATAATGCTTATAGTTCAATATTCGAACTACATTATGCGCTTACACAAAATTATATTCATTTAGGATTATCGGATTTAGGATTGTATTAGGTCATTTTAGGATTTTCACCAAAATTTTTTTTGGATTGAAATTTTTTTTCAAATTTTTCAAACACCCAATATTGGGACAGGTGAACTATAGTTCTCTATTTGTGCTATAGGAGACGTTTGAAAAAAAATTCATGATAACATTTTTCACTACCTAACAACAATTAAGGTATCCGTATTTGCACTCCTCTATTTTAGTTTTTAACCCGGAAATCGTAGCAGAAAATTTACCGCTATATACTTTTTTACAAAAACTTATATGATTTTTCTTGTTAAGGGAAATTATCAAAAAAATAAATAAATAATAAATTAGTTTTTGATAAAGAAGATAATCTGCATTTATGTTTAACACAATATATTTTCAATAAAAGCTACGAATTAACAAAAAATATTGGTATAAGTAACGCATATCACTATATTTTCCCATACTGCAGATTGCATTCACGAACTCCCTCTATATCAAAGTTTCTTATTACCAGAGAATCAATGCAATTAAACCTTTTCTTTCGCTTGAAAAGCCACCCCTATTGCCAATAAAGAAACTGCGGGGAGGACCTTATCTAAATCAGCGACCCCCTTTCTTGCAAACGATATCACACAGGAAGATGAGTGTAGAAAAAAAAAATAAGTTCCGTCTATATCTTTTTCCTCTTAAAAACGACTTTACACGCTGAACATTAGAAGATCGTCGATGTAGACGTGAAAGAACGACACTGTTTTTAAGCACCTACTTGTTCTTAGAACTAAACACAAAACGCTTTTTAACTACATAGAAAACTGTAGTTGTATTTTGATATTTCACGAGTTTGGACTACTCCGCCTGACTATTGTGTTACATTTTAAGAAAAAAATTCAAATTCTAAATAAAAATAGGAAACTTTTTAATTTTTTTTTAACCCTCTAATGCATACTGTTGCCATATGACAACAAGTAACATAATCCACTTGATTCTATTAGAGTTGAGCTCCCTCACGAAAAATCAGTTTTTTTTTAATCTATTACATTCCATTTTGAGGTTTCAGTTCCTAATAACCCTCATGGATGATAGTAGTAAAAGTGTATTCAAAATTAAAGAGTGAAGTTATTAACTGTAGTGAAATTACGTCTTTTGCAGTATTCAAAGTATGATAATATTAGTACTAAATATACAAATAAATTGTTTTGAAAAGATAATTATAGTTCTAGAGGGTTATTTTAAAATATATTTATAGTTTTCTACCCATTCTTATCACAATTGTAATTTTGTAGTTGGTTTTTTCCATATGGCAAAATTTTTAAAAATTGAAATCATTTAAATTCAAATGCAATTTTTTCTCAGTATTTTTCAGATAATGTATTTTCGTGAAAAAAATCAGCCATTACAGGGTTAAACAAAGTACGATTCGTAATGAAAATAAGTATTTCATTAATAAGTGCAATAAGCATTTCATGTATGATGTATGTTATAATTTTGTTTCCTTATTTACAATATATGTATGTATTTAGTATTTGAAATTGACAGTTTTCATTTTAAAAACATAAAAGTTAAAAGCTGTAGTAGTCTATATAATCTAAAAGTTATGTATTTAACTCTACTTTTCGGAAGCAGTGGTTATATTTAGTATCCTGCGTTTTTTTAAAGAATTATCTTCCTGCGTTTTACAAAAATTTCTTGTTTTGATCAAATACATAGTTAATTTTCTGAAAAATGGTAGAATAGACTATGAAAACATTGCTACCTAAGTCAAGCAAATTCGGCACGTTACTGCTTTGAATCCTTTAAACCAGATTTTATTTGTAACATTTACACCTTGCACTTTCAGCTCAATTCAATTTGAATCCTGATGCATCAAGTTAAAATTTATTTCGGCTTACAACTGCAGATTTATTTTTGCACGGAAAGACACAAGTATCATGCTTCTCGTGTAAGATTGACTATTATATATTTTTATGGAATATAATATTAGTATTTCTTATGTAAATGAATAATTTGAAAGCCTTTTCTTTTGGAAGGTGAAACATGAAAATACCAAAAATCAGTACCTGCACTAAAACAAGCTTTACTTTTGCAAGCATTCGAAAATAGTCTTAAAATTATTATTATAATAAATTAGTATGTATCTGTCACATACATTGCTGTGCTTCAATAATAAAAATAGCTTTAAAATAATAATAAATACAAACAATTATCGACCTATGATGGCGGTGCTGTTTACAAAAACATTGTCGATTAGCTGCTAAAAGTAGGCGCTGATATATTTCTTTAATACAGATATGTCTTTTATTTAAAAAGTACACGCGATTGGCACTTAAATAACGTTAAGATTTTGTAACTCTTATCAAAGAAGAAATGACAATTCCTTTCCTAATCATCGATAGTATTTCGGGGGAGGCTGTAGCTAACGACATGGAAGACCGTTGTGTCGCGCGAACACGTGTCCTTCCTCTGAAATATCGTCGTTAGGCTCTGGACTTGTTCGATTGGGGTTTTGTGGGAAAATTCTACTCACGCATTGAAACGGTAATGCTACGTATCAGACAGCGGGCAATGAAGCGTTATTGGCATAATAAGAGGAGCGAAAATATTATAAATATTGTATAGTACGTAATATAATAATATTGTGGTATTTTTTGTATTAGCTGAGTGGTGTTGAGAGTGTGATGTGTTCTGGAATTGGAGTTCTTGGTAGATTGACATTAATTTGTATTCATTATAACAAATAATATTTTAATTATGAGTACATCATTATGTGAGTTCTATATTGGAACTTATAAAACTAAATCTTATTAAAAAGAAATAGCTGAGGGAATTTTCTAGTTTTACAAAAACAAATTCAACAACCATAATAGATTCTTACATCACATTAAGTTATTAAAAATACAGAAATAAATCGATCATAATTAGTTTTGTAATTAATTAAATACAAAACAGATCAATAAAAAATAACTACATCTTTTTAATACAAAAGAAGCAGCAACTGTACATTCATTCACTTCATTCCTACATTTTATAAGATCAGAAGTGATAAAAAGAACAGGCAGAAAAAAAACACATCGCCTAATGAAGAATTATGAATTGCATTGCGTCTCGCTCCATAGTAGCTTCTTGGCATCTGGGGATTGTCATTTTCCGCCATCGGCTCCCAAACACGTAAAGATGAAGAAAAATGCCTTTTCATCTGGACAGTTATCGTTATTCGTCGTCACTTCTTGTTACAGGCCCCGTGAAGAGTTTGGCAGCAATTGATAAGAAAGGCTTGGGCTTTTCTTGAGAACTTGGGGGATTATTTGTGGTGCTTTTATTAACTGGTTTGGTAAGTTAGGGTTAGTAAAGGAAAAAAAAGCTTTAAAAAGTAAAACAAAAAAATTAGAGCTTTAATAGGTTTCAAAATTCAAGTGACAAAATTAAGACATACAAGTACTGCATATACTTTGATATTTTGTTTACAAAAAGATAAAGATAGAGGTTTGCATCGATTTAATGATTTTCATTTCACTATAAATAGGGGAGAGCAGGGGAATCCCGCCACCTCGGGCAATGCCGCCACCCCTCGTATCTCGCCAACGGTGTATGTGGGAGGGGGGTTGTGAGCACTGACCTGTAGCAGGAAACAAAGTATTTTGTAGTATAGACGCTAATGGCCGTGCGGTGAGTTGGTGTAAAGTTATTTAAAAAATATGGTTTTTAGCGATTTTCATCCAATTTTGGGTCTTCTGAAATTAAGAGATCGGTGAATGTTATATCTAAGTTAGAGAAATCGGTTATATATCAGTGAAAAGAGTAATTATTTGGCTATTTTATCACGTTGTTAGCTTGGACGCTAGGCTATCTACCTTCCCCTAAACAAGCCGTCTATGCCGTTTTGTCTTAATGGGGTGATGCCGCCACATCACTCCGGGGTTATGCCGCCACATGCAAAAGGATGGTGGCATAAGCCAAAAAATAGAAATTTTATATATTGGCCCTACTACCTTTTATTTTTCGTTCCAGATGCCATGTATCTGAAAAAGAATAACTGAGAACTGGCCAAATAGACCAACGAAACTTAAAAAAAACCTAAATAGTTATTTGCAAATGGAAAGTTAATAAAAGAGCTGTGTCCTGTAAAATTTACCATTCCAAAGTTAATTAAACCTATTTTAGTTCTATATGTATTGCTCTATTATGTAATTTTCCATTATTTATAGATAATTTGCCTTATTTATTGACGGGGCGGCATTACCCCAGGAACAGGGGTAATCCCGCCACTGTGCAAGCTTTTAGAAAAAACAATTTTATTCAGTTTTTATTAAAGATATAAATTTTAAAAAATCACCACAAGATAGGTTATGAACTGTAGTATGCTATGCTCATTACAAATTACATTAATTGCAACACAATTCTGCATGAAAATTTAATTTCCCTTAAGGTGGCACCATTCCCCTTCTCTCCCCTATAATTCATTAAAAATATATTCTAATATGCACAGAATATCAACAACTTTGCACCTGATATTATTTATCAAAAATAAAACTTTAATTCTGAGCGAACCTAGTTTATTTTATTAAAATTGACATGTTTCGAAAGGGCAGCAGGTCCTGTTTCTTCAGAAAATTTTGTATATTTTCTTAAAAACTATAATAACATAATTCACCAAAACCTGAGTCCTCACTAATTTAAAAAAGCAAGCTAGCAAAAGTTTGCTTTTTCAATTTCACACCCCAATCCAACGACGCATACGAACGAAACGAAATACGAACGACGCATATTCCCCTTCGTTAACTTTTGTTTGAAAAACAATTCGAGTCAAAAGTTAACGTTTTATGGTTGTTGTTATGAATCGTTCAATATATTCTCAGTGAATAGTAAATAATTTAGCGGTAAGCATTAAAAAAAACCTTATTAGGTAAATCAGATATTATTTTCATTTAAAAAAAATCTATAATCTGGTTGCATTAGGTTTATTTTAAGTTGCATCATTGCATTATTTATACAGAGTAAAAAATAAATTTTTTAAACATTCCGCAAAAAATACGAGCTTTTTAACTAATAAATTTCAAGAATTTTCAAACCTTACTATGAATTTTCCCCTTCCCAACTAATAAGCTCAACATTATAAACTCGATACTTCCAGATACTCCCAACAACCCATCTAAAACTTCAACCCTTCACCTTTCAACAACGATCCGCCAAACATTTCAGCAGTAGACCAGGCTTCTGTGGTCCAGAGTATCGCCCAAAATAAACCCCAACTAGAAAAGCAAGCGTTGAAGGCTCCCTTATCCCCTCTGCCATTTTGACTTACGAGGATGCCTACCCTCGTAACCTTCGACAGCCATCAATTCTCCTGGATTTTACAACTAATTATCAGATAAGAGGTCTTATCCTCTAATTTATAACCCTCGTTAGTGTAGTACCTGGTGTCTTCTTTCTGCCTGTGTGTTCAACTCGGGGGAGGTTGGCTGGGTTGGTGAGTGACAGTGAGCAGGGGTGTGAAAAAGAGAATTCGGTGGAGAAGTGAAGTAAAGTTGATATCAGAGATACCATGAGCCTCGTATTATTATGCATTTTTATTTAATGTCACGTAAATATAGTATTTTATTTTTATTAGTGGATAATATGTAAATGATGTCTGTAATTAAGAGATTCTATTACTTTTTTTAAAGTTATATTCCACTAAATATTCCATAAAAGGTATTTAAATATTTCTTGAACTTGTTGATCTTTTAAAAAATTTCATTAGATTTTCCTCCGTCTCAATATATTTTAACAAAATAAATTTTCTCATTATTTTTTAATGCTTGTTTTTGAATTAAAATTTGGGATTTCTAAACATAAATTACAGTCAAATTCATATAAAGCTATTTCTTAGCTATTTAAGTAGATAAGAAGAAATAATTTTCTTCAGCGGTGCTTTCGTAAATGTGTAAAGAATTCACTTTTACAACCATTACCTGATGAAGGAACAAATTATGTGACAAAGTCCGATGATTTAATGTTAATTTTGACTTGTTTGGTTTGGTTGAATAAAAGTAACACTATTGCTACACGAGGGCTATTCTCAACGGGCCTCGTAATTTAGAATCACTATCAAGTAACGATGTCGATAACCTGACGATTTAAATATATTTTTATATTAGTTTAAATGGAAAAGAAGCATAGGTTAACCCTTTCAGTCCCAAAAATTTACTACACTACAGAAACATCTGATATTCACAAAATAAGCTTATTTTAGATCAAATATACGAATTCCATAAGAAAAAAAATCAATTAAAATTTTTTATATGGTTTTTGAAACAATGCCAAAATTCTTTAACTGTGGAAAACAACAAAATAAAAAATATACATATTACCTAAAAACACTTCGAGTTATATATTTTAAGGTATCTGACCATATTATTAAAAAAAAATTAGTAATTACTTTAACCGAAATAGTTTAAATTGTGTTTTAAATATGTGGAACTGAAGTGAACTTATCAAAAATCAGGAGAAACGCTTGTTGACTATTTTCTAAATAAAAAAATAGTAGTTCTGACTTCTATTGAGATTAAAGTAAAATTTTGCCTGATAGAACGAAGTGTGAAGAATCGAATGATGTGTGTTTGGATGTCATAGCGGGACATAAACATTTTGAAAAAATATTGAAAGTGATGATGCCAAATGGCATCACTGGGACTGAAAGGGTTAATTTGGGTATCTTTCTCAATTTGTATGGATGTAGGGTTATTCCATTTATGCACTGAGATTTTCGAATGTTGTGGAAGAGAAGTTTGTACTGTGACTCGTTCGAGTCCAGTTTGGAAACTCTGAAAGTTGAATTTTCTGGGAAATGGTCAAAATCTTGACATTTTCCGAGAAAAGATAGAAGAGAAGGGTGCTTGTGTTACGTTGTTAGCTCTCAAAATGAAGCGAGGGAACTTGAAATTTAATTTTAATCTGCATTTGGATTTCAGCTTGAATGGTTTGACGGCAAATGGAAGAATAGTGGCTTAGAAATAGTGCTTCACATTGCCATAGTTCCGAGGATCGTGTCGATTGGGTGAGGAGGACTCATTCGCTCCTCAATTGAATGGGTCGATAAATTGAGGACCAAGC
The DNA here is from genome assembly GCA_023701765.1 of Hylyphantes graminicola. Taxonomy (NCBI): domain Eukaryota; kingdom Metazoa; phylum Arthropoda; class Arachnida; order Araneae; family Linyphiidae; genus Hylyphantes; species Hylyphantes graminicola. The sequence continues at coordinate 58,293,843 of CM043111.1, read as the reverse complement.
ATGCTTGGGAATTAACAACTGGGCGCCTCGTGAGGTTGACCACCTAACAGGGGCATATGCCTAGCACTACCGAAGCTGAAATGGGTACTGAAAGCCTTACCCCACGAACAAGCTGCTGCGCTGAGGAATTTAGTTTTTAACGGTAAGTAATACCAAATGACCGCGGTCTACAAACCAAAGCGCCTCTGTGTTAATCCTATGAAAAAAAAAATAGAATTTTCTAAGCCACACTTCTCCTGCCGTATCGAATATTTTTACAAATAGTTTTGTATGATGTATGTAGCTGAATTACAGAGCACAATAAGTAATTCTACAAAAACGTATTTGAACCAATTTCAAAAAGGGGATGATATAGCCCTGTATTACAGATACATTTATCATATAAAAATCCGTTTAAAAAATATTCAATACAGTCGAAGAAATGCTCCTTAGATTTTTTTTCCCTATTGAAATTAACACAGAGGCGTTTCGGTTTGGAGACCCGATATCATTCGGTCTCATTTGCCCTTTAGCCTACGTTATACGAGAAATTTATTTAAAGTTGAATTTATATATATAACATGCTTTAACAAGACAGTCATATTGGTATGGATGTTTTTTTGTGTGTTTATATTTGTTCTAAGTACGCTGCGATATATACGTACTCTTAAAAACCTGTACAGTCGAAAGTCGTGAAGCGTAAAATACCGCTCGAAGGTTGTGTTGGATGACTATACAGGCGTTTTTTGACCAGGGTTCTAAATTGCGAACCGTAAGGAGCTGTGTTGCGGCTCTGCATGGCTAAAGATAGGCAGTTGGAAAATGTAGAACCTACCTATTTTCATGCCATAACGAGAAGAGACTTAGCTTTACATCTGTCATATGTGTTTGTGTGTATCTTGTGCTGTCTTACTTGACGATGGTTTATAAGCGGGTCCTTGCGACCAAGCACACAAGCCTGAAAATATATGTCTACCAACCAACGACTTTGCTTTGGCCGAGTTCATTTCAAAATAGAGATGATTTATATTCTCACGAAAATTTTCTGGCCAAATTTGAAATATCCCCAATAGGGCAAATTGCAGCATTAAGAGATTTATGAAGATGTTGGATTGTTCAAATGTTGTTCGAAATTTAGATACTTTTCAAAAATATCGAAATCTTTTTACGTATTGCGGCTAGGATGTCGTTCTTTACTACAAGTGTTTGAAACAGACTTTAAAAATCTGAAACACTGTTAGTTGAGATAAAACCCTAAGCAGCTCCTGATATTAATTTAGGACATCACACACATTTATATAAAAGCACCTACAAATACCCCGCCACTAAAAGCACACAGATGTTGGCCTGTGCAATAAAATGGATAAAAAATTATACGGTGAAATGTTTGTTTTATTATTTTCGAGGTTCATACCTGAACTAGCTTCCAAGGGAACTTCGAACAATATTGTATGTTAACGCTATCGGGACTTTGGACTCTATAGATTTAACTAGCACGTATGATTTCTTGGTTACTGAGTTTCTTGGTACTGAGAGTTCCACTCTAAGTTCCAACAGCGTTTTATTACCAAAAGTCACTACAGCGGGGGCTTAAAAAAGCAGTGACAGCTGAAATTAGAGGTATAGTGGGAATTGTAGCGCTAGCTCGAGGAAAAGACAAGTGAATACTTCCAAATTAGACAACGATTTCTTGGTTTGTTTTCGCTTGATTTTTACCTTAATTCGCATAATAGAATCGGCGTCGATACATGTCACAGATCACTTCTCCTGACAGCAGGACTATACATATTAACATGCTTTAATGTGCTGCGTGCCTGGCTATCAAGAGGAAAATTCATTGATTGGGTTTGAAAAGTAGAACAATCTTTATGTTTTAAAACAAAAATTAGGTCTTTAAAATTAAAATGAATCGACCCTCCATCATTTTCGGAAGAAAAAAAATGTGACAGAGAAAATGGGAAAAAAAATGTCAAACGTATGCATCATTACTTCAATTAGTTAAAGTTAGAATTTTAGATACAGATATAATTGATTTGGTAATATACAAGTAATTAATAAAATATTTTAACTGCTCAATGTTACGTGTATTCTAAAATGGTACAATTCTCCAACTACTTTTTTTTAAGCTGTCTCATGCACAAACCCCTTCCTAATATTCAGTAATTTTTATTGAAATTATAATCATTGGTTACAAAAAGAAAAAGTAACGAATTATTTTTTGTATATTAATGATGTCAATAATCATTAAGTTAAACTTAAACTATTGCTACGCAAAAAATGGCTAACAAAAATGGGTTCGTCAATAATTTGACTTTTATGAACTCTTTTGGGGACGATACTTTCATTGATTTCAATTATTCGCTGCTGATTTAATCATAAGTTACTGTTTAATAAATAAAGCGAGTAAATGGCAACTTAAGCAGTATTTGGTTAAGCACGAAGGCCTAAATTTGAAGGCATTCTGAAGTTATAAAAATATGCAAAACAGTTAAGCTGTTACGTGGTTTTACCATCGTTAAAATGGCGTGCATTAAAATACCTTCGTAAAGATTATTTTTTACCTTGAACCAAATGGTTCGCTATGACTTTCTATGTTAACATCTGCAGTGCCAAGTGCGTACCTATGCGTTCAGCACAGTGTTACGCATTTTGTAAATAGTGTAAATATGTATATTCTGTAAATATCGTAAATAACTTAAACTTATTATATTTTTGTCTGCATTAGTGGCATCGGCCGTAGTGCATGACGAGAGAGTGTTGAAAAACACTATTATGTCATTGGAGCCATTTCGCTACAATTTGGCAAGGTTGGCGATCTCGGCGACAAATTTGGCAATATTACGTCATATTCTGTACTCGAATTTTCGAGACGATTAGGCCATTACAAATACAAAAAAAAAATTTCGACCAACAATAGGCCAGAGGTCCAGCAAGGTTGATCCAAAATACATCTAATTCCTTACCAGTTTCCAATGCCTACCGAGATTCTTCTTAAAATCTTCCACTCTCTTTGAATACACAACGTATTCTTGTAAAGCATTCCACTCATTGACGACTCTATTGTAGAATCATGTTTTCTTAGCTCCTTTCTAAAGCATTATTTATTCAATTTCTGATCATGTGCTTTGGTCCAGCTATTTAGGGTAAAGCCTAAGTCCTCCATGTCTCACTGTTTTATGAACTTGAATAACTTATTTAAATCACCCCTTGTTCTCCTCTTTTTCAGGGAAAACGTGTTTAAAGTTCTAAATCTACTATCATAATCGAATTAATCTACTATCATAATAAAATTTTGATTATTCAGTATTTGTCGTTTTGTACAATAGCATAGTCATTCAGGGATATCGTTAACAAGTTTTTAGTATCTTTGGGCATTTGGCTAAGAGGTCATAAGTCCATTTCTGCTGTAGTTGATAAACAATTGTTTTGGTCGTCATGTTTATTTTACTTGCTCTATTGGGGTTAGTTGGCATAGGGACACGGAGGTTAGTTGACATAAGGTGGCTGGGTAAGCCAACTAACCCCGCAACAAAGGGTAAGTTGACATAAGTATGCCAACATTCATAGCGACCTAATTTTAGTTAGGTATAGGCTACTTCATAATAATAAATTATTATTATTATTTTTATCTATACATATATAAATACGGAATGCGTTTTCTTTTCTCAGTCATAACTCAGTAACGGATGGACAGATATTAACTTTTACTTTAGATACTTTTACGTGGATTTGCCAAACTCAGAGTTTTAAAAAGGGGCATGATTTAAGACTGTACAAATTCCAGCACGATTTCGAGAAAACGGTTATCTAGTTATTATGTAAAAAACGGTTACTGTAAGCGAACTTTTCTACCTTACATCTTTGATAATGTAGATACTTTTTGTTCAGATTATGAGGACCTACGAACGAAAAATTGAGAGGGATACAGTGACAGCAGATCATAGAAAGAGAGCTGTTGAGGCACACTTACTTGAAAAAAGGAGTTTGAGAGAAGTAGCGGATGAATTTAAGATCTCTGCTAGAGGTCTCGCACAGCATTGTCAGATCGCAAAAGAAAAAATGAATTCTACCCAAAGGGTACCAGAGGGTATTGGAGGATATGGGATAATGCGGCAGGAGTTCAATCCTGAACACGAATTTGTTTTGAGTGAATACTTTGTGAAGGCAAATGACATATACTTCGGCCTGAGCCCAAAAGAGGTAAGAAAGTTGGCATATCAATATGCAGTTGGCTAATGGCATTGCGCATCCTAGTAGTTGGGACTCAAAATAATCAGCAGATGTTGACTGGTTATCTTTTTTCCTAAAACGTCACCTACAACTTTCAATACGCACTCCCGAGGCCCTAGGCAACGAGTTTGTCTCGAACGTCCAGTTTCAACCCACAGAATGTTCAAAGAGTTTTCAACCTCCTACAATCAGTAATGAACCAACATTCATTTATCGCCCAGGACATATGGAATGTTTAATATTAAGCAGATCAACATTCATTCTAATTACACCTTACATAAAAACGAGTAAAAACGCTGGTCTCACATCAAATGCCAACTATGCCAACTAGCCCCGATACCGGGGTAGGTTGGCATAGTTTGACTGAGCAAAGAAAAACATTTTTCACCGAAAGTGGCAACAATATATTTAATCAATTGTATGTGTGATTTGTAGCCAAAATGTTTGCCTACATTACCCACTTTTTACATTTCAAATATCTTCAAACCAAAAAATTAGAAAATTTTTTAAAGTGCTAAACTGTGCCAACTAACCCCGGTCTCCCCTATATCTAAGGACTATACGTTCCAAAAAGACATGCCAAAATGTTAACTACAAATGCGAAAACACACATAAAGCATTCACTCTCCTTCAAAACCATGTTATGTTGTGCCAAACTAATTCAAAAATCTGGTTTAGTTTACTTTAGGTATGATACATACGAGTATCACAAAACAATAGCATGAATTAGAGAGTAGGTTATGAATAAGAATAAAAAAAAACTCTGTTTTATTAGCAACAGTTTTGAATACAATAACAAAGTATGATTCAACAGCAGTTTTATTTTACGTTTGTAAGTTAGTTTTAATATAGTAAAAAATAAAGTTGTGAACATAAATAAAAGAACAGCGCTAATAACAGTTAATAGCAAAATCCTGTTAATAGCGACGATCGTAAACAAAGTAAAGAAAGTTTGTTTTGTGGGCGATTCTACAGTATTCAGCAGGCGGTTGTAATGTTATTTTTTTAAAAGAAATAATTTTGTAAAAAGGTTTTCCGTGTTACACCATTACTTTTCCCACGAATTATGTAAATAAATATTAAGTGGTCCTTAACAATCGTTCCAAAATATTCGGTTGTCACGAACGCTAAACAGATTTCCATCCCGCATAATTGGATCATATCTTTCCAATAATAGCATTCGATATGCTTGTATCAGTCCCAGTATTGGATTTACCATTACCTTGATAAAATTGGTTTAGAAGAATGAATTTAATATTTTAGGTATAATTTTAAACTTCTTTTAAGTCAAACTTTATTGGACAATGTCCGATTACAGACCCGATGAACGTTTAATCAAATTTTGCTGACTTAGGAAATATCTATTCATTATATTTTATATGAAAACTTTACAAATATTCTATTTTACAGAATATCTCGTTTTTATGAAAGATTAATTATTGGTGTTCAACAAAGAATAACGTGAAAGTTGATGTAAACAGTTAATTTTAAATTTAACTAAAATCTTTCGGGATGCTTATAACTACATTTCCTTTGGATATAATTTGAAAATCTTGATATTACTTATAATTACTGATCATTTGGATATAATAAAGATATCAAAATGAAGGAATTAGGCATTCTTGTGTATGTTTTATCGTTCTTCGGAATCAATGTTTCTGATGAAAATAACCCAAGCCTGTGCATTGTGAGAGTTTTTAAGCAATTGATGTTCCCCTTACTAATGACTAGCTTCACGTCCTACAAGCTGTATACTATAGCAATTCATGAGACGTTTGGCGGCTACTCAACGTTTATGGCCATAAGCGTCAACATCATGCCTAACATGATTTGGTTATACACATGGAAGAAAAGGACATCTTTGAAAAAGTTTCTGGATCTCTCAACCAGCGAAAATCCTCCAAGAATGAAAAATCTCCAATTAAAGCCCTACGTTGTCAACATTTTTGTTATCTTCGCGATTATTTCTCCTCCAATCTGGCAAATAATAGTAATATACACCAACAAGACCTGGCAGGCACTTCCCGTTGCGGATCATGTGTTCGCGTATTGTACAAAAATACATGAGATGACGTTTCCCACCATTTTGGCTATAACTTACGTTGCCCTGTGCAGGACACTACTTCTAAGACTTCGAGGAAGCCACATCCAACTGCGAAAGGCTCTATCAACTTCAGATCCCAACAAGGCCAAATGGGCTGTGACAAATTTCCTGGTTGTCACAAACGCAATCGAGCTCTTTCAAGAGACGTTTTCAACTTCTGTTTTCTTTCTAATTTGGCAAAACTTTTTCCAATTATCGTACTCTTTGATGGAAATTTTGTTCGAGAAGAATAGGTTCCTTGACAGTTTGGTATTAGATGTAGTTTTTTTTGCTATATATTTATGTGCCATCATTCTCGCTGTAACTGTGTCAGCAGCCGAGATACCTCTAGAGATGCAAAGAATCAAATCTTCGTTAATGAAGAAAAGTTTTCAGAAGATGTTAAATGAAGCAAATATGCTTGGCGAACAATACACAAAAATGATATTAGAGATGGAAGTAACTGTGCTCACTGGTTGTAACGTGTTTTCATTCAGTCGAGGATTTCTTTTGACTTCTCTAGGCGCGTTAATGGGACAGGTTTTAATAACTTATCAAATAATCGTTAATTAAATTATTCTTTATTGCAGATATTGAGATAAATACCAAATTAAAAAAACATGATAAGCTGATTTTTACAATTCCTATTCTCCGTATTTACTCTTTCGATTATTTTCCTCTTTGTTGCATATTATTTTTTTTTTCACTTATTGTGTAAAATTGAGAAGACTTCATTTTCATAGTGTAAATATTTCATAAGATTTTCACTTAAATACTAAATGTTTTCATTGAGTACATTAAACGAAATAATGCATGTTGATTTGACAAAAAGAAAATTATAGGCTAAATAATTTTTTGGACTGATTGAGATGTGTTTATGCTCCGTCATTGCAAAATATACTTTTAAACATTAAACCTATAGTTCTAGGGTTACTTTTGTGTGACTTCAATTCAAGCAAACCACTTTACATTAAATTGTTATGTTTACAATTTTGGACACGATTGCACCGGAATCTTCGAAAAGTGTTTAGCTGCTCTCTAAATTTTAGTGAAGCAAACTTTAACACACAAAATCAGTTGCGGTTTTAAGTGAATTACAGTTGTACTTGAGCTACATTGGTGGCCTTGAGGGCCATTCAGAAAAGAAGATGCATCCAGCTGCAATTAATGGTGTCAGCTGAAAACTACAGAGTATTTTAGTACATTCTTGAACAAACCATTTAAATATGTCCGCTCAAAGCCCCTATTGCCTGTATAATATTATTTATTGGTCATTGACAGAATTCAATAGACATTTGACATATGGCCTGTCAATTTTCTCTCCTCGATTGAATGTCTGATTAGAATGTACATTTAGAAGGTCTATACACATCAGCTTAGTATATTGAACGTATTATGTATTTTAGATTATATATTATTTTATTATTTTTTTAGATTTATTGAACATATTATGTACTTTCTCATAAAGACTGTGCATGTGGTTATATTTCTGTAAATTTTTTTTTGATTTCTATTAAATGGTCAAATCATAGCATAATAGCGAATTCGAGAATTCTCTTGTTTTCTTGAGTCTAAATTTACTTCTCAAAAACATGTTACAGATTCTCTGATTTCTTTTGTTTAATGTATTTTCCCTACCTTCTACACAAACGGGATGACTGCAGATATTTTACAATACCTGCATTCATCCCATGTGTGATATCGCTGACGTTGCTGATAAATTTTCTGCAAAAAATGGTGTGCATCAGAGATGCCAATATATTAAGAGGAAAAACAAATTCTAATAAAATATACAAAATACCACTGGCCGTGTGGAAATTGTTGTCAGCTAAGTTCTATTATGTACTATAATGAATGTAGCATTCTAAAAATATCGATACTGAGCTACCTCATTCATGAGTTGTATTAAAATCTACCGTAGGAGAATGCTTTTTTAATACATGGTACCCAAAAAATCTGTTTTATTTTTAACGTTAAAACCCCAAAATCCACTCAATTATTGACGCGTATTTCAGCAGATAATAAATGTTAATTTTTCAAAATTAATTGCGAAACATACTTTTAAATATATGGGCATTTCCACGCGTGACTGACACTACATCAGAACGATTTAACCAATTTCGTTTGCATAGTTCATAATTATTTTCTATTTATTAAAAAAAAATATTGTGTGTCAGTATACCCCTGAGCATGTAGTATTTTTAGCAATCAGTAATTTTTTTTAAATTTAATATTTAACTAAAAATAATAAAAATGTCCTGATGAGACTGACACTATACAAAAGTTCGTAGATTTTTGGCTATAATTTCTTCTGATTGCGCAGCAATCCAGCATTCTACCACCGCTTATTTTAAGCATAAGGTTTCAGCCTAAATATATTAAGTGCAAAAAAGTATTGAAATACCATAGGAAATAATTTATTAACATTTTTGTGCGTGACTGACACTACATTCAATTCGTGACTGACACTACATTGTGAATTGTATCACAGATATGGAATTGTAAGAAATAATAACACAACATATGTAAATAATTTTGAACATGGTAAGTTAAAAATTGTATAAATGGTATAATTATCGTTAGAAAAAAGTTACACAATGTCCCCTAAAGTATGTTTCTGGTAATTTCTTAAACTCTAATTTCTTCTTCAAAATGCAGTAAATCAACATTCTACCAGTGCTTATTTTAAGTATAAAGTTTAAAGCTAAATCATTTCATTGCAGAAAGTTTCGAAATATTATAAGAAATAATTTAGTAACACTTTTGTGCGTGACTTACACTACATTCAACTTGCGACACACTACATCATATGAATTGTATCACAAAAATGGACATTTGAGAAATAAAAACATAGCATATGTAAATAGTTTTGAACATAGTAGAATAAAAATTGCGTACATGGTAAAAAAAATATAGTTAGAAAAAGTTACACAACGTCTTTAATGTTGGTTTCTGGCAGTTTCTTACTTCTTTCTTCAATAGCATTTTCTGAAAAACCTTCCTTCTCAGGCCACGCAGAAAGACTTCCCGACCATTGCAGATGTTTCAGTTTTATTGAATAAGCATCTTTACTTAACATTTGCCCACAAAATATTAAACGATAATTGAACTACAAAAGGAAATAAAGCTCTTTTTCCAGCATCAAGTTTATTTTCAGAATATTGTTGAAAGGTATTTCTTTTTACAACAGTTAAATTTGTTTAATTAGCCGTGTAGTATTTTTGGGGATTTAATGAAACATTGGCAGTTGTTAAGTAAGTATTTGTTTAATTAATTTTGTAAGTAATGTTTAGTTAATTTGTATTAGTGTCTGGAATCGGGAAGTATATATGAGCATATATAATTTAATCTACCTAATTTGCCCTCTACACAGTTGTCAGAAATGTATAGTAGTGATATGTTTGGGCATATTTCTTATGCCAAGTGAAAAAATCTTTAGCAAATGTGGGTCGAATTTCATAGAAAGTGTGACTTCTTTTATCCCCTCCTCACTGTATCACGAAGTCCATCAATTGGTTTTTTACCGTGACTGAAGGCAAATATGATCATGACTTTGGAAGAGAATTGCCACCCAAGGTTGTCAAATGGTTGGAGGATTGCAATAGAGGTGGGATACTTTTAATTGCAGTGTTGTCCGTAAAGTGGTTCTTGCTTTCATTTTCTTTAAATTTTTGATATTTATCCCATCTTAAAAACTTCCCCTTTGCTCTCTTTTTTCTTTTAGCGGTTGATATAGCCATCTTAAATCAAAATTATCAAAATATAAGACATTCGCAAATATTATAGCTAATCTAAATCATCTAGATAAAAAAGAAGTTGCGAGTGACACTACATTGTGACTGACACTACAAAGCTAAAATGTGTTATAAATAGAGAAAATGCTTTTTATTTTAAAATTAAAAAGGTGTGGAATTACACAGAGGTTACTATAGTAAGAAAATATAGTAAAAAATTTGAAGTAAAGCCTTATTTTAAAAAGTTATAGAAACTTTTATATATTTTCGTGACTGACACTACAGTCAAAAAGGAGATTTTTATCTTATTAATTAAGTATATCTTAGTCATAAATACCATTTAATAATGTGTCTTTAAGGTAGTTCTGATAGTGTATTTTAATAATTTTACCAAAAAATCTGATAAAATGCGTTTCTTTTCTTAAAATTCAATTGTTCAAAATGATGAAAAAACACGAGACCATGCTTTCAAAACAAAGCAGCCATTTTGAAGCTGCTGTGTTGCCAAAGATGAAACAATAATATTTGTTGATAAAAAAATTAAATTCAGACCTTTCTAAAGCAAATATAAAAGTTAAAACTGCAGAAATTTTTTTTTAGCAGTCGTGGTCTCTTCTGACGTGGAATTACCCATATATATTTTTGAAAAATGTGTATCTGTATGGAATATATGCGTGCTACTTTTCGGGAATAAAGGAGTAGTGGATAACAAGAAGTTTTAAAATAACTAAAATAGCCTATTTTCCTTTTACTTAAATACATACTGAAATTCTTATCGGGACACATCTAGGTTCGTAATAGTAAGTGTCATATACAACCATTGGTATCATACAAATTACTAGATTAGCAGATGACGTGTCCTAAAATGTAACGACTAGACGCGCATGGAGACCAGAATGAGGTTGAAATGGGGCCAGTGTTGCCACAACATTATTGAGAAAAATACTGCGGCATCAACGAAAAAATACCATCAAATTCTAAAATGTCAAAAAAACAGACAAAAAAAGAAGTTCTTCTAAAGAACTTAAATAGCCTAATAGCTTTCCTTTACTTAAATACTTACTTAAAATCTTACTGAAATTTTTCGGGAAGCAACTATGTTCGTAAAAGTAAGTGTCATTTACACGTTTACAACCGTTTTTACATAACATTTATACAGATTAAAAAATAAATTTCATTAAACACAGCATCCCACAATAATTTTAACCTCCTATTGCCGAATAACTATTTTCATTAATTTTCCTTCGCAAATAAAATTAATATGACGTATCGTCTGCTTGATTTATTTGTAGTTCTACAAATAATTAAATATTTTTAAACAAAAAAAAAACATTAATGAAACTGCTCCAAATGCACTTAAAATAGGATATCTAAATTAAAAATAACCAGAATATAAAAATATGCTATGCCACATACTTAGCCACATTCACAAATAATTAGTAATCACATCACAAAATTCCAACGTTATTCCAAACTGATTTAAAAACATAATAAATTTTGCTTTAAATAATATTTTTAAATGAATAAAGTTTCTTATGCCATTGTTTATTTGGCAACAGGGATAAAAATGACTCGAAATTGAATTTCAATGCTAATAAATTTTGAAATTCGTCGACAAATAATTTTTATGCCCGTCGGTCGCCGAGGCCAGACACACGGTCAAAAAAGTATGAAGTTGGGGTCGCCGAGGCCAACTCGCACAGACCATTTCTAACAATTTTTTTTAAGATCGGTTGTATTGAACCGATTTTTTTTTCATGCCTACTTTTTTTTTTTTTTAATTCTTTCGAATTAACAAAAATAATAGCAGGCTAAAAATTGAGGCATATATTGACACCAAGGCTCTGTTGTTACAAAATATAATCAACTTTACTGGTTAGAGGAGTCGTGGAGCACTCTAAAAAATGAATGCTCAAAAACGACGAAATTTTCCTTAATTTTGACGATCCGTTTACTGGCTGCTGCTCCGAATTTTCGTTTCCTCAAAGTGAGGAAATTTGAATCGTCATTTTTATGAGGATTTGAATGTCGTCTAATGTAAAGAAATATTTTGTCATTTTTGAGCATGTGAGTACAACAATGAGATTCAGTTTCCTCAAAATCAGGAAACAGAATCGTAAAATCACGATCGTAAAAGTGAGGATTCGCGTTTACTCAAAAGTCGTGTGATAGTTTGACGATACAATCCTCAAAATTAACGAAATGAGCTTGAGGTTCCATGAATCGTCATAAATGAAAGTGTTATTTCTAAGAGTGAGGGTAAATAACTATTAAAACTGCGAATGATGGAAAATTTATGCTGTGCATTACTACTTTCACCCTCGCACGATCGATCTTGAACTCTTTTGATTCAAACAATTACTATTAGGATTGTTATGCATAGGTATAGAATCGAAAATAAAGAACTGTCGGTCACTGTCACTTTCCATAAACCTGTTTGAAAAAACAGAAAACGCTTTGCTTTTCTGTATCACATTACTATATTGATATTAGTTTTTTTTTATTGATAGCCATTAACTCAATGGATCAATAATGTTTTTTTATTCATCATTATATAAAAATACCGTGGCGCTGCCATCGTGGGTGAATAAATAGGGTTACAGTTAGTGGGATATACAGTTGTAATAGCAGTTAGACAAAGGCGTCTTTACATATATTTCGACGAAACATAGATCGATAGTATTTCAGTACTTTTTCTGCCTATAATTTTGACAATGCACCCACTAAGCAAATATTGTCTGTACAATATTGTTTATTGGTGATCTACAGAAATTATTAACCCGTTCGAGATATCTACAAGATTGCTATTACTCATAGTTCCACAAAAACTATTGTTTGGTTATCTATCGGCTCTCTATACATGAAAGGGTTAAACGTTCATTTTTCGGCAATATTTCCGAAGCTGACTTTTAAACATATTATTATTTGAAAAATACATTTGAAAAATAAGTATGTTTTATGTGAAGAAGGTATTTTAAAACTTGTTTACAGATATGTAAACAAGCGTCTATTCAAGCGTCAATATGCGTCTCCATTCTTTTCCCCACAGCACTATATCGACGAAAGTTTTTTTTTATTGATAGCAGGGAACTTAATGGATTTCATTATTTATTCACCTTTTGGTGGACCAATATAATTTTCTTATTCATCATCACTCAGTAAAATCTGTTATTTTCCTGAAACAAATATCGACAACAATTTTTCCTGACAAATGGAGAAGATTGGTGGCTTGACGAAGCCCAAGACTGATGAGTCGGTTATTGTTGTACACGCAGGTAAAGAAAAGGCTTTGTTGAGGCTTAGTGTTCAAGTCCGGCACTACATTTGGCGATTAGCATTGTCAAACGAGTTTTTGCAAGTTAGTAGAAAAGAAATCGGTAGACGTTATCGCATAAAATATTCATATGCAAGAATGTGGACAATTTTCAAGTTCGAACTACCCTTTCAGATTTGAAACTGTTTCTAAACGTTAAAACAAATGTGTAATAATAAATATTAATATTCTATTTATTAACTTTTAATATGAACCAATGGAAAATGAGTGTAATTAAAGCTACTTCGACGAATAACTAAGGGTCGTAAGTTCTAAGTGAGCGGGTAGTAAATGTCAACTACAGATGCGTAAACAAACATAAAGGATTCATAAACTAGGATCGACCCACTCATGGGATGGATGAAGAGATGGGTCAACCTCACCCAATCCGAGATTCGATCCCTGGACCTGATTCGTGGCAATGCGAAGCACTACCAATAAGCCACCGGGACTGCTAACTAACGCCCCCAAAAAACTCAAAAATCTAACAAACTAGGTAAGTTAATTACCTGCAGGTACTTGGTTGACATTTATTTTCAGGCTTGTGTGCTTGGTCGCAAGGACCCGCTTATAAACCATCGTCAAGTAGGACAACACAAGACACAAACATACACAAATGACAGATGCTGCCATCTGTCACCACCTCCACAATTTAGACATGTCCCTGAAGGGGAGGGAAATTTTCTCCAGGTACCTGTACCCATGGGAAACTGCGCAATGACCGCCCACAGGACTTTCGGACCCAACAGATTTAACGAGCACGTACTCCGCATATACTCGACAAACAAACATCCATGCCTCAAAGGGATTAGAATTACCTGCAGGTAAAAAGTAAAGAAATATTACAGAACAATTGCCTAAAATAGAAAATAAGTTGTGATCATAATAAAAAAAATCCCGAAGTTAATAGCAACGATCGTGAACATAGCAACAAAGTTTGTTTCATAGGCGATTCTATAGTATTCAATCGGCGGTTGCAATGTTATTTTTTAAAAGAAATAATTTTGTGAAAAGGTTTTTCGTGTTATAGCTTTAGTTTTACAACAAACTGTTGAAATAATTAGTTTGTAGTTTGTTGTATACCATCCAAAAAATTGGTTGTCACGAACATTAAATAGATTTTGGCCCCGCATAATTAGACACGTAATAATGTAGACCATTTCCTTCCAGTCATAGCAGTAAGCATGTTTTTTGTCAGTCATATTGCTGGATTATCATCAGCTCTATATGTTGGATTTATCATTACCTTGATAAAATTGTTTTAGAAGAATTTTCTCAAACTATAGATAGGCTTTTAATTTTCTTTTGAAGGTTAAACTTTATTAGGTTAATTCGGCTTACCAGCAGAACTAACTTTGCCTCACATTTTGCTGTAATATATTTTAAATGTATTCAATATATTTTATGAAAAAAAAAACTTTTATAATAATCTACGTGAAAGAATATATAGTGTTTGTGAAATGTTTTATCTTGGCTTTCAACAAAGAATAATGTGATAGTTAATGTAACAAAAAACATTCTAAATTTAAGAAAAAAAGCTTCGTATTGCTTACAATTACTTATCCTTTGAATATAATATAAAATGCTTCATATAACTTAAAATTATTATAGTTTGTGGATATACTAAAGTTAGTTACAAAATGAAGGAGTTAAGTGTTCTTGTGTATGTTTTATCTTTCATGGGAATTGATGTTTCTGATGAAAATATCCCAAGATTGTGCGTTTTAAGAATTTTAAAGCAATGTTTGTTTCCCTTACTAATGACTTGTTTTACGTTCTATTACCTGTACATTATAGTAGTTAATGAAATTTTTGGCTACTCAACGTTTATGATCACAATTGTCACTGTCCTACCTAACATGATATGGATATATACGTGGAAGAAAAGGTCCTCTCTGGAAAAGTTTCTGTGTCTCTTAACCAATGAAAATCCTCCATGTATGAAAAATCCCCAATTGCAGCCCTACGTTGTCAACACATTTGTTATTGTCGGGATTATTTTCCCACCAATCTGGCAAACAATGACGGCATACTCCAGCGGAGACTTTCAGAAACTTCTCTTTCCGGAACTTGTGAAACAGTATTGTGGAAAAATACATGAGTTGCTGTTTCCCACTATTTTAGCTATAACTTACGTAGCCTTGTGCCGAATTCTTATTCTAAGACTTCGAGTAAGCCACGTCCAGCTACGCCTGGTACCATCAATTTCTCAATCCAACTACATCAAATTGGCGGTGGAAAATTTCCTGATGGTCACAGAAGCAATCGACCTGTTCCAAGAAACATTTTCGGCTCCCGTTTTCTTCCTGTTCTGGCATAACTTTTGCCAATTATCCTTCTCGATGATGGAAGTTTTGTTCGAAAAAGAAAGGTTTCAGAAAAGTTTGGTATTGGATACAGTTTTTTACGTCATATATGCATGTGGGGTGGTTGGCAGCGTAACTGTTTCAGCCGCCGAGATACCTCTAGAGATGCAAAGAATAAAATCTTCGTTAATGAAGAAAAGTTTCCAGAAGATGTTAAAGGAACCAAATATGCTTGGTGAACAATACACAAAGATGATATTACAGATGGATGAATATGTGCTCACTGCTTGTAATGTGTTCTCATTCAATCGAGGATTTCTTTTGACTGCCTTAGGGGGGTTAATGGGTCAGGTGTTAATAATTTATCAAGTAATCAATAACTAATTACATCATCTTGTATTGTGAACACCGAATTAAGCGAGCTATACAAACATCTATGCTAGAATGATAAAAATTTGTTTAAAGTTCCATTCTTCCCTACTTTTCAAAAATCATTAAAAAAGGCAATCTCCAATAGAATGTATGACGATTTATGCAAAATACACTCTTTTTTGCAGATAATCAATATAACTTTATAGAAATTCGAAACACTGAAATTGAACTTTTAAAGTTTTGTAAATTTATATATAATTGTATTGACACAAATAAAAACTATTGCCATCTTCTTTGATATTTCTATGGCTTTTGATAATGTTAATCATGGGTTATTAATTAAAAAACTTATATGGTTTCCGGGGGAAAATTCTAAACTTTTTCAAATCATATCTTAACAATAGACAACAGAGATTAAAAATAAAAAGAATTATAATGATTTTATTTTCTCAAACCGTGGAGTTCCTCAAGGATCAATTTTTGGTCCTTTGTTATTTCGTATTTTTATAAATGATTTTTGTAAACGCAAGTTATTTGGTAATAGGATTTCTTAGGCTGATGACTCAGTTTTGCTATATTCTTGCGCAAATGTTAACGAATTACTTTTACAAATTGAAACATATCTAATCAATATCGAAAACTGGTTCACAGCTAGTGATCTTTGTTTCAATCTAAGTAAAACTAAATATATTTATATAAGCTTAATAAGTGATAGATTTAATTTTAACATCGAATTCCACTCCTCGTTATGTAAATCCAGTATCACCAAAGTCTTGAGTTGTATCTGTTATATCCTGGAATCTGTATCATGTACCTAATACTTGGGTCGGTACGTCGATTCTAATTTAAAGTAGTACAGTCATGTCAATGAATTAAGTAAAATATTGCGTTTCATATTTGTAAAATTCTATCACTAAAGAAATCGTTAGAAAACATTTTTATTATTTATCTCCTAAATTCTTTAACAGTTTACCCAATTACTATTCAAAATATTGACAAATACTCATCTTTTAAACAATCTCTCTTTAAATTTTATATAATTATTGGACACATATACATTTATTTTTAATTTTGCAAGCAAGAATCATAAGTAATTAAAAAAACAATATCTTGCCAAATACTTTGATGCTGTAATTTATAATTATTTGTATTCTGTTAAAACTTTTATTTCATTTCAACTTTTAGGCTGCTTGATGTTTCCCCTAGCAGCTATTACTCTTATTTTTTTGTATTTATACAGATGTTTTCTAGGTTGATATAAAAACATCATTATCATTATCATTATCATCATCATTATCATCATCATCATTATTATTATTATTATTTTGTCATTATTATTATTATTATTATTTTGTCATTATTATTATTATTATTATTATTATTATTATTATTATTATTGTTATTATTATTATTAAATCTGAATACAAAAATGTTTGACAAAAGTGTTTTCTCGTACATAATTTAAAAAAGAATTAACTTTAATTTGCACTTCCATCTTTTAATGTTTGTTGGTTGGAGCGTCCTAAATCAAATTTAATGAATACATTCTGCTGTTGAGAAGTATGTATATGGTTACGAAGTATATACGTATTATCATATATATATCATATATATACGAATGTTACACTTATATATCATATATATACGAAGTATTTATATGGTAATTTATGTAATTATGGATTAATGTAAACCTACAATTAAGATCTTCAAAAAGAAAAAAAAACCTTCGTGGTTTACTAAAGATATCATAAATATTATTAAACTTACAAAAAAACTTTTACTTATAACGACTCAAGTCCATCGGGTCACCGTACTTTTTAAAACTCTACAAATCTATTCGTAAAAAGATCAATATTAAAATTCATATTACACATAAACTTCATATTGGATATTAATACTTTAAATAACATGGTTTTATCAAAAGAAGATCTACAGCTAGCATCTTATTGTGCTATAATATTGATATGTGTAATGCTTTGAAACTTAATAAACAACTAGATGTTATACTGCTTTCACTAAGGCCATTGATCTATTCATATTTAATTTTGCTATTAAGTTATGTAGCATTAGTTTTAGTAATAATTTAATTAAATGGTTACTCACGCATATTACTAAAAGGCCTCTATGTAAAATATTTCTTTCTTTCTGAAATGGGGTTGCTACATTGGCGGTCAAGCCTTTGCAGACTCGGCATATTCCCCAGGACTGAGAGCCATTTTTTGTGGCACCATCTTGGCGACTCTCGCTACCAATGTAAGATACACTTATTACTACTTTTTCTGATTATCTTTCCGGTACATCTGGGGTACCACAAGTGTCTGTCGTTCAGCCTCTGCTTTTTTATTTTATTTATTAATGACATACTTGATATTTTTAATTCTTGTTTATTATTTTATGGTTATCTGAAAATCTATCGTAGCATCTCACTGTGCAAGATTATGAAATGTTAAAAAATGAACTATGTTAGTTATATACATAAAGTACTAAAGTTAAGCTTTTTCTTAATATTGACAAGTGCTTTTTTCTATCTTGCAAAAGAAAACAAAATCATTTTATTAAATGTTGCAATATTGATATCAAACTTATTACTCGGGAAAAAAAGCGTTAGGGATCGTGTATTGTACGATTGTAGTTTGAGATTTAATGCACATGTTCAAATATACAAACTTGGTATGTTTGAAAAACTACAAATAATTGTAGTAATGTATATAAGCTTACTTCTGTGTTTAATAATTTAATTCGACCCATAATGTAATTTTGAATGTAATTAATAATAATAATAATGTAACTTTGAATGTAATTTTTCAATTTGGCAACCCTCTATTCATAACCTTATTTATAGTATTGAAAACATTCAAAATAAATTATAATGATATATTTATTTGAAATCTAGAGACCATATTTAGATTCTTCTAACGCTTTGGTCATAGGATTAAAATAAACTATCTTTAGAATGCAGCAAGACATTAGCCCTTTTCAAAAAAGCGAAAATGCATCGCTTTTCTGTATCATGTAACACTTTCTTCATATAAGTTTTCTTTACCGATAGCCTATAACTCTATGGATCAATAACGTTTTTAATTCATCATCACTTATAATATCATATATCTCGTTGAAACATAGATCGATAGTATTTCAGTACATTCCTAACCAATAATTTCAAGTATTTACCCATGAAGCCACTATTGTTTATGTAATAATAATAATAATTGGTTATCTACACAATTTATTAAACGTTCGAGAGACATCTACAAGATATATTACTCATAATTCCACAAGCACCCTGCAGAAAAATAAAAATATATCGAAGTATCATAGAACAATTCCAAAAGTAGAAAGTAGCATGTGAATAAATAAAAAAAGCTCTCCGTAACTAACAACGTTCTTGAACATAGCAACAAAGTTTGTTTCATGGGCAGTTCTATTCTGATGGCAGTTGTAATGAATTTTTAAGATAGAAATTTTGAGAAGAGGTTTTCATGTTATATCATTAGTTTTCCAATGAATTATGTTAGTAATTAGTTGATAGTTTGTCATAATACTTCCAAAAAATTGGTTGTCACGAACAGTAAATAGATTTCAGCCCCGCGTACATAAACACGTAATAATTCAGACCATTTTCTTTCAGGCTTAACGGTAGACCTGTTTCTTTCAGGCTAAACGGTAGACCTGTTTCTTTCAGGCTTAACGGTAGACCTGTTTCTTTCAGTCATATTGCTAGAATATTATTACATTGACAGCTGTTGTAGAAGAATGGGTTGGCTTTTTAACTTCTTTTAGAATCCAACTTCATTAGATGGAGTCGTATTACCGATACGATTAACGTTTACTAATATTTTCTGAACTGAAGAAATGTGTTCAATATTTTTTTTTGTAAGAAAAACTTAAATAATAATCCATTTGAAAGAATATTCAGTCTTTGTGAAGCATTGCATCTTGGAGTTCAACCAATAATAATGAGACTGTAGATTCAAACAATTCATTCCAAATTGAAAAAAAAATCTTCGTATTGCTTACAATTACTTTTCAGGAAGTATTATGAAGATCTATATATATTATTTATAAATACTTAGCGTTTAGATACGCTAAAGTTTCTTATAAAATGAAAGAATTAGGTGTTCTTTTGTATGTTTTATCTTTCATGGGAATTAATGCTTCCGATGAAAATATCCCAAGATTGTGCATTTTGAGAATTTTTAAACAATGGATGTTCCCCTTACTGATGACTAGTTTTACGTTCTACTACCTGTATATTATAGTAGTTAATGAAAGTTTTGGCTACTCAACGTTTATGATCACAAGTGTCACTGTCCTTCCTATCATGATATGGATATATACGTGGAAGAAAAGGTCCTCTCTGGAAAAGTTTCTGTGTCTGTTAACCAACGAAAATCCCCCAAGAATGAAAAATCTCCAATTAAAGCCCTACGTTGTCAACATATTTGTAATCTTCGGGATTATTTTCCCTCCAATCTGGCAAACATTGGTAATTTACTCCAGCGGAAAGTTTCAGACACTTCTCTTTTCGGAACTTGTGAATCAGTATTGTGGAAAAATGCATGAGTTGATGTTTCCTACTATTTTAGCTATAACTTACGTAGCCTTGTGCCGAATTCTTATTCTAAGACTTCGAGTAAGCCACGTCCAGCTACGCCTGGTACCATCAATTTCTAATGTCAACTATATCAAATTGGCTGTAGAAAATTTCCTGATGGTCACAAAAGCAATCGATCTGTTCCAAGACACGTTTTCGGCTTCTGTTTTCTTTCTGTTCTGGCATAACTTTTGCGAATTATCCTTCTCGATGATGGAAATTTTGTTTGAAAAAGAAAGGTTTCAGAAAAGTTTGGTTTTGGATACAGTTTTTTTTGTCATATATGTATGTGGGGTGGTTGGCAGTGTAACTGTTTCAGCCGCCGAGATACCTTTAGAGATGCAAAGAATAAAATCTTCGTTAATGAGGAAAAGTTTCCAAACGATGTTAAGGGAACCAAATATGCTTGGCAAACAATACACTAAGATGATATTGCAAATGAACGAATATGTACTCACTGCTTGTAACGTTTTCTCATTCAATCGAGGATTTCTTTTGACTGCCTTAGGCGGATTAATGGGTCAGGTGTTAATAATTTATCAAGTAATCAATAACTAATTACATCATCTTGCATCGTGAATACTGAATTAAGCAACCTATACGAATCTCCATGCTACAATAACAAAAATGGGTTAAAATCTGAATTCAAAAATGTTTGACTAAAATAATTCCGCATATTATTAAAAAAAACTTTAATCTGCATTTTTAACTTGTGTTGATTTAACTTTCTAAATCAAATTCTTCTATAAATTCATTGCTGTCAAAAAGCTTTATATGGCCATTTAATCAATTATGGATAAACATAAACCTAAAATTAAGACCTTCAAAAAGAAAAACTTTTCTTTGTTTACTAAAGACATCATTAATATTATAAAACTTATCGACTTTTAAATAAAGACTCAAGTCAATCGGGTTACCGTACTTTTTTAAACTCTACCAATCTATTCGTAAAAAGATTAGTATTAAAATTCATAGTACACGTATACTTCATATTGTCACCATGAATTTTACGTGTACATTGAATCAGTAGTATATGGATTCTATTGAAAACTGGTTTTATCTAATGGAGATTAACAGCTACATGTTAGCAAGTAACAATTATAGCAAGTGAACTGTGTCAGTTTCATTCATGGTGTACTAAAAATAGGCTTTTTCTTAATATTGACAAGTGTTTTATTCTCTCATGCACAAGAAAATAAATCATTTTATTATATATTTGCGATGTTGATAATAAACATCCTACTCGTAAAAACATTATTAGGGATCTTGGGGATTTCTGTGATTGTATTTTCAGTTTTAACCCTTTCAGTCCCAATGACAATTTGGCATCTTCATTTTAGATCTTCATTTTCATCAGGCATCTTCATTTTTTTTCTGATCGTCCATAGCCATTTATGATATCAAAAAGCACTTCTTGCGATTCTTTAAACTGTTTAATAATAGAAAATATTTTTTATTAATCCCAATAGATGGTCAGTACAATTTTTTTTTAAAATTATGATCAGAAACATGATGATGCCAAATGGCATCATCATGTTTCTAGTATCATAAATTCTAGTTAAAAGTGAAGTTTGAAGCAGTTATATGTTTTTGTTTTTTTTAAATACTTTTAAAAATATTAGTTTTTTACAGATTTTTATGTTGATATTTATTCAATTATAAGAAGCTCTCGTCATTTAAGGCGTATTGACATTTTTGAAAGCGAAAAATTCGCTTTAGCACATGTTAAGATTTGACTTAAGCAATTCTTCATTATTATTCTTCAAACTGTAAATAAATTAAGCAGACAATAATAAGCAGACAATAACTAATACTGATTTAGTTATTTGCAAAATTAAATTAATGAAAATATTTGATTTTGGCTCTTAAAAGTTAAAATTACTACTACATGCTGTGCTTGGCGATTTTCTTTTTCTAATGAGCATAAATCTTAGGTCGAAGCAGTTCTAGTTGAAAGTTATTGTTATAGACCTACTTGATTTCCTATAAATACTTGAGTAAGTATTTAAACAACATGCAAGTATGCTATTTTAGTTCTTTTAGTTATTTAAAAAATTGATATTGAACTAGGCGGCAAAGCCTGCTTGCTACCGCTCGCCAACCCCGAGAAACATGCAAGACTAAGATCTTTTAGTTAAAAGGTCCCGTCCAGCGGGGAGAGTGCGCAAGACGAAAAAGGGAAGTTGCATCGGCTTCGGCTGTTTTTACGATGCGTGGCCGGAAACTCAAGACCGATGCCAACAGTTGAAAAAATAAGCTCGTTTCCATGGGACTGCTCCGGGGCATCACGTAGCTCTAGCGCTAAGCAACGATCTCTACCAAAGCCACGGGACACTACCTGAAGCAGCCCCGGCACAAAACAAGCGCACCGCCACACTTACTTTCAGCGCTTCTGACGTTTCTGATTGGCTGAAGCCACGTAAGTCACGTGGCTTTCAAGCGTCCGACAATTTCAATTTTATATTATATAAAGAAATTGTTATGATGTTGAATATATTCGACCAAATTTCTTTAATTACGAATGTGCTGTTATTTTTTTAGAAGATGACTTAAGTAAACCTACTGAGCAAGGATTTTTTTTTATTTTCTGTAATAGGCGGACTAGGCCAAAAAATAATCCATTAAAGACGAAATTGTAAATACCATTAACGCCTTCATATAAACTTTTTAAAACGTTAACTTTTAGGCCTACAAATTTTTTTTTTACAACAATTTGTTCAGGACCATATTTATTTGTCCTATGTTATATTCATTTATTTAAACGTAAATAATCAACTTCGTTGAATTCATTAGTTCTTAATTTTGTGGAGCAAACATTTATCAATTTCAACAACCATTTTTAAAAGGCTAATTTCATGAAGTAGTAGTTAAAGATGTCAATTATATAATTACAATGCAACTAGCTCATTAATTGGATATTTTACGTCATTCAAAAGATGATAATGATTTTTTTTATTACAATACATATTAGTAAGCACTTGGAGGGCGAAAAAAAAAAGAGACTCCTTTTACAGGGGCTTTATTTATTGTGAGCATTGTATCAATATCACCGCTTTGTTGTTATGAAACATAATCAACTTCACGGATGGGAGGACCCTTGGAAAGAAAATGATTGATGACAAATGCAATTGGTGACAAATTCGTGCAGTGCATCTATGGCGAATAATTACAGCTTATTCTTTTTGCTAGTTCTTTGCTTACCAATTGAGTTCCAGGCTATTGATATTTAAACTGTCATCGATATGGTGTGATGTGAAACAAAATAGATACTTATTCCTCAAACATGTTTTTTTTCAATTACAGGAACTGACAGATCTTAATTTTCGAAATATTACAATAATTAATAATGAAATAATAATAAATAACGAAAATAGTACATTTTAAATATCGCTACGAATGAAATACAAGGTCTGGCTATTAATTTCCAGGACTCATGGAATTATTCAGAAGAAGAAAAAAGTTGAGCACATAGTCATTTATTACGATTCGATATAATTCCCAAAAGCCGTAAAACACGTCTGCACTCGGCTGTAGGAATTTCAGAAAGGAATTTTAAAATCCTTTTTTGTAATGTTCTTTAATAGCAGGGCAATTCCATAAAAATGTCAACCTCGGTATCAAAATTTCAAAATTAAGTACATACTTCGTGTCTTATGGGATTTTTGTTTTGTGTCTTATGTGATGTAAAGATTGGAATCTCTATTTTAACATACTGAAATTCATTGATTGAATATATATTTTTTATAGAAGAAAAATTGTTTTTAAATGAAAAGCAACAAATTCCAAAATTTTAAGTGTTAAATTCTTACACTTTCGAAATATTTTTTTTCCTAAACTTCCCATAAGTTAGTTCGAAAATTATAATTAAATTATTCCCTACATTATAAATTAACATTCTACATATTTATCCAAATCAAAAGAAGGAAAATTTCTTGTAATGGGATGTATTTATTACACCCACTTTTAAAATGTCAGTCAGTTACCATTATGTCAGTCAGTTACCAAGGCGTTGTAAAAGCTGGTGTTTTTACAGGGTTCAATATTTTGATATAAAAATTGATGTGCAGGATAGTTCATTTCTTGCACTTTGATATAGGCCTGACTTTTAAAAGCAACATTTTTTATAGTCAGAAAAAAATTATATTAAATAATTTGAAGTGTCAATGAAGGTAGCAGATAAGTCAGTCAGTTACCACAACTTCAATAATTTTTCTAACAATTTCTAAAAGAGCTATCTAAAATGGCAAACCATATTTGAATTCAGCTAAAAATTCCCTTCTAAATTATACCAAACTTAATTTGTTAAACTATATAATTGTCCCGCTATTTTGTAAAACATTGTAATTTCGTCTTCCGAATGTCAATCAATTTCCCGTGGAATGCCCCAGCAGCGTTACAGGTTCGTTGATGGCTTTGAATCCTGAAATCGTGTTCCCTTCAGCAAATATTTTTGTTTAAGAAACAGGAAGGGGCGAGGTCTAGAAAGTATGGTAGATGCTCCATCTTAACAACACCATATTGGGAAGGGCTGTGAGGCGCCATGTGGCCAGAGTCTCGATCTACGGATCGGAAGGTCCCGCGATCGAGTCCTGGTCGCTGAAAACTCACCGAGTATATGCGGAGTACGTGCTCGTTAAATCTGTTAGGTCCGAAAGTCCTGTGGGCGATCATTGCGCAGTTTCCCACGGGTACAGGTTCCTGGAAATGTATTTCCCTCTCTTTCAGGGACATGTCTAAATTGTGGAGGTGGCGCGTGATAGATGGCATCATCTGTCGAGTATATGTGTGCATATGAGTGTGAGTGTGTGTGTTTTGACTGTCTTACTTGACAACGGTTTATAAACGGCTCTCTGAGAAAGCACACGAGCCTGAAATAATATGTATATTAACCAACCGTATTGGTCTAAAAATAATCAACTTACAGACAAGTACAACTTACAGGTGTTGGCGTGCATCGTCATGTAGCAGCAGCTAAGTCTCATTTGATTGAAAATGAGGTCCCCCACTGTTCCTTAAGTATAGCCACGTTTTATATAATGTCTTTAAATTATTTTAATTCAAAATATATTATTTTTAGCTGTTACTAGCTACGACATTTCGCATAACTAGATTTCAGCATGTTTTACAATACAGTCTAAAAAATCGTAAAATTTAACCCTGAATGTCAATACTTGCTTCCCCGGTGGCGCAATCGTTAGGATGCTAGCCTTTAGAGCTGCTGGGGTCGGGTTCGAATCCCGATCAGGCATGGATGTTTGTGACCTTCAATAAAAGTTTGTATTTGTCCATGTGTTTATGTTGTCCTTTCTTTGTGTTTCTCTTGGGCCTGTAAAAACCCTTTCTGTGTCTGTCCCACTTGACGAAAGCTTATAAGCGGTTCGCCGAACAAGCACACAAGTTCTTTGTTGTTTGGATAATTTCTTCATTCTGCTGCCACTCCAAATGTAAAATATATCATGGCTAGCTCATAAATTTAAATGAGTTTTTTGGATCATATAAAATTAAAAATAGTATGACATTATTTTTCACTAAATGTATTCTATATAATATCTGAAACGTGACCTAATGAATAACATGCGATTATAATAAATTTGAGGAAAATAACTAGTGTTTATTATGAACGAGCAAACTTTTTTTTTTTCGATAATAAATTGAAAAATAATTTTGGAATTACATTTATTTTCTTTTAATATATTCAAAATAATGTATGTATGAATGAATAATGCCGTATTCTATAAAATAATAAGTTATTCTAATAAATTTGTCGAAAATAACTTTTTTTAATAGAAAATTCCTTTTTTTAGTTATTAAGAATAAATTCAAAAATAATTATACTTAACTTGAATATTACTTTTATTTTCAGTAAATATATTTTATAGGATGTCTTAAACTTGAAGTATAAAATAATAAAGGATTCTTATAAATTTATTATATCTAAATATAATCTACATAATGTCTAAAAGATATCCTTGAAGTAATAAGCGTTTCGGATAATACTGTATGATATACGGATTTTTATCCAAAGACACCCATTTTTACCGCATGAAACCGAGAAAAGTGTTCGCTCTACCAGATAAGAATATGTTATTATTTTGCCGATATTTTATAATTAACCCATTCTTTGTTAATTATTATTTTAAATTGCCTCTGTCTAATTATTATTTTATAATTACACTTATTTTTAACAATCGATTTTACTTATTTATCCAATTAATATATTTTTATGTGCTAAAATGTTTTCTTTAAAATTATTCTGCAATATTTAAATGAAAAGTAAACGCATGCACGTTTTGTTAACCTTAAAATATGGTTTGTTTTCTATTCAAAACAAAATATGTGCTCAAAAATTAGCCTCTGCGAATGGCATAAGTAACGCAAACATAAAATGTTTCCCATTTCTCCCACTTTCGAAAAAAGGTTAACTTAGAATCCTATTTTTCATTTTGGTCTAGAAAGGGAGAATTAATGAAAAAATATTATGGATGAAAAATTTCGATTCGACGCGAGATGAAAATCAGGCCCTAGAAACCTTATAGCTAGAAAAAAAATCCATGATTAAAACCCCAAATTTTAAAAGTTGAAAATGCTTTCATGTATTCAATTATTATTTCATTCTAAATTCGGTATTGGCATACAGAAAGTAAGTCAGGTTACCAAATGTTTGCGGCCAGCCAAAAATGAGACTTACAATTTCCGAAGTTTTTATATTAAATTATGTATGTTTATATTTAACATTGTGTCGTTAATATGTATTTATATGTAGTTTTTTGTTCATTAATGAAGACTTAATTTTTTCATCTCCACTTACTACTTTTAATGTAGAAATAAGAAGTGTTGATGCACTTGCAACAGGCTTTTTTGATGCTTTTCTCAAGTTAAATTAAATGATAAATCTTAGCTTAAATGTAAGTAACAGTTTTTGAAGTGAAAAGGTATATTTAACTAAACTTTATACCGGTTTGTCTTAAAAACACAAAAAAATTAAAACACCTTCTCGTTTTAAAAAAAGCATTCATGTATTTTGACCTCTTACGTACAAATTTATCAACAACCAAAGTATCATCTCAATTGACTTTGATTAATACACTTTCCATCCCAGTTATAGAACTAAACCTACTTAAATAATTTCCTTCATTATCAACACATCAAGGGGTTAAACAATTTCCTTACAATTGTCTTCATTCAACATTCAAACAATCTCATTTGTACAACCAAGCCCAAATAAACACCCAAATTAAATTATCTTCGGCACACACCCTAAATCCCTTCCTGGGTGGTTTAAACTCCCGGACTATTATCCAGCCCCCTAAACCATCTTGAATGATCAGTAGCTCGACAACTAATCTCGGCCGGACATGTCTGTGCCAGACATAATGAATGAGAGGCCCCCATTTGTCTACCTGTAACGGGTGCTTAGGGGGCCTGAGATTGCAGATGAATGGGAGGGTGTCAGGGTGAATTGAAGAGGGGTGGCCGGACAATCCTTCTAAGTGGGGGGATGTGTTGGTTTAAGGGTCGACGGTTTCGAATAGGGTATTTAATGGTATAGATTTAGTAATTTCAAAGCAAATTAGAATTAAACACATTGTCCATGATAAAGCAGAATACTAAACGGGATCGTCATTTATGGTTTGGTTATTATAAATGTGTTTGTTACTTTAACTTATTGTAATCTACATATGCTATATATCCGATTTTGATGACTTTGCAAACCAGTGTGAAGAAACAAAATTGATACTAATATGGTTTCGTTATTCAATACAAATTTGTACAGGTTAAGCATTTTATCAATATATTTGCTAACCTGGCAACTCTTAATGTCAGTGCATTAGGCGCAATATAGCTTTAAAAGTGCATTGCCGGTGACAACAATATAAATGTGTTCATTAACTGCTAAACTTCTGTAATAGTTCTTCTGAGGGTCAACCCCGGCTTTAGTTTTTAGGCAATATAAATCTTATAAATATTTTTTTTATTAAGATTCTATTTTTTTTTATTTGAAAATGATTTTTAAATCACCATTTCAAAAAATAAACCTAATTCTAATTTTCTAAACAAATACGGGATATTTAAATTATAATTTTTTAATTTATGAAGAGAAAACAACCATACAAGTTTTACCCATTCCCCGGATGCTTGCGAGGTTAAACTGCAGTTTCCTTTGTCCTTTTTTATGTTCCGTGGGACATAGGTTGAAACAAGTCACACCCAATGCCATTCTGAACAACCCGAGACATAATAAGATTAACCAGTGCGTGGCATAAGGAGACGAAAGTCGTAAGTATAGCAACAACCACGAAATAAAGAAGAAGCTCTACAAAAAGAAGAAGTCTATTTACCTTGGAGTGGTAGGCCAAGTAGTGCTTAGCCAGGGAACATTGGCGTTCGAGGACGAACCCATATCGCCGGCGCTCCTGAGTGATGGCCTACAAGGCAAGAAGAAACAAACATGAGCAATCTGTTATTTATCAAGGAGCCATAATATAAATGGATTGCTGCAACGGTACAAAAGGAGGGTTGAGGAAGACCGAGAGGCTTGTTTATTTTTATTTAGTACTTGTCGGTTGCGTAGGAACCGGAGGGAATTTACATTTGCTAGAGGATGGCTCAGAAGTCAACACCACTATTGAGGGCTATAATGTAATATGATTTTTCGTGTAACAATGTTAACATGGTACACATGATTTTGAAAATGAGATAAACTTATTTGTTTTGAAGGGAATATGTCTAAAACCTTCTTAAGGGTCATTGACTATTTTTGAGGCATAAAACGTTTAGGTTTATCTTGATTAAACCACTTGAACCATAATTTAATTAAGCATTTTATTATTTTGTATTTATTTCTTAGAGCAAAGACCACTTTTTAAGGCAAAAAAATTTTCACATTCATCTTAATTAAACCACTTGCAACATATTTACTTATATAATTATTTTGTTCCTAAATAATTATTTTCAGTTTAGGGTTTTTAGTACTACCATGTTTTTATCTTATATCATCGCTTAAATGAAAAAACCACGATGTGCAAAATCACAGGGATGGAAAACTGAATGCTGATAATCACACAGTTTTCAAAAACCGCTAATCCCTAGAATTCGCACATTCCCGATTTTGTCATTTAACCGACGTTGCATAATACTCCATTCAAGTTATGTCTATTTTATAACAACAATAAAAAACGAATAATATTTTGTTCTGAACCCTTATAGCGTCCATTATATTACAAATATACTCAAAAAACATCAATCGATCTTCCTTTATTGTATCCTACAGTACAAATGACATTGTTTAGCTCTCCGAGGTCTTATATGTTTCAAAACAACAAAACAATGGCGACAAAAATGGTGGAGGTTGCACTTAGATATTCAGTTTTCTTTTCGGACGTATATTTCTTGTCTTTCGGGGTTCGATTCCATCTTCTTAGGAGAGCTGTTTTATTGTGTTAGAAAAGCTTGTTTGCGGTTACAAGCGATTAGTCGGGAATTGAATGGACTTCGTGCGTGGTATGTAATGTACTGCTGTTGATATTTACGGATAATATTGGAAAACCAATATTAGTTCTTTATAAGAAAATGTAATAAAAAGTGCTTAGATGCAACACATTTTAAAACGTGTTTAAAAATGTTAAATAAAACTGCATACATATTTTTTGTAACTTATTATGGTTAGGTTAGTAGGAATAATCGTCGCACTAGAGCTACTTAGGGTTATTGTGTAACTTAACTAGGAGGATAATTGTTAAATAATTGAATTTAGTTGTTCTATCTTAGTACAAAGTTCAATTTGATTGTTATTGGCAAGTGTTTAAAGAATTTCAAGGAGATATTTTTGGATAAATTATTTCAAATGAATCGATGTTCTAAAGGATGTAAAATTCTACATTAAAGAGGTAAAAGATGTAAATTATATTTGATACGAACTGTAAGGTTAAAAGAGGATTTTTTTTAGAAAAAAAACCGATTTTTATAAATATTCAGATACCCATATTAAACGAACTTAATATTTCTAAATGATCCGAAGCATGAATTCGAATTATATGTTTTATAACAAAAATGTATTTGCATTCATAAAAATGCAGTATTTATTCAGCCAATATTTACATAATGTTATGATTTAATCTGAAAAATTTTTCCCATAAAAAAGATTTTTATGATAATAGCCATAACATTTATGACATGAAAAAAAATTTGAGATGTAAAACTCTTACTTGTTTTAAGCTTTGTTCGCAAAATCCATCCAATTTTTTCTTCTCATCTTCCATAGCATGCAGTTGCTGTAAAATGAGCAAAAATAAACTGAAATATCAAATAGAAGCTTAAAAGGTGCCATTTAAGAGACTCATTCTAATTTTGCCTGCATTCAGCTCGCCATTTAACCGTTTACTACAACTTGAATGAGCCTTGCTATGATAATAAAGACCGATTATGTGTATGGACATAGCTATTTTTTTTAATGGTTATTACCAGAGTAATGCTCCACCTATAACGTTTTGTTTTGATTTGGATATTTACTGCTTAGTTATGTTACTGGACTAGGAAACTATTATTGTCAGATAAAGTTGTGTGTGATTGACTTCTTAATCGTTTTTGCATGATGAGGACCAATAAAGCCAGTACATGGTTTTTATCTAAAGATGGAAGCAATTAAAATTGAGCATCCTTAAAAACAGCTTACACTCTAAAAACTAAGTGTGTAAATTTACACACATAAGCAGGTATTATTTTGCCACTAGAATGATTTGTTTATGTGTGTAAAAAAGCGTGTAATTTCAGTTTACACACTTGACTGAGTAATTGAGAATTACACACTTTGCTTAGAATTTTACACACATTACTGTGTAATCGAGAATTACACGCTTTACTGTGCAATCGAAAATTACACGCTTTACCGTGCAATCGAGAATTACACGCTTTACCGTGCAATAAAGAATTACACGCGATTTTTTTAGAAATACACACTTTGTTGAGTAATTCAGAAAGACATACTTTATTGAGTATTTGAGAAATACACTTTTATTGAGTAATTTAGAAATGCATAGATACAATATACATGACTAATCAGATTACACTTAAATACATAATTTTCGGCAAAAAAAAAATTAAGTTATGATATTAAACAAGTCAACAAAAAATAAAAATAATACGAATTATTTTTTATAGATTTAATTAATCTCTTTGGAAATTACCACCAATTTTAATAAACAATGAACAACACAATAAAAAAAATAATGCTACACTATTTCCTATATATCAATAAATTTCAATTAATGAAAGATTTTTATAACAAATATTTCATAATAGAGTAGGGTAACCTGGAGTTCTTGGACACGAAATATCGGGATAATTATTGGACAGGGTCCAACAATCACAATTTATTGCGTCGAATAAACCAAAATGTGTTAATTGCATATCCAGCAGGTTCTCTGGTTTATTAATGGGATTAGATTAATACTTTTTCTTAAAAAATATATTAATAACCGAAAGTGCTTGAAAAAAAAAATGGTTTAAACTTTTGTTCAATGCCAAATTGTGGATAATTTTGTTTTCTGTTACATGATTTTAAATTTTGTAATGACCATTCGTGGGATTGTTTCTGAAGATGGTTTTGTGCTGAAAAACACCATTGTAGAATGGATAGTAACATTATGACATGCATGTTTAGTTACGGGGTTATTATTGGACAAAGTAGGAAAATTTTGGTTATGCTATGGGGAAAGACAGGATTGCAATATGTTTAAATTTACTTGGTATATTACTTGGTAATTATGAAATACCATCTACACAATGTTTGAACTTGGAAACAGAAGAAATTTAAATGTTCAGTAATTTTTACTAGATTTCACTATAATACATTTTCTTACAGAAATCATGTGGTGTTAAGTAATTATCAAATGCCACATATATACTATAGTACACACAATTAACAACCAATATAACATAACAAATTGAAACCTACTGTCTAATAATTACCTCAATTGGCAAAATAACTTTTGAGCTCATTCCAATTTTGATTTGTTGTATACAACTTTTGCTTTAGAATTTCATCATATTTTTACATCATTTTTCAATAAATGCTTTCACCACATAAGTTAGTTATTTGACATTAAAAACAACACTATTACAAACAAATTACTGCTTATAAAGTTATATAAATGAGGGAGCTATGTTGATTTCTGGAAATGATTAATAAATTTCCAGCTTTGATTTGGTTAAGCATTTTTTACATGATAAATTCTAGATTGTAATTTATTTAAATTAATTAATTACAAATAAAAACATTACACATGGCATGTCTTCTGGGCAACTTAAAAGTGCATTGTTAAACTATTATCTAACTTGAACTAAACTATCTAATTAAACTAAACATTGTTAAATTATTTATATATCAAATAAAATTTAAAAAAAATTTAAATGAGTTTTTTTTGAAAGTTGAAATGAGTTTTTTAAAAAACCTTTTAAGACCTGAGCAAAATTATATACATATATTCTTATAATCTAAACATACTTTCCATACAAATATATGCTGAAAAGTATGTTTTTCAAAGAAATCAAAAAATATGTATGTACATATATAGTTACTAGGGACATGCCTTAAACACTAAGAATACAATTTTTTTTGTGCTATTTGGCAACAAAAATGGCTGTATCACTTATTTGTAGTAACATATTATTTTAACATTTTTTTAATGCAAAATTAATTTAAATTTAACTACTAAAATAACTTTTTGAAAAGTTTGAAAAAAAAATTTAAAATATCTTTTCATCACTTCTAGTTGAGGTTCACATCCTACATGGAATAGGATCACTGCATTGTACACTCACTGTTCGATAAATCAAGCGAAACTAGTCTTCGGACATTACTTCAAAATGAGAGGGTGGAGACTCTACAGTTCTAGGGTTTGCCGTGGAGGCACTTCTCCAGCATGTCAGGGGATGTGATTCTCCAACGGCAGTCCACCTCTGTGCTTGCAGGGTTTATCAGCGGCCACACACTCTAGATCTTCTTAATCAAAATGCAGTTTGCAAACCTATAAGTGAATTGCAAAAACATTTCTTAGATATTTCTGAATATGACTATTGCTGTTTGGAAACTAAATCTTAAAGTTAAAATTATGACACCGGGATAAAAGGCAACAATCCGAATTGGGTAGGGTTTTTTTTTAAGGGTGTTTTGAGGGCTATGGTACCTCTGCTTTTGAGGCATTTTGTACCAAACCTAAAAACCCTGAAATGGTGCTGCGATAAGAGCCACCTTCAGCAACGAGCAGAAGAGTCCATTCCATTGTGGAAGGCAGCACCTCTACAACGAATCTCTCTTTCAAGTCAACTTAAGTGAATTATCGTCGCACCAGAGCTACATATTGGTGATGGGTAAACCATACAAATTATTATGGATTACCCACATAAGGCTAGTGCTATCGAATGTTATGTGCCAAATAGGGGAGAGTGTTTACCATATCCAAACAATAATAATTTAAATGTAATAATAAGTTTAATTGCTAATTTAAAATCTTTGTACTGAATATAAATAACTTTCTTGTTTTGAATAGTTTTCTTAGACAACTATAAGTAGGACAAAATTATAATTGTACTTGGGGTATACCAGGTTGACCAAAAAAATCAAAGGGGTCCTTTTTCATAGTGCCCAAATAACCCAAATGTTCAATATGAATCCCCTCATTAGTGTTACATTAACATAGTCCTTACAATGACAAGGTAAGCCTGCCCCACCCACCCCCTCGTTTGTTTTTCTCTGAAACTTCATGGGGGCGATATTTTAATTTTTCATTACCCTACTTGAGTTTGGAGAGCAGTTGCCTCAAACAAGATAGGTTTAAGGTTTAGAACAACGACGCTCGCATTGTTCTTCAAAAACCACATGGTGGGGAAATCCAAGACTGCATTGTAATTGTAAAGATTAATAGTGGCTGGAAATTATTGATACCTTGGTGCATGGTGGTTGAGTAGGCTCCGAAGGCCGCAGCAACTCCTTCTGGCTAGTCGACCAGCGGCCACTCCAGTGGGGCGGGGGGAGTAGAACAACATGGCTTCAAGCCACAGAACTTGCTCGCTCTCCTGAAACGACAATAAGATAAGTTTTCTGGCTTAATCTTAGACAGTTGTACCGGCCAGCATCATATAATCCAATAAAAATTAACGACATTTCAAATTCGAAAACGATAGTGATGCTGTATCCCATACAGCCACAATTGTCTACAAGATATCTATTGGTAAGCTACGTGATCCATCAGCCGTTCTAGATGTCATTTGGACATCTATTGCATATCTATCCACAAAATCTATTCTTTGGATATCTATTAGCTATCTATGTGTTGACTAATTTAGACTTAGAGATTTGGGACTTCTAATAGATGAGCATCAACTCCTATTTATTAGACATCGCTATTCTGGATATCTACTAGACGTGCACGTTGCTAGATTTTTCGACTTACCAAAATTATATTTCTATTAGATGTCTAAATCAAGGATTTCGAAGACATTGGTTTTTGGTTGGATTCTTCGTAAAAAGATAGATTTTCGGGATTTTCGCAATGAATTTTCTTTTATTTTCTTTACATCCGCATATCCCGCATTTATCCGTGCACGTCTATAACGTCTAGAAATGTCGTATGATGTCTATAAATATAACATAACATGGAGATTTCAACTTGTATTCATTAGTAGTCCATTTTAAATAAACTTAATCTATGAGGTCTATAAAAAATCTAAAATTGATTACTAATAGACGTCCACGTCATATATCTAACATACATATGTATTATGTATATCGTTGGGTGCCTATTCAGGTGTTGGCTCGTCACCTGACTGTGGTTCTAAAATACGACGTCCGTCGCCAATAGCCCTCGTGTAGCTCTAGTGCGACGATAATTCAAACCAAACCAAATATTATGTATATCTATTAGTCTTCTACTGCAACCAATAAACGTCATTGAGATCCATGTTGGCCCTGGTTTCAACTTCTTATGGATATTCGGCTATGAATACCAAATTAGGAAAATCTGACGACTGATTTTTTTAAAAAAGCTCATTATTATTTGTACATTGTTAAAACTTTTTAGCTAGTGTTCTAGGCTGCTTGAACGGGAATGTTCCCCTAAGCAGCAAATATGATTTTGCTTTTGTATTTTTATTTGTAGTTTCTTGATTGATATTAATAAAAATTATTATTATTATTATAAGTAATATTTATTTTATTAAATCCTACATCTGCCAGGTATCTGCATAAAATTTTGTTATATGCCTGTTTCAAAAGATTAGGACAAGAAACAATAAAGTTTGTCCAAAAATACAGAAGGGCATTATATGATATGCCGAAGATTGATAACTAATATTTTAATTACTAATAGTTGGAAAAAAATACTTTTACTTTAATATAGATGGCAGCACTGACAGCCGTTTAGGATAAAGAAAAACAAGTACACTACTTAAAAGCGCCAAAGCGCCTAAACCTGAAAAAAAAAAGTACCAACTGTTATGGCAACCTTGTAACCATGCCCCTGCTCCAGCTAAGATTAGGGGTTGATTGATGAGAGAGAACACTGCTCGCCGGGCAAACGGCGATAGTTGGTTAGGGGTTGACCCAGTGTAATTCGAAAGTCGTTTCAAAGGGTCCGTGGTGAATGAAAGGGGAGGGGGGGGGGGGGGGGGAGAGAGGGTCAACGTGAACCACCCCATGGTTTAAATAAAGAAGCCGACTTAAACAAATATGCCATGTGTTGCAGAGGGGAGGTAACCTTTAATTATAGCAATGGGATTTTTTAAAATTCAACACAAAGAAGCCGACATTCATTTATGAAGATTGAAGGGACCTGTAGGCAGTAGATTTTGACGTGTCCCCCGAAAACGAATTTCTTTCGTCTCACCCCATCATTTGATGCTTCATATAAAACATAATACGAATTTTCCAATACTAAATTTTTCTAGTACATATTTTTATATTTTTTATAAGGCATGGTTTACATTTTTTAGAAATACTAGTGATGAAATAATTTTGTGTAACAATCGTTTAATGGGCATTTGTTTCCTATTAATTATAGAGCAAAGTTCTATCTACATTAAGTAACTGAGTTTTTTTTTAACAATTGATTAAAGGTTTTAGGTTTATTTCTCAGTTCGTTATTCTGATTTTAATTTAATGCTATACGGCAAAGTTTTTTTTTTTAGTATTTTCTGTATTCATACGAAATCCTAACACTTAAGGGAAAGGGAAGTTAAGTGCTTGCAGCAATGGTCCAAGTCATTATAGAAGTTACTGCAGTTTACCTGGCCACGGCAGTATTTTGTAAAATACGTAAACTTTTTATTAAAATAATTTTTTTAATTACAGCGAAAACCTATCTGCAACAAAATAATTAACACTCGGTGCCAAGCCTGTAAAAATAATTTAAATTAAATGGAATATCACCCTTTTATAAGAAACGTATCAATTAAAAATGCACAAATACTTTTTAATTTAAATACTATTGGAAATTATTAAATTTAAAAATAGCGAATCAAACCGTTGTGTCTGACGGGATAAGGGACAATGTTCAAACACAGTTGCATTTTATGAATCTGTTATTACTTTTTCCTCAAGGAATTAATCTAATAAAAGTTAGGTTCTTTTCTTTGTTTACAACTTATAAATATGCTGCTAGACAAGGTGCGAAAAACTGTGGAAGTTTATTGATATATTACGAATAAAACGTACTTTTAAAAGCTGTTTCACGAATTTCATTAAATCTCTGTCCCGATTTAAAATGTATCCATCCTTTATACTTCCCGATTGAATGAAAAAATTCAAAAAAAAAAAAATGTATCTTAAATAAAAAAAATAATAGTTGAACTTTGTGGTGAAGAAAAACACCTTTAAATTTGATAGGGTAGGGGCACTTGAAAGCTGCGGCGCCCTAAGAATGGAGGGCATGTAGGCCACTGCTTACTTCGCCTGATTGCTGATCCGGCCCTGGTCAAAGGTATACAACAGTGGGATCAGTTGACTTCTAAATCCCCATTTCCCCTGTAGATACGCGCCAGGTATAATTCAGCGACCTATCTTAATTTGATTATTTACGTTACGTTTCCAAGTAATGAAATCGAACAAATCAGATAAATATTCCGCTTCAACTTGAGCCTGATTTCCGGCAAGACAAACGGACACGTGGTCAGAACCGTCATTACAGGTGCCCTACAAATTTGCTTGATAAAGGAATAATATTGTGGGGAAAATGTGAAAAAATTCATTGCCACAAAAAATCCAATTAAGTGCAGCTGATTTTTTCAAAGGCAAGGTGCTATAGATAATAAACAGTTAAAGGTTATTTATTTGTACAAATTTAAAATGAAAAAAAAATCACGTTCATAGATATATCGATGTATGTTAGGGGGAGGGGGGGGGACTTGTTTGTGTAATGGACATCAAAAGTTCCATGTCGGGCATTGATTTCAACAAAACTTAACTTGATACGTATAGCAAGCTATTCATATTTTCATGGTTCATTAAAAATATTCAGCAGAAACTGATCGACCCATTTATATATCTAAATTGTATCCAAAAGGGAAACAACCGCCAAATATCAATTTCGGGTCGAATGAAAATAGGATCGTTATAATATATCTTAATCTAATTTGTATTTTTTTAAATTTGTCATATAAGAGCCATGAAGCAACTTAGTATGGGTTTTTTTTTGCTTATATTCCGGAATATTAAACTGTAATTTGTCGTGACGAAACACTATACATATAGTATTAAACTAGTAATGACGTTTCCTCGGAAGAAATAGGTTAATCGACAAAAAAAAAAAAAACATAATTTCCGACCAAATATAATTTAAGTGCAATAGCAATTGTTTTATAAAAGCCCATTTTTTTATCAATATTTATAAATATATTTTTATTTGTTAAATTAAAAAAATTAATATCCTTAGGTAAATCTGGTGAAGCATAAAAAATCAAATAAAGGTTTATTTTAAATGTATATAAAAATATTTTTGAAATAATATTCAAACCCCAATCTTGCCAATTAATCCACTGCTTTTACTTAATTTCAATTTGCTAATCTCAAGACCAGAAAGCTTACCAGCCAGCTACTTACAAAAAGCTTGTAAATTCTATGATATCGTCTTTAAACAAATCATAACTTTCTTGGTCGATTCTTCGATTATCACTCAACGTAACTCTCATTGTGTGGTGACTGTACGTGGCAGATGCACATGGTGGTGAGTAATCGTTAACAATAACCAAGATTTCTATTGAGTTCCTCTGAAAAATAATTTAACCATAATTCTACTCACTTTCTGAATTTTCGGATGAAAACCAAAATGAGTTAGGAAGATAAAAAAAAGTGTTCTGACATTTAATTTTTTAAAACTGTATGCCAGAGTTAAAACTAAACAATATAGTTTTTGCATTAAATATAAAATTCAAAACCGTCTTGTCAGGGATACGGTCAGTTGCCACGCGGAAAGTTGCCACGAAAATCTTCGAACGTCTCGTATTGTCATACAACAGTAGAACGGAATTATCTTGGTACATTCTTTTAATCATCGTCACGGTTCAGTGACGGGGAGAGAGCTGCGCAAACCATTTTACGCAAAAACCACGCTTTTCAGGAATCGTCTCTGTGTGCATCTGATACGAGTGGAAAGTCCATGCTGCCCTTTGATTCAGTGAATTTTTTAAGAATTTTTCACTGGGCGACATTACTACTTATAAAATGGGGGGGGGGGGGGGGGGGGAGAGCTGCGTTATAAGAATAGGGTG
The DNA here is from genome assembly GCA_023701765.1 of Hylyphantes graminicola. Classification (NCBI taxonomy): domain Eukaryota; kingdom Metazoa; phylum Arthropoda; class Arachnida; order Araneae; family Linyphiidae; genus Hylyphantes; species Hylyphantes graminicola. The sequence continues at coordinate 58,254,473 of CM043111.1, read as the reverse complement.
ATTTCCTATTGTGAAAATTTCGTTTTTTATAAATTGGGGAAAAAACATTAATTTAGTACTCAACTAACTTCACTGTGATTTCAGAGTGAAACGTTAGGTTTTCAAGGATTAGGGAAAAATCATTATTAATTAGTAATCAACTAAATTTCTGAAAATATAGAAACCGCAACAAATAGTTGAAACCTGCTTGAGATATGACACCCCAAAAGTGCTATTTTTTGGTCGCATTGGTATTAGGTACTACACTAATACCGACCTTAAGTTTGCAGCAGAGAAATGTTCTGCGCGGAGGAAACTGGGTAAACAACGCAGCTGGTGCCGAAATTTCGTCTACTCTGATTGGCTGCTCCTTTGACCCTGATATTAGTGCGCCCTGTTACGTCAAATTCGAAGGAAAAAATAATTAAAATTACACTCTAACTGAAGCTAAACTAATAAAAATAATAAATTTATGTCTTGAAATAACAAATAAAATTGTTTAGTGAATGTGAAACACCTTTTTTTATTCGAATCTCGCACTCGAAAATGAGAAATATTTTACCCTTTTTCTAGTGGAACATTTGTATACTGCAAACTTAATGTCGGTTTTACTAGTCAAATCAAAATACAAATAATATCAATTAAAACCATTTTACACTTACTTTATTTTAGATTTATTGACTAATATTTTAAGATAGTGACCAATTTTTGGTAAAACACAGCTGTACAACAGAAATTTAAAAACAAAAATGTAGGTTAAATTCGCGTATCTTGGTTCAAAGCCCATAAATTTAACATCTGAGGATAAGCCAAAATTGGCTACAACTTGCCATTTTTATTTAAAATTTCCCCCTTAAAAATACTATTAATGTTTTAACGGATGGGATTTTTAGGAAATTACGGTATTTCACTGTCGCCCAGTGTTTTAATTTTCATATTACTAGGCGACATTTTCCTTTTACTGAGCGACATTAGTGTCGCCCAGTCACTATGTTAAAAAATTCACTGCTTTGATTCACTAATCGAGGATCGAGAATAAATTTATCTTCATGAAGCATATATGTTGCCACTCAATATCAGAAAATTGTCAATTAAAAATAGTTATTATTATAATATCAAGCAAAAAAATTTCAAATAATAATAAAGGCAAAAGTAGTGCTTTTAACAAGCTTTGCAAGCATTTAAAGAAATCGTGTTAATAAGTAACTTTTACACATTAATGCGATAAATAAATAATAGTAATTGATTAGAGGAAAATTCTATTGAAAAGTTAAAATTTATTAGGCGGCTTTCTGATTGGTAGGAATGTCTTAGTTTGAACAATACTCTTTATTTGGAGTTCATTTCTTATGCCAATCGGAAAACATACTTCATTTCATTTGATTATAAATATTGAATGTGAATTTTTATAACTTATAAAAATAAGCTAAATAATTTTATTAATCGGTACAAAAAAACTTTACTTTTCGCACTAAATGCATGAATATTATACTACTAGTTCAAAAAGTAAGTTTTGTTTAACGAGTTGAACAAATTTCTTGCGAGTGCGAGAGTGATTAATTTACGAATTGAAAAGCCATGTAAAAAAAAAAATTTCGTTATAAAAGCCAGGCCTCAAACATCATATGAATAAATTAAACTTTATAATGAATTTCTGCATAAAAAAGAAAACAATAATTTGATTTCCCTACGCGTTGATTTTTTAGCGCATATGAACAGGTTAGGAAAATAGTATTTGTTTTTTAATAAAATATTGTTACATAAATAGAGCAATAATGATACCTTAAATGGCTTTAAAAATTTGAATGGGCCCATTGATTTTTTTTAAAATAAAAAAAAATTGAAGTAAGTTTACATTTATCGCGAAATTTAATTAGATAATTTATCGCGTAATTTAGATAATTTATCGCGAAATCTCCGTCATAAGCAAATCCAGATGACCAGATAATGTCTTGACAAATCTAATCACTGCATGCTTGACCCCCTGCGATGCGTCTAGACCGGGTCATCTGGTCTGACCCTCGGGCAAGCAGTCACACGAAGTTCTCCCCGTAAGAGATGGAAGGGAGTCTTGTAGTGAGTAGTCTGATGTGCTTGCTGTGAGTGTTTTAATCTTCTTTCAATAAGTATTTATTCGGGAGCGAATCCAGCCAAATGACAAACGTTCTTCTATCGTGAGGATAGTAAGAAAAAAAATTAAAGATTTTATTGCATAAACTTTCCATATAATGTCAAAAAAGAAATAATACTCTTGGAAATCTAGCAATGTTTGACATTTTTACATTATTGAACTCTATCAGCTTATTTTATAACTGATATATTTTTATATAACAGTTATATATTTTTAGTTATTATTATTACTATGAACTCTCCATGGGCAAGCAGCGGTTCTTCTTCAATTTTGCGTGCGGCTCGTCGCCCTTTTCAAAAACCCAACACTATAAATAAAAATAATTAAAAAATAAGAACCTAACAATTTTGATAAAAAAAACCTTTCCCTTGATTTATTTTGCTAATGAAAAATTATGTATTATAACACAAACTCAGTTGTAGTTAAATCGCCTAAATAAGAAGTTATTGCAATGAGAGATAAATGAAACAGTCATAAGGGAGTTATGACTAATGGCAAGCAAATAAAGAAATTTTCCGTAAAAGTTTTATGTATTTAGTACCCAAATTTTTTAACTCTCTGCCTGAACAAATAGTAAGTTTAACTCATAAAAATGCTTTTAAAAAAGAAGTTAAGCATCACATCTTAAATACTGATGTAGACATTCTTTTCTAATCTGTGATATAATTAAAAAAAAATAAGTGACAACTAAATTTTTATACATATATTGTTATTTTATTATTATTTTTTGTAAACAATAGTGAAGTTATGTATTTTACCGTTCTGTAATAGGTTTGTGTATCTCGTGTGTCCGATCATCTGCCAGATTTTGTTAGTTTTGTTAGTTTTTGTTTTGTGTTTTTGTTCATGTTTTGTTCCCCTTTTGTTTGGGTGTAATTTGAAATATTGTTAATTTTCTTCAATGGATTTTGATTGTTAATTTTATGTGTTGTCTGGAAGGGCCCGGGGGCCCCTTGACAACCAATATATTTCTGTTAAATAAAAAAAAGTTTTCTTCTTTTTTCTTCTTTGATTTGCAAAAATTTCTAAGCTTATTTCAATGATGCCATGATGCGAAACTTGTTTAATGTTCAAACAATGTTTTTATTACTTTGTTATCACTTTTCGAATGATGAATTCAGTTCTAAATTTGATTATTTTTTCCCAAATGTGTAGTTATGAATTAAGGATCTTATTCTCGGTTGCATTTGTGGTGCAATCGTTTTTTTTTACTAAAACAACAAATGTAAATTTTTTCCCTTGAAAACTTGAATTTGAAACCTATTTATGTTTATTGTTCCTTTGTAATTTACGCATTTAAAACTTTTTCAATGCAGTTTCGTTTAGAAGGGGCAGATGTAACCGCCTGAAATGGTAACGTGTTTCCGAGACTTATTTAAAAAGGAAGGAATCAATGAATCGTCTCGAAAATCATTATTTTTATTCATTATATATATTAAAATACAAGAATCAGATTGGTTTTGTTTTTATTTTTCAAAATGGCCGCCGCAGTATAACTAATCACCTGAGACCCTCACGGCAAAAGGCATCACTCGGTGGGATTTTAAACTTTTATCTAGAACAGTGATCGGAAATCCAAAATTTATTGGCCCGATTTTGAATGAAAGAAGTTTGACTTTTACCGTTTTTTTTTCAGTGGTTTTTGGGTAAAAAAACAGTTTTTTAAAACAAATTTTGGTATTTTTGAGGTTCAACTAGAAACTAATATTAAGAGAATACGCAAACCAAATTTCATGCGAATCTGTTGGTAACTTTTTTAATTTTCTTGCCCGCCAATTAAAAAAAGTAGTTTTAAGATAAACGTGCTTTAAGTTTAAGCAGGTAGAAAATGAGTTTGACTAAGGTCTGACATAAGTAAGTCTTTCGGTGCTCTCGTAGCACTAGTTTTTGTTCTTAAGTTCTATGATAAGTTCACCATACAATAGACACCAAAAGGGTCAGAAATATGAAAGGCAGGTAGATCTGCAACTTTTATCCCATTTTTGCTTAGAAAGCTTAGCTTTATTGGAAAATAAAATCGTTTATGTTATGCAAAGGAAGAGGGTATAGTGAGCATCCGCAATTGTCCATATCTAGATTTAGAGATGGGCAATACCTTCTCTTATTTAACGTGCAAAAGAGAATTTAAAACTAAACAAGTAGAATTTTAACAGTGGTTGTCAACCTAGAGGATTTTCCACTTCCATACATGATGAATAAACCGTCGAAACAAAATCGCCAAACATAGCATAGCTTTCAAACATTTTGCTTTTTAATTTAAACATTTAATCGCCATTAATGCCCATCGTCATTTACTTTCTTTCGCAAATTAAATTGATATTCTTTATTATTCGCTTAATTAATTTGCAGCTTAAAGAAGAAAAACTTATAGTAAAACTAACCTTTATACATCCGGAGTAGGGTGGGTTACTCTTAATAACGGTGTCTTGTATATTACTATTTAACTTTTACTTCAGGCCAATCGATCTCCTAACCTGAATCACTTCCATCAGGATATTATGAGCAACCCACACCAACCCTTGATGTCAGCATTATAATTTTGAATTTTCTTAAACTTGGATATCCGATTGTTCCGATTTGGTTTTTATTGTTATGAAGTAACTATATTTGTACATAAATATGCCTCGATATTTGCAATTTTAATTTGCAAACAGCTAAAATAAACAACGATTTCTAGCCTAAAATAAATTAGGAAATATTATTAGAATCAAGTACAATAAATTGGACTAATGAGTTTTCACAAAAATTCCCAATTCTATTCCTAAGGAGAAATAGTCTACCGTTTTGTCCTCCTAGACCCGTTTCGGTTCGAATTTCTAAAAATGCTTTTTTAAATGATGCCTGCAGTACAAAGTAATAAGCTCCTAAAATTTGAAATATGTACATCTAATAGTTTTGGCTGGGGGTATTGATACGCGAGTCAGTCAGGACTTGTTTCTTTATAGATATAGATTGGCTTGTTTCATGTGATGAATTTCTTTCTACCTATTATTCACCTTTGCCATCGCAACAATCGCGCGAGAAAGTTTAATTCTTTTAGACAATAAATTAAAATAATTTTATTTTTGCGACATCTATCAATTTGAAATGACGTCAAATATATTTAACTTCGAGTGTCTTCGTATGGTGGTATGCAACGTTTTTATTCTATTTAAAAGCGAGAACTATTACATATTTAATCTTTAAAATATAAATTTTTGAAAACGATTTGAGTAATAATTATTTAATTTTCGAAATAAAATAAATGAAACTAGCCGAATTTATAGCGGGTAAATGTTAAAAATAGAATTAATGCTGTGTTTGGCGCCTTTTTACCTGTGGAAGCGGGTTAAGTGACAGATTCTGTTACAAACCTACTTGTTAATTTACATTTCCTATTTTAAGTGAATTTTTAAGTAGTTTTATGGTTTTTGTCTTGCGAATAATTAAATATTTATTTATAACTGCAAATAATCATGCGGACGATAAGTAATATTTATTTTATTGGCGACTGAAAATTAATGAAAATAATTGCTTTAGAAGTTGAAATTATAGCTGGATGCTGTGTTTAGTGAAATTTATTCTAATGTATATAAATTTAATGTAGAAACGGTTGTTGATGTCACTTACTGTAACGAACTAAAATTCTTATCTTGAAAAAACTAGGTAAGTATTTAAGTAACAGGAAAGTAGGCTATTTTAGTTCTTTAAGAACTTCTTGTTATATAATGCTAATCCTTCTTTCAATTCCAAACAAACAGCATAAGACAATAAGCTAATATCTGATACATTACTAGTTTTTTGTTAGCATTTTCTTGATTAATAAAAAAATTAAATTACTACTATTATAATTTTAAGATAATTAGAACTTTTTTAAAAGAGTATGCGGGACTATAACACATAACAGAAAAACGGACATTTTTTTTCAGGGACTCCGGTCCACGGTTTAGTGAGACAAAAAAAGCAGGAATGTTTCACCAAAAACGAGACGTCTCCTGGTCCAAATACACGTTTAGCAAGAGAAAAATAGCTCTTTAGAAATGTGATTAACATCAATAGCTACAGAAAGTTATAGAATATTTGTCATATCCTCTTTTCAAGCAAAAATTTTATTTGAGGCATCAGCCTCTATAAAGAGATCTGTGGTTTTTACAAATTTTAGCGAGAACTCTCTTTAAAAGAGGAAACTGGAAACAGTATTCAAACAGGTCCTTAGAAAATTGCTAGAACTGCTGATAAAAAAAACCTGCTGATACATGGCGTGGGGGGCCAAATATCTGCCTTTGTATCCCAGTATTCCCAGTGAATCCTAATTATCCCTTGAAGGTAAAGGGCAGGAGGGTTTTCTTGGAAGAAAGCACCGGCAAGGACAATGACAATTAGGGCGGAGTTGCAAGATGTCAAATGTCAATGGGGAGTGCGAGAAGCTTGAGTTCTATGAAAAGGTGTGATTACCAGATTTTGAAATATATCTCTTTTTAACGATCGCCAAATTGTCAAAAACTTCAACGCCATCTTGCGCATAATAATCCAACTAAGAACATCGTTAAAAATATTTGTTTGCTGTTAAGACATTATTAAGTAGTTAGTGGTTGTCTATTTTAATTGTTTTAAATTTTCTTGGCTCATGTGAACATTAGCACCCAGCAATTAAGTCGCCAATCTGGCTTAAACTGAAAACTTTATAAAATTAAACAGATTTAAAAATTATAAAAAATAAATAATTAAAACCGATTATGGTAAATGGAAAATTTGGATTTGTAAATTAATTTTTATGTTATAGCTCTGTGTTTTTTTTCTAAAGAAGATACTGTTTTTTAAAATTATAAAATGTGGGTAAAAGGGAAAAAAATTGAATTCTCTTACTGAAAAGAATGATGAATAAATTAATGTTTTTTTTTTTTACATTTTAAACTTTACTTTTTCTTGGTAATTTAATTTTATAAACTGAAAAATTCTAAAAATACTGAAATCATAAAAAATGGGCAAAAGGAAAAAAATCGATTATCTTTGAAAAAAAATGTACAAATCAATAATGGTTTTTTACATTTTTAATTCAATTTTTTCTTAGGTATCTAATATTATAAAAAGGGAGATTCTAAAAGTATGTAGGGGAGAGTGTTGTACCTTGGGACAATTTTTACATTTTAATTTTTTTCTTCGATAATTATAGTCAAAATAAAAATTTAAAAGCAGCATTTCAACATACCAATATATTCCTCTATAATATATTTTTTTAAATTCTGGCAGCTTGAAATTAAAAAATTGCCACTCATTTAAAGTAGAGAGGATAAACTGTCCCAAGGTACAACATCATGTTGTACCTTGGGACATACTTTATAATTCAGTCAATAGTCATACACTTGAACTAATTTGTGTCAGCAAACAAACTTTATTGTTTTTTCATGGAAATACACAAATAAAACTTCATAATTCAAGAATAATCTAAATTATACAGTAAAATTGCAAGTCCAAATTATTTAACATTATATGATGATACAATATGCTTTACTATTACTGTCCCAAGGTACAACACACTACATGGTTTAAATAAAAGCAAGATAGTGGCCAATTTAAATGCATTATCATTATTTTCTCACAACCAAAATATTTTAAAATCTTCTCTTTTATGAAGAAAATAAAATGCAGTTGACTTTTTGTAAAAGTACAAAGGTAAAAAATTATATTAGAATAAGAAAAATAGTTACTTTGGGGTAATGAAATATTATTTTTTGTCACCAATTCATCAATTCAATGATGATAGTGTTAAATTTTATTTTGATGATGTCTGTTGGTTATGGCTACTATTAGAAATAATGTATGAATATTGCCAATAGATTCTTAGAAATTGTCAGTGTCCCAAGGTACAAGCGTCCCAAGGTACAACACTCTCCCCTATATTAAATAATCCAAAAACAAATTAGGAAATTTAAAAAAAAAAAACAATACACGAGGAACCAACTACGTAAAAGTAAATTTTAAAATAACTCTTCATCACTATTTGCGATATTAAGAAGCTTTGAATTTTATAGGATATAATATATAATTTTTAAATACTAATTAGGAGTTTAAATGTTGAAATGTGTGAAGATTAAAATAAAAAAAAAATACGATAAAATAAGGAAAATGCAAAGAAGCACCCTCGAACTTGTAACAAATGTCAATATGGTTCCTTTTAATGAAACTTTTATTTTCTGAAAAATTATAAGCATGAGTTTAAAGTTTTAAAAAATCTATCAATTTAAAATAAATTGGTTAAAAAATGCTCTAAGTAATTTCACGGGACTTCATAGTATTAAAAAAAAAAACTTCCTAGTTGCTAAGTATTTGACTTCTCGTTAAGGACCTAAGTGTACTGTCAAAAACAAAATCACCGTAGCCTAATGGATAGCGCACTGATCTATAGACAAGAAGGTCCATGGTTCGAATCCCGCTTGGAGCATCTCCTAGCATTGAAAGAGAAGAACTCTGTAAAATAAGTCATACGCTCAGTAGGAGAATCCAACATATAAACCTAGTTCAAAATAATTTTTAAACAATTTAAAATAATTTTTAAACCCATTTTGGTAAATCATTAGTGGCGCCACCTATCTTTGCCTTTTTTAACTATTTGTTCTAAGTACATTCTATCACATATATAAATTCAAAATGTATCCAACATGTCTAGAATTGGTATATTTATTAGATATTGTAGACCTCTTCGAGAAATGTTTTGTTGTTAGGGTTGGTCTAATAGATATCCTCAAAGTACATAAGACTGCTCATGGAGTTTGTTGACCTCTAATGGACGTTCAGCATAGCACGAATTTATCCAGAAAGTCTAAAACACGTCCGTAATGTCTAGAATATCGCTGTCAAATAGTTTCCTAATGGATATCACTCGGCGGAAACTACGGATGTCTATAAGACGTCTATGGATGGTAAACTCAAATTCTAATGGATATCATGGATTTTCCAAATAACGTCTTATAGATGTCTACTGGATAATGAATGGCTATGTGGGATAGTATACTTACAGACAAAATTATTAAAAATATTGACATTGTACCTACATTGCTGAATTCAAGTGGTTTATTATAAATATAATTCATGTAAATACATTTAAATTTCAAAAAGTGATTGATATATACTAAGTTCTTAAATATTTACTATCCTAAAGTTTATTTTTCTTTGATTTTATTTGAATATTTAGAGCTGTCATGTCGGTCACAAACTAACCGTCACAGGATAAAAATTACTCACAAAAAAAATTACATTTCTATTCTTGAAAAAAATACATGGCAATACATGACAAATAAATAATATAATAAGTTTGGGGAGTGAAGGAAATTAGGCTTCAATCAAGCTAATACTGTATAAATGAAATGACTTAAATAAATCTTGTAAAATCACATTTTCATTAAAATAATAAAATTTTCTAAAAAACGTTGTTTTTTATTATAACATTTGCCAATATACTAAAACCTAAATAAATACATTTTGTAACACTACATGACATTAGCCTGAGACTTAATTTTGAAGAATGGTGAACACAACATGTCTCGGTTTATTATTTTTTTTAATGTTAAATAATACCAAGACTTACTATGTATGGTGTTGCTAGCAATCACTTTTGAAAGACACATGAGAGACCCCGTCTGGGAAATCTATAGTAAACAGAAGCTACAAGGGGAAAAATAAGAAATTTTAAGTTTTCAGTAACATATGTTCAACAGTTAAAATCAGGCAAATTGCCACTGAGTGGCCTTTTAAATTAGCACTTTCCAAATACTGAATTATGTATTTGTTTTTCTGAAATTTAAAAACCATCTTCCTTTAATGCGTTTAAATGAATAGCAGGCTGCAACAAAATATTACAAATTTTGAATAGGTATGCAACATCAACTATAAAATTACTTATTACTTGGTTTGGGCTTATTTATTAATTATGAAAGTCAGGTAAACTGAATTCCTTTCTACTGTTCTAGCATAACCAGACTTGTTCCAGTGATTAACTTTTTGAATCCTTATTAAGTTTTTATAAATCATATATTTAATTTGCTTGAAAAACTATAAAATATTAAACGAAAAAAATTTGCAAAATTTTAATACCGATATAGTTAACGAATCTGTACGGCGAAGATCTGATCGCCCTATACTATTCCAACTAATTGTCTGGCATAAGTGTTAGGAATGTTTTCTTTCGCTAATACACTAATTTTATACGTTGGTAAACTAAATTATCTTTCACAATTCAATTGCTAAAAAAAAACAAGCGCGTTTAGTTGTCACTCTACAAAATCACGAAACGAATGTTAAACAAGAATGCATTTTTAAAGCAACGTGTAAAAAGACATACACATAAGACTATTTAAACATTAATAAAAATGGCAAAACTTACCTGAATCAAGTAAACACAAATCCAAATACCGTTGTCCGTTCCGTTTGAAAACAAGGACTTGAACGGGGAATCCCCTTTTCAGAGGAGGTACCGTTTTTCGCACATGCGCCGTGGATTATAAGTTTTGAATAGTGATGAGTGCAGAGTGATCATTCTTCTTTGGAATTAAAAAAATTCAAGTTGGTGTTGGTCATTAAATTTTTTAAAAATCTGGGTTTTGGATTTTTTTGGTAGCTAGTTTATTGGGTAGGAGTGCCTTTTTTCTTGTAATTCTCCTTTTCGTATATTTTTTTCAATTCTTTTTGACTTAACAGCAATACGCGCCTCGTTATTTAGAATCTTGGTCAACTGACGACGTGAAAGGATTAAAACACTCGGTTGACAATGTTACCACCCATGGAGCCCGTGTGGTCTGGTGTAGTCAGTTAGATCTCAGCCCATTACGCTAACAGTCTGCAGACAGTACGGGTGCGGGTTCGATTCCCACCTTTGCCGTGAGTGTACCTTCTCTGTCTAAGGTGACAATAAAAATTGTGCCTGTCTTATTTGACGAAAGTCTAAGCGGGTTAGTTTTAACTTATCGTTACACTAGAGCTACAAGAGGGCTATTGGCGACGGGTGTCGTAATTTAGAACCACAGTCAAGTGACGTGTCGACTGCCGGTACCTGAGTAGGCACCCAATTCAACCGTTAAAGGCGACATAGTAAGCAGCGATTTGATTTTGGAGCATATTTTACGTGCACTCCCGAAAACGGGGTATTATTTGTGGACATGAGTCCAAAAGTCCCGACGGCGTCAGCGTACGATGTCGCTCGAAGTTCCGTTGGGTGCACGCTCAGGTGTCGACCTCGTCACTTGACCAGGGTTCTAAATTACGAGGCGTTATTAGCTGAGTTACAGCTCCTATTGGAGGCTAGAAATAGGCAGCCGGAAATGATAACACTACATTACACTTGTCGGACATCTTTGGCTGCACGGGCCGTTTATAGGTCGGCAATTATTTTGTTAGAAATAGCCCTTCTAGCTATAGTGCGATGCCAATTCAAATTAACAGTGGATTGTTAGTGTTTTATGTTGAAATTTCGTCACACTAGAGCTACACGAGAGCTATTGGCGACGGGCGTCATAATTAAGAACCACAGTCAAGTGACGAGCCGACACCTGCGAAGGCACCCAACGCAATTTTTTAAGGTCAAGGTCATCCGCAGCTTCGTGACTTTGCAGCATATTTAAAGTGCACCTCCTCTACACGTGGTATTGTTCTGAAGAATAATTTTTGGCTGCACGGACCGTTTTATAGGTCAGCAGTTATTTTAACAAAACTCGGCACCGGACCCGGGATCGTTCTTATACAAAGGCAAGCGGCTTACTAACTGGGGCTCTCAACCTTTCTGAATTGTAAAATAAAGTTTCGAGTGATGTTAAACATGTGATTCTTTTTACACATATATGTGTGCAAATAAAAAAAAACTCACAGTACTAGGTAAAATGCTTGATGTTTTTTTAACATATAAATACGTGTAAATTGAAAAAAACTCACCAAACTAGGTAAAATGCTTGATATTTTCATGTTTACACATAAATATGTGTTTTTGGCCATTTGTCGATTTACACGCCTCTCGTTTACACATAGAAATACGTAATTTGTTGCCTCATATGTGTAATTCTTGAAATAAACCCATAATCGTGTGTAAATTTTCAAGTTTACACGTTTAGTTTTTAGAGTGTACGTGCTATTTACTCTTAAGATTTGTATTATTATTTATGTTTGCGAACGTTATAAAAAAGCAAGTATATGGTTTCTATCTAAAGATGAAAGCAAGTAAAATTGTACATCCTTAAAAACATCTTACGTGCTAGTTACTCTTGAGATATGTATTATTATTTATGTTTGCGAACGTGCTAAAACCAAACATCGATCGCTAGTTGATAAATAATTTTAATAGTCAAATTGGCTTTTAATTTTTAAATTCTTATATTTATGGTGTCATATGCAAAGCTAGGTACAATTCACGTAGTTAAATATGAACTCAAAATTATTTTACATAATTGTACAATGTACTGTACATACACAATGCATTCAAATGAGACGTGCAAATTACTCCTTTAATATTATGTTGTAAACATGCAAATAAATGCGCGCTATAAACTTGGTTCAGTGTGTTACAACTTTAAAATTGGATGTGCTTAAGTTAAAGAACATAAACAAGAATATAAACTTATAGACGTTACCTTTAATTAATTTCATTAGTAAAGTAATAAATAACTTTTGGAGTATGTATCTCAATACAATTTTTATAGTGGTACTTTTAGTTTTTCTATTTTATTCCTTAGAATGTTGAGCCACTGAGTGCTTTTAGCTTGTTTGCAAAAAATCTTTTTCTGTCAAGATCAAGTCAAGTATACTTTAAATCATTGTCTCTGTGACGTTATTGAAGAAAATAAATAGTTTTGTTACATTTGATTTATTACGAAAAACTTCTTATCAGCTACAACATTTCAGTTTGTATAAAAGCACATTCGCTTTTGATCTAGAGAAGAAATGGCAGTATACAAGTTTACTTTTTGAAATAGAAATAGTTCTTACATTGTATTATATTTTTAGTACGAAATATGCTTCTTTTACATGAAACATAATTTAAAAATATTAAAAAAAATATTTTTAAATATGAAATATTTTTGAAACTTTTTTTAATTATTTAATATTTTAAACTACTATTTTTTTAATTTTTAAATTATATTCTGACTTTTTTAATCTTTAAAAAATGTTTCACTTTACCTTGGCGTCTTTTCCGAAGGTTAATAAACTACTTCTACTTCTTTTCTTTTGTTTCTTACACATAGAAAGAGCTTTCTGATAGGAATCATGATGACACTTATGTTGCTGAAGAAATTTTTTGTGTTCTCCCTGCAAAATACAATAAATAATTTAGTATGAATTAGATGTGTGATACATTACCATATATAATTATATTAACTATTACGTTTAACTATATCATACGTAAATATTTAACTTTTTTTTGCCAATTATATTTGTTTACGTTACTTATTTGCATTACTAATCGGGCCTAATAAATGCAGTGATTTTTACAAGTATAATTTCTAAATTTCTAAGGAATTAATATTTTTTCCTGTATGTAATGAACCATTTCGTAGAAAAAAACCCGCACCGAAATTACTTTTCAATTTCTATCGTAATGAAGGACGTTAATTTAAAAGGAAAATAGTATCGATATAATGAGTTTCTTTACTTTATAGCAATTTCTTTGTAATTTTTTTAAATCAAAATTTGCTTTAATTGTTAACTTCAAGTTCTACGACTCGTTCAATTTGCAAAATTCAAGTTTACAAAATCCTCGAAATTAAAATTCCAGGAATGCTTAATAAATCTTAGGTATTTGTTTTTTCAGCCTGAATAAATTCAACAATTTGAAAAGAAAATTAAGATTTTTGAACAAAAAATATCTGCATTGTTTTTTTTATCCTGGATAAATACAACAATGGGAAAAGAAAATTACGATTTTTGAAATCAAATATCTGCCATCAAATGCTTTTGTACAGATAGTTCGGGCACGAAAAAATGACATATTGGACAAAAATGACTTTTCCAGTAAAAAATACCAAAATATTTATTTGAAAATATTCTAGATTTATCGGTTGAGGCAAAATTTTAATCGTGGTACTACAGTAACGAAAAGCAAAGCGATTTTTTTATATAAAAAATACAATTAAAAGATAAACTTCAGGCAATGGACTTATGCTCACGATACAATAAAAAAAATTGTCAAAACATTGCAATAAATCAACCTTTAATAAAGTTAAAATAAAATAATTCAAATGAGTACTTACCGCAACGACTTTTGTGTCTTTTTCTAAATTTGATTCCAGTGGTAGCAACAGGTCAACATAAAAAGCTTTCAACTGTAAAAAAAACCCACTTAAAATAAATAATTTTAACATATCAGTTATTTTAATTATATGAGTAAAAAATACTTAGCCTATGTATTCCAATATTGTTTTACAATAAAAGTTTCGTTTTTTTACAAACCTATAAAGTCTTATATCCTTCTAAATAAAAGAGAATGCTTACAAGTGTTACTTTCTTTTTTGCCTTTTTTAAGGCTTCTAGAAAACTAAATACATAAGAGAAGACATATATGAAACGGAAATTCTTAGTATAATGCCCTATAACACGTTTTTATTTCAGATTTTGTAGATATATCTTATAACTTAGGCTATCCTTAAAAGTCGTTTTTAGTTTGATATTCTCAATTAATACTGAATGAAATTAAATCAATCTACTGTTACGGAAAATAAGAAGTACAAAGCTACTTTACTTATCTATAACTTTAAAGAAAAAATAGTATAAAAGAAATGTCTTATTCATTCAAAGAATAAAAGTTATGAATAGTTGACACAATATTAACATTGAAAAAAAAAATATTTTAATCAAATCATAATTTAGCACTTTAATAATCACTGTTCCTTTTTTTTTTTTTTTAAAAGAGATGTATCAAAATATCTTAAAATTGGTTTTTATTTACATAAAAAAATATTTTTAAATAGTTTTTTTGCTTAGTTATGATGAGGTTTAGTTCGTGAGAAAAGTTACAATTGAAAATTTGTTGACATTAAATTAAAATACTCATAGTCTCATATATTCTACTTAATATCATTGTCCCAATACATTGAAATTGAAAATAGCTGCACCCAGCCTACGAATATCTTTTGTTTGTTGGCAAAAATATTACATACTCAAGCAATTTTTTTCAGTTATTTCAAAAACCAGAATTTTTTTTAAAAAAAATTCAAAATTCAAAATACTTTTGATAACTTGTAACACTTATTAAGGGACACGTTTTCGCATCAAAACAATGTCTCATACATAATTAGGTGATATGAAGAAAGGAGCTAAAGATAAATATCTTTATTAGACCACACTGATATTATCTTAGTCCATAAAAATAGTCCTTTTAATGAAGTGTTTATCAAACCCATTTTTTTTGCAAAAGAAATAACATTTATTTCGAAAATTTTAGGAGATCTAAGCTTTAAGTAAGTAACAGTCCACCGTGCTGTTAATAACACTACATTCTAAATAAAATCTTTACATTTTAATACTCATATAATTTACTCACTTTGGGAATATGGAACTTTAAAATAAAGCTTATTATCCAATTTATACTAGTTTTTGAAACAATGACTTATTCACAAATAAGTATATTAGGTCAAATTCAACTTAAAAAAGTTTTAAAACATGGAAATTCTTATCCATATGTTTAACTCGTGAATATATGCATGGTTTCAGAAATGAATATAGGTATGTTTCAAATTTCAGTAAAAACTTACTTACCCAGATTTTTGTATTTTTTACTCATTTTTGAAAATTTCGTTAAAAGAGTGTTCATTAAAGCACTCTTAATATTTTGTGAGAATCAACGACATTGAACAGTTATGTTTAAAAAAAAATATGGAAAATTAAACCAGCCTCGGGAAGAGTAGCAGGTGAATCCAAAAGAAAAAAAAATATAAAAGTTTTAATTTACTTTTAAATTGACCATTTTGCTTTTTCGCATTCAAAATAAAAGAAATGGAAATACGCATTTACATATTTATTTGATTTTGTTCGTAAATGTGCAAAGCAATGAAAAGTGACATTCGAGTATATTTTAAATTAAATATTCTCAATGCCAAGTTGTTCATTCTTTTGTGAAACTAAGTGAACCTTTAAAAAGAATCATTCTTTTGTGAAAAAATGCGTTTATATTAATGTTAAAATATGTTTTTAATATTAATATAATTTTAACGATCATTTTATTACATTAACTCAACTTTTAAACCAAAAATTTCAACTTACAAAACTTTATATGAATCCTTTGTTCATGATACTCAAATTCAATGCCTCGAATTAACATTTACATTAAATTGTTTCATCAACATCAAAACACTTACTGTACTTGTTCATTTAACTTTTGTTATAGGCCTTAATTAGGCATTTTATTGCGTTTAATATTTCTTATAGCTTGTTAAAACTGTCATTAAATCTTAATTGAAAAGCTCAAGTTTGGCCAGTTCTTTCTACGTGAAGAGATTCAGTCCTGTATTTATGAATTTACAGTTTATGACCAGTATCGATTGCGTAAAAATATCAATAGACATGATAATATCTTCATATCCCTTTTGGAACTATAATAAATTTGAGTTTATGATCGCATGATAAGTTAATTACATATTCATTCTTCGTCGCCAAGCAATAAATAAATGTTTAATTTATGGGAATTGCACTTTTTATTGCTTGCGTTAAATTTTTATCTCAAAATGCAATAAATTCTATATATTTGTCAAGGAAATTTAATTAAAAGAATTTTAAAATTAAGTTAAAAACATAAACTTTCTTTAGAGTACTTTGTGCTTGGTTAATTTTTTTATTTAATAGAAAAAAAAGCTAAATTTGAATTGAAACAATTATTTTCCGACTTTTTCGCACAATATTTATCTTTTCTATCAAAAAATGTTTTGACAATTTCAGTTTTTTTGCTCATTTTTGTTGAGGCAACTTGAAATCTATAACTAATCTATATTTTTACATGCGAAATACTTCACTTTTGAGACTTATATTTTTACAAACTTAAAAAATATATTTAATAAATAAGAATATAAAGGAGGTACATTGTTTATATACAGCTAATTTAAGAAAACATACTTACAATATTTGTTTGCTGAGAATGGATTTCTTTGTGTACTTCAACAAGCTGCATCAATGCTGTACCTATTAAAAGATTAAGGTTACTAAATAATGTTAAAACTTATTTTAACTATCTAAAATTAGTGGTGTAATTAACTTTTTTAACACTTTTTATTAAACTTTAATGCAAAACTAACTGTCCATTAACAGCATATTAAGCTAAACCTCATAAACTAATTATGCTCACCACTTCCGTTTCGTAAATTATAAGTTTATCTTTCAAAACTTTGTTATTAGACTCTTAACAAAAAAGTTAATTACGTATATCGCATGCCATGGGAAAACAAATTTCACGACGACATAAAGCAAATTAAATTTTTCAAAAACCACAAAAAAAAAAAAAAACTTCTCAGAGATTAAATCTCCCTTTCATTGTTTGTCGACCAGTTCTTTGGACACCCAAACTTGACGTTCTACAAAGGTCTGTGGAACGAGAAATAAAAAAAACCCTATGAAACTTTGTTTGAACAGGTTCAATTCAGTGAAGTTTCTGACATCTATAATGCCGTCCACGTCTAAATTAAGCTGTAATGTCTACACAGTGCAGCACAGTCCTTCCAACCAGAAATACGTCTTAATTAAATATAAAGCGCTTTACTTCATTAGTTTCGGTTCTTAAGCCTAAATGTGAGTTGGAGGGAAGCAGAGGGAAAAAATTAGCAGCCAGGGAAATAAAAAGGGAAATTAGTAGCCTTGATTTAATGAGGATCGTTTGCGGAGCCGAGTTAAATTAAAAGATGAAAGAGTGAAGGAAATAATCTTATTGGAATGGAAGGATCAATGGTTGATTAAAAAAAGAATAATAATCAAAAGTTAATCACGTGAAACATTAATGCCGCACGTAGTTTTTTGATTATTTATGTGAATGCATTAAAAGTTTATGACCTTTTTTTGGGTAAAAATTTTACATGAAAGTGCTAAAAGTAACGTACATTTACCATTTAATAAATGTTTTTAATTATAGATTCTATCACTTTTTAAAATAAATGCAAGTAGTTAATGGAACTTTTTAAATATTTCAACTTAAAAAAATGTGTTCGTTAATTATAAACATTAAAAGTGAAAGTGAAAAATACTATATCATAAGTTACCTTTTATGTTTTCTTCATAAATAATTACCTTCGTTTAGAAGAGGAAATTTTATTTGAACGCAGTTGATTATATAATATATAAACTTAATTATATAGAGAGTCTTCGGAATGGATACAGTCGAGGTGCTTATTTCGTTGTTTTAACGCAGGAAAAGAAACTCTTCCATATTTTCTAAAACTATCAAACTTTTTACAAGTTTAATGTCATCACTATTTTAAAAAAAAATGACGTTTTCGTACAAATAAACTTAAATAAATTAATTGTCACATAAAGAAGACAAAAGCGTTAATATAATTTTGAAATTTAACTCCTGTTATATAAAACTTACCCAGATACTTCTTAAAAACCCTAAACAAAATAGGCTTAGCTAAACGTTTATTAAAATCAAAAAAACATATACCAACCAACTATAGCAGTGCATTATATAACATAGATTCATTGAATGATTTGTTTTATTTTAATTTAATATCATATCACTTTTCACCATTATGAAATATCAAATTTAAATAATTGTAAAGGGAGTTTTTTAATATATGATATAAATATTTGCATTTATTTCATTTTTAACGACATTTATCTAAAATGTATGAAACTGTTTATCAATGTTATTATTTTAATCAGTCTAAACATCCAAACCGAATACTTTTAGCATGTAAGCAACAATTATATATGTTTGCATATGGAATTATCAATTTATTATTGTTTCACCTCATAAAAACAATTTATATCCTGACATCTGAAGATTTAAATCAAAAGCACGCCTCAATAAACTAAACGGCCGCCCTACATTGTATTGTGTTTCATAATCTTATACTATCTATCTAAACACGTTTTGCTAAATTTCATGGATAAAATATGTATAGTCTACAGTAAGAAATAGACAAAATTCAATATCTAATATTATTACATACGATATCAGTCCTTTTACTATTATGGTACAGATATTTATTTTTTTACTAGATTTCATCATCGATACTATAATTTATTCCATATCTTACATATCTTATGATTTACTGATACATATTTCAAAATTTGTATCCGAATATTTATATCTGATCATTGTATTTGACTCCAAAACACGATTCGGTAACTCGAACAATACCACGCCGATTCTGGCATTCCCCATCCCAATAAATATCGAACAGGATTACTTAAGTCGCGCAGTCGGTGACAGGTTATGGCCCATATATCTAACCAATAAGAAACACGGGATCTCCGCTACTCCATAAAAAAGTACGTGGAAAAAACGGTGGGGAGTTCCCGGATATTTTTTTTTTTTTTAAGTAAGGGGTTCTTTTATAGCAAGGGTGGTGGTAAAGTCCGATCCCACTGTTGATATTTATGAAGAACACCGTATTTACACTCCGTGCCAACCTAACTTGGGTAAAAACAAAGAGTAAAAAGGCAGAGGGAAAAGCGCGATTGGTCCGGTAGTTGGGAACTCTTGTTAGGTAATGTTTACATACAAAATGATATGAATACAATTTAACCAAAATACACTTTTCATTCTGATAAAATTACCAAATTTTCTCAAATAATATTCAAATCTGTTAGACTTTAGACGAAATTAATGTTTTAAACATGTTTTCTGGATGGATTGGCAAATAATTTATGGAACTCATTACTAGCGCGGAATGATATTCCCCACAGCATATTTCTATTTACTCAACTTAGGTTGGCAAGGAGTGTTGAGATATTGAATATAAAATTTTAGTTCCAAAGACCGTGACTTAGGTGTTTTTTTAAAGCACGATATCTTTCGATGTATTATTTAACTATTTTATATCAATCAGCAATAAAAATAGTTTAAACCAAACAGTTATGAAGCACACAAAAAACTAATAATTTAATTCTTAATTTTTGAAGCTTTAAAATAGCCATGTTCGACTTTTCAATCTTCCTGAAAGTAACATTATTTTAAAATTTCCAAAATTCACAATTAAATAACCAGATGAAATTTCATTCATTTCATCTCAATTTGTTTTTATTTTGCTGATATTATTTGTATAATACTTAATTAAAACGTATATGCTAAGTAATACATCATATTTACAGTACATTATGTAATCCAGTAATTAAAACATACACAAATTGAACGAATAACCACCAGAAAATTAAAAAAATACACCAATAAAAAAGTTTTATAGATGCTTTTCGTCCTTTTTGAAGTCGTTTAACTTTTGCGTGGAAATAAATTGCATTAATAAATTAATGCACAGTGTGATAAAATACTATGGAAAAATATAGGAAATTAAATAAGAATTAACACCTAATAAAAAAATTCCACATGCTTTGATGATGTTACACTAATATTAGATATGATTGCATACTTTTTTAGGCCTCTATTAAACCCCTTGGTAAAGTTGATATTCAAGCATCGCGCGTTGTTCGCGGCAGACTAAGAGATAGATTTTGCTCAGCATGCGCTACGCTAAGGTGATTATTTGAGACGTACCAAAACCATCAATATCAGGCAGAGTTGAGCTGTTACCTTGCTGCTTTTATGGCCATTAAAACACGGCGGAGGTTAGGGGGACTTACTTTCTTTTTTTGTATTTTTTTCTTTTTGGAAGAGTCTAGAACAATTTCTAAATTAAAGAGAAAGGAGAAAACAAGAGATGCTAAGCTCTTTTTAGGGGACTCTTAATTTTAATTTCGTTAACGCTTCCTCTGGGAGAAGAGATGATTTAAATCAGTAAGGGAGGAAGATTACGGGGAAAGCGTATCTTTTGGATGTGTTTTTCTTATTACTCTGGGCATTAAGAGGTGCATATCTGATTGCTCTGTCTTTGTTATTGTGTTAGCGGATCCGTATCAGTTTTAATTTGGGAAGGGATGGAAAAGTGGGACTCGGTTTTATCGTTACTTTTTGTAAGTATTTTTTCTCCTCCGTTTTCCTTGGTTGAGGTAAATTGAAGCTTATTATCAAATTGAGAATATTACAGAGTTGCCAGAAAATAAGGGTGGTAATTTAACGATGATATACAATGTAAACTTTAGCTTAGTGGAAAAAGGGAAGTTCCGTAGTTATATTACGATCATCTTTCCTACTAATGGGATACAGAAAAATATTTTTAAAAGTAGTTTGATGTTTCAGCAATTTTGTTTTTGAATGTTTTGGACTTGATATTTTTGATCAATTTAACTATTAACATTTCTGCTATAGTATTATGCACGTATTGGGACAAAAACTTAATTTAACGACAAAACTATTTTTTGCAATGGTTATGGTTAGCAACATGTGTACACAAAAGTTTACTATTTTTACGAATTTAATTATTATAAAGAATAGTATATTTTTTAAGAAGAGACATATTTTTGTTATTTGTATGTCTCAAAAGTATATGTATCTGTAAATATTTGCAAAAAAAACTCGCTTGCTTTATAGAATTAGTTTTTTTTAACCTTTTAAGTTTTGCATTATTACAAACAGTTGGTGATATCAAGAACGTGTGATCTGTCTACTACCACCCCATTCCATCTCATAGTCTCATATATTAAGGATTCTGCTATGCCATATTCCACTGCACATAACTCAGCCAAACAATTAAACTGTTCATATTCCTGTTCCATTCACCCCAACCGAACCCTCATTCGAACCACCGCCTCTACCAAGCAACCTTATTGTCTTGACCAAGAGCAACCTAAACAATGCCCACATGTGTGGCATGAAGTCTCACTTTCTCAGACGACAGGCCCAGACAAAAGAATTTTTAGAAGAAGCGAAGAAAATCTATTTCTAGAGAGGAATATTGGGGCGGACAGTAATCACAAACACCCCTTGGCGGAATGTCACAGCCACTTGCTGCCGGCGGCCCTTCTCGTGAGAGGATGCCGGTGACAGTCCTCTGCCTCCAATCATCCTTCATTCTCTCCGACCGCATCACTTGCTCTTCTGCATCCCCATCCCTTTCAGTGATACAAGCTGGGGAGGAGGGATGAAGTTATTTATTGGGAGTGGTTACTTGGTTATGGTGTAAGAGTTTCATCAGCTGGGTTTTGGTAAAATTTAATGGCAAAAATGAAAAGGTTTTTCAGGGAAAACGGATTTTCTAAAAAAAATTAAGAAATTAAAAATTTAGTAAGAATTTCAAAATTAAAACAAGTAATGGTTAAAAACTAAAACTCTTGATTTTAAAACTAAACAAAATATTTTAAAAGGTGTTATTTCGATTATTATTTATAATAATATTATAATATTGGGGGATAGAAATTGTCGAAGTTAATGTTCTTAGATTTGCATCCATACAATAACTGCTTTATTTGACAGGCATGATTTTTTATTTTCTTCATGTTCAAAAAAAAGTATTTGCGCCCCAAAATATAGCATTTTAAAAGAATTTGTGTTATTTATAACGCAAATAGCAAATATTTGCTGTTATAACTTCATCATTGTTAATATATTTTTTTAAAAAAGAAATTTAATAGAAATTCCCTTATTGCGGATGCAGATAATGAACATATAACTGGCAGCCATAACAATAAACTTACAACATTAGCACTCTCATATTGATATAATAAGACTGAACAGTAATTAAAGTATTTAATAATCCACAGAAATTTTTGTTGTTACAGGAAAAATACCAGTTTATAAAACACAATCTGATCTTTCTTTCTCACCTTGTGAAACTCGTATCGACACAGGAAAAATTTATGCATTTGTTTTGTTCATTTTTTTACTCTTCACTCTGAGTCCTTTTGTTAAATATGTATCACAAGTACGAAGTTTGTTAGGTTAATTGATAAGAAGATGGATGTTGGTTTGAAAGGGGGGAATGATGTTAATTTCCTGTTACAGGATGGGAGTCAGGAGCTAAAGGTTTATCAATTAGTGATAAGGTTGTTTTTTTAGCGCCGGCTTTAGGAGATGTTATCTTTGTGGTTGAATTTGTTTGACAGGTGTTGAAGTCAATGTGGCTATGAAAGATAACGATGACGAAGTTGAAATTGACTTTGTTAAAAAGTTTTAGTTTTTTATTTTTATTTTATATTGCAAAAGAAGTTTGATGTGTTTTTTCTTAAGTGTTGATTGAAAATATTTTTTGGTGTTAATTTTTAAAAAAGTAAATATATTTTTAAGGTATAAGAAGAATTGGCCGGGGGCTTGTTTTCCATGTTGTTTCTTTAAGGTTGCATATTTTTTTTTTACTTATGCTTGTTTTTGTTAAAGTAGGATACTATAGCCTTTCTTTAACTTTTATTTACAAATAAGGTTTTTTTTCCATAAAGTAAATCTAGCATTTTATAGGGAAAAAAGATAAGGTGTCGCAAAATTTTAAGGAAATTTTCATGTAATACTTTGTAACTAATGTAATAAGTAAAACCATACAAAAAAGCATGGGTAAAAGTAAAGGTTATAACTTTTAAAACTTTATTCTTACACGAAATAAAGTTTAAAATTCTTTTAAAAAATTTAATCTATGAATACTTTTTCAAGTGTAATATTACGGAAAAAAGGAGTTTGGCAAAAAAATTTAACTAATGATAATTAATAATCTATATACATAAAAGGCGACTTCTGTTTGTCTGTTTGTTTGTATAGGACGCAAAAACTTAAGAACCACGCAACAGATCGTCACGAAATATGGGACAAAAATTCATCTCATCTCCAGAACAAACATAGGATAAGAATTTATCAAATCAGACCATTCCTTTTATCGTTTTCGAACGTTTTGAGGGAAAAAGTACACCACTTTCGCTAAAATCCAATATTTTTTTCTCTTTCGTGATGCCATCAGGCAGTAACACTTAAATAAAACTTTTTAGAAAACAATTGAAATTGAAAATGTTTAATTTATTTAATATTTGTTCATTGCCTTCAGAAACTAAATTAATAATTTGAAAAAAAATAGTTGGATATGTTTCAAGTTACGTAATCTTACCAGTCTTCATTCTATTATTTTATTGTGTATATATGATTTTAATTATGAATTTTTTAAAAGCATAGTTAAGCTTTTACTGAACTATGTTGTTTTTTGAAGGCCGTCGCACTACAGATGCATATTAGGGTTTCACGTCTTCCTTTTTTCGCCAAATACTTTGCCAAACTCGCCAAAATATTACAAAAAACGTGCAAAAGAGCATTTTTTTTTTAAAGAGCTGGTTGGTTGTGCGATGGTCTTTGCACCAGAGCTGAATGGGTGTAATGGTAGTTATATATTTTCCTTGCCAAATTTTTCAAACACGCCAAATGAGCTAAAATGTTTTTATTCGGGAAATTACTATGACATTATCTGTTAATTTTATAGCAATTTTCAAATTTTGAATTTTTAATGTAATATAAATAGCGGGATTTTGTACTTTAATAACGAACGGTATCAGCAACATAAGCTTATTAAAAAGCAAATAAACTTATAAAAAAATGCAAATCGTTTGTTGTTTGCTGGAGTAGCTTATTTTTAATTCTTACTGATTATTTGTTTTTACTTAAATATGTATTCTCTTTAATTTGAGCTTCTTATCAAAGATATTTTTGAAATTAATATTCATCATTACTATATCCAAGATGGGTAATTAAATGGAAAAATTACTGGGTAATCTTCATATCTTATGTAACTCAAATGAAAGAAAAAATAGTTAAATTGATTATTAAATTATTTTTTCACCTCAACCCGTGCAACGTCGAGTATAACAGCTAGTATATAATAAATAATAGCTAAAAATATGTATATAATTCTTAAATAATAATTATAATAACGTTATGTTTAAAATGAACCTCATAAAACAAATTCTTTTTTTTGTTTAATATAAATTTTAATTAAATGCAATACTTTATCTCTGCCTTAGTAAACTTTTCCAGAATAAACTACTCTTCTAATTATCATTTTTAATCAAACAACAACTATTTCCAAAACTATCACCACTATCATTAAAAAAAAACACGACACCCTTCCAATCAATAATCAGGTCCTTAACACAGCCAAGTAATCACCCTTCCCGATCCGGAGCCCTCCCGATATTAATTTAGCCTTATTGAAGCTCCCTCGTAAACGCCCGCTTGAGCCTCGAAATTTACGCCCAGGCCATTACGGGCACCACCGAAAAAAAAAGGCATTAAAGTGTCAATTACGGTGTCACATAAACAAGAGCGTGTCCAATAAAGCTGGTCTCGTCTTGCAGTTTCCGGTACTGGACTGGATCCTGCAATTAAGGAATGTTCCTCCGTTTATCGGCTTTTTATTTATTGTTTATTGTTGTTAAGTTGGTGAGGACTCGGAACTTCTATTTTTCCAATCAGTTGCTTCGAGGGTTTACTGTCTTAAGAAAGTGGGAGTGCTCAGTAAATATGGGGATTTTTCGTCTATTTATTTGGTATTGGTTCGATGAAATACAAGTTTTTATAGTAGAATATAAAACATATATTAGAGGAAATAATGTACAGTTATAGGGTATTTAGAGTTCATTATTAAACTGGTATACTAAAAATAGTTGCTAGTAATAAGATGCATGATTTTAAGGTAAAAATTAAGTTTCCAATAAGCCAAAAAATAATAAGACTGTGAATTTTACAGCCCTATTACTAAAGAATGATTTTTTACTTTCCACATACGCTTATAACGCAAAAGAAGAAGATATTATAATCGTGCTGACCCTCTGCTTATCTGCCTGACACCCATTTTCACATTACGAACCACAAATCAAACATAGAACATAGATATGAAATACACCAAATTTTGACAAAAAAAAAATCATTCTAATTTATAGTTTATAAAGTAAACGTAATTTTTCTTTTTCACATTTCAGCATGCTTTAGTGAAATATCATGGCTTAATATTCCCTATTCGTTTTTATGCTTTATGAGACTGGTGTTGTTTTCGTTTTCAAATAGTATTTGAAAAACAATTCATGTAGCTGATCTCCGTAGGTGATACATAAGTTTCATAGTATTCTATGTTGATACTATGAAATCTTTTGCTTCTTTTTAAGAGGGAGCCTTGCTACATTTTATTGTTCAAAATAGCTTACGTCTAGGTAGCTTACGTCTATTATATAGTGTTGGTTCACGCAACGGTCTGGTACGTTGTCTGGTACGTACAAACGAAAATTGAGTTCTCCCAACCAAACTGTTCGGTTGCTATAGGACTGACAGGACTGTCTAGTTGCTGGAACCAAACACGTTTGGTTAGAAGAGTTCGGCTGGCGCAAACGACTAGTTCGGTCGAGAGAACTACTCTGATACCGCGTAGTTTAGTTCTCACACTGAGTTTAGTTGTCTCAACCGAACTCATTGAGGCAGTCTGGTCCCGTTGACTAAGATCGTTCAATCGAACGAGTATAGTTATGGTAACTGAACTGGTAGGTTTGAAAGAAACCACCAGTTTGGCTGTGCCAATTAAACACCCTTCAACCGAACTTGGTTGAGTTGCAGGACCAGCACCATTTTTTTGCGTGTTCCCAGTAATTAAAAAAATATGTATAGTAGAAAAAAAAAAGTTTAAAAAATTCAGGTACAGAATGTTTTTAGAATTTTTGAATCCTAACTTTGCATAAGCAAGAAAAATTAGATTTGGATAAAAAAAATGCCATTAGAGAAGGCTCTCTCGTTTAGCGACTTTCATTTGATTAAGTTGTTGGAGGTTTTTATTTTTCCAATAAGTTGATTCACAATTTTCTTTTCTAAAATAAGGCACCGGATTCATTAAAAATGGAAACATTTCTTTCGTTCATTTTGTATTAATGTATTCTATTTTCCGATAGTTTATGAAAAAATAACTAATTCAAACTTTTGAACAGATTTTTAGAACTGAAACATAAAATGAATAATGTGCAATCTTTTTCCTATTGAACTTTTGAAAAGCTTCGCAAATAATACCTTTCAACTAACCACCGATTTGGGGTTGAACCATCTATTTGAGGTTTGTTCGTTTATTAATCATTTTAAAAATTTATTTTGAAAATAGAATTCTGTCTCTTAGCTAATCACTGGTATTTTTTATAATTAATTTAATTTTTTTAAATAATTACGTTCATTTATAATAAAGTAATCAATTTTTAGTGCTAACCATTCATTATACAATTTAGGTGACTTTTCTTATGAAAATAATTTTAGCAGCTCAGCACGTTTGTTGATTATGGACCTCGCTTATAAACGAGTGTTCATGGTTTCAAATACAGGATACTCCATAGATTTATGTCAGAGGAAGTTGGTCTTTAACTAAAAAAATAACCAAATCTCGTAGGGATCATCTCTTCTTTTTCCTGGTAAGAGTAAATTTCGTTATTTCAATTATTCTCTTCATCGTCTTTTGTGTATCTTATACTATGAATGTATCTTGTCCTTTTATAAGTATTTTATAGGTGTCCTTTTACAGATCAGGCAAGACCCAACCAGTCAAGATAACATTTACGGAAAGTAAACTTTTGTTTAAGAATAAATAAAAATAGTGGCTATGTCACTTTTAGTGAAAACGAAACTGTCTAGATAATCCAACACAGCATTCATTAGGGAATAACCTAAACGTCCATCTACAAAAACACTTCACACAAATGTCCATCTACCACTCAAAACCTTAAAGAACCACTTCTAAACCTAAAATTGCTATTTTAATATTAACCACTCTTTCTCAGCAAAAGTCACAACAGCCATATTCCATCACTACATATTAGGCTTCTGTTGGGAAGACGAAAAAAATATTCTTCTTCATCTTCTATTTATTAGCAGTGTAATATTTCTGCAGGGGAGAGCCGAGTCTTTATTTCAGTTTGTAAAAGGTTTAACTTACATTTTCATCGAAAACATGTACTTGTGGTTACTTGTACCGATTTAAGACTTGCTTTCTACAAAGTTAATTATTATATAAAAGGTTTAAGGTGTGGAAATGGTGCTTTATGTCGAATGAAAAAAAATTATTCGAAAATTTTATACTAAACTTCTCAGAATATCATTGATTTAGCATTAAATACGATTTGTTGTATTAATTTTAGATAAGTTGTTTTGTTGAATTAATTTTAGATAAGTTGTTATTAGGAGAAAGTCTCTCATAAACATCAAGGTAATCAAAAGACAACTTTGAAGAGTTCAGATACACTAGAAATATGCCTTGCTCTAAAAAATTATTAGTTTAGGAGTACAAAGTTATATAAATCATTAAATGGCTTTCCTTATAAATCTTAATTTTTTCAACATTATTTAGTACATACAATTATTTTAACTATTATTATAAAGCTCATTCAATACCATATATTGTTTTAAAAAACATTTTGTTGAATTAATTGGGAGTATCTATTTTTTCTACCAAATATATATTTTTTATTCTTCTAATTTTTCATGCGATTACTCAAAGAAATTTTGAAGACATCCAATTTTGCCTAGTCTGAATCGAAAGAGTGTCTATAAAATGCACATAAAGACACCTACAGTGTTAGGTTTTCAATATTAAGTCAACACGCGTACAGTTTTTTCTCTAAAACGGACGTCAATTATTAACACCTATTTTCAAACTCCCTTTTTAAAAAAATTAACCAATTTAAAATTTATACCAATACATTTTCTATCAAATAACTGTTTAAAACAATGAGGTTTTAACTGAACAAAATTATTTGAAATACCAAACGAAAAAATTCGAGTAACAAAGCGATCCTTGAACAATTTGACACAACAATTTTAAAATTACAATTTTGTAACAATAAATAATAATATCTTAGAACTAACATTTTTGCAATCTAACAAAACAAAATTAGTTCATTTGAGCACCAATAGTTTACCGCTATAGTCTAACAACATGAACATTTGGGAAACAATATTTTAATAATCTAATAAAAAACAATATTTTCGCGTTAATTGTTGGTTACAGCAACGCCAAACCAACCTAACGCTATGTGTAACCGTTTGGGAAGAGACCGGGCAGCTTTTCTTCGTCCCACGGGGTTGGGAAGGGATGGCCAGTGCATTAACTTCTTTTATCAATGGCATCTCGGGGGCCGGGATCGGTGGTATTTACAAAAAATGCTCTCTCACCCGCAAGTTTCCTGGAGCCGTAATCAGAAATCCATTAACTGACTCGGAATTAATTCAAGTAGTTTTTGTTTTTGTAAAGGTATGTAAGCGAAAAGTTCTTTGCAAATATGGAATGTGTTGTGCTTGTATCGAGCAGTTTTTATGACGGTAAACCTAATGAAAACGAACGAAATATTGAATGCTGTACATTAAAAAATAAATAAAACGGTGCAGCCTTTGCTTTATTTAGAAATTAAAACAAAAAATAGTGGTCAATATAAGTTTTGCTTGCTAAGAAAATAGTAAATTGTAATTGCTAACAGTTTCAATCATAAAGGTTTGTGGACTTATGAAACAATTTGAGCCGTAACAAAATACTGTTATCAACATAAAATATAAATAACTGTATTGTTTTTAAATAAAAAATTAATCTTAATAAAGTTATATAAAAAAAGTTATATAAATAATTACTTTCTAAACTCTCCGCCTCTTTGTAAATATATATTAGAAGGTAACCACATTCCATAAATAATATATTATGTGAAATCGAGTCTGTTTTATACCGTAGTATAAACTGGGGAAAATAACAGACCACGAAAGAAATCAAGCAAACTTGGAATTCAAATGGCGATAAAATACGCCACGCAATTCAAAATCGGAACGTTTTCTTGATGGCAACTCCATCAAAGGGGTTGAAGATGTTTTTTAAAAGGACAGAAGACTATTTCCTGTCACGGGGTTTCACCTGGTAACAGATAGTCGCCCCGTTCTTGTATGGAACTTTGCCACGTTTTTCAAGCATAAAAAATGATCCTGGAAAAAGACAATGTGCGCCACTGTCCAAAGAATAGTTTAAAAGAAAGGGCAGTTTCAAAGAAATCGCCTTACTAGAAGTGGCGTCCGTTTGTTTTGTGGATGTTCGAAATACCGAATAGAACACAAGCCTACCCATACAGCCACCATTGTCTACAAGATATCTATTGGCAATCTACGTGATCCATTAGCCATTCGAGATGTATATTGGACATCTATTGCATATCTGTCCCCAAAATCTATTTTTTGGATATCTATTAGCTATCTCTGTGTCGACTAATTTAGACTTAGAGATTTGGGACTTCTAATAGATGAGCATCAACTCCTATTTATTAGATATCCATATTCTGGATGTCTACTAGACGTCCTGGTTGTTATATTTTTCGACTTACCAAAATTATATGTCTATTAGATGTCTAAATTTAGGAGTTCAAAGATATTTGGTCTTTGTGTTAGATTCTTCATAAGAAGATAGATTTTCGAGAGCTTCGCAAAGAATTTTGTCAACTTTTCTTCACATGAGCATATCCACGATTAGCCGATACGAGGATACGTCTGTACATCTTTCGTATGGCCTCTAGAAATTAACATGCTCTGGAAATTTTAAGTTGCACTTCCACCAGTAACAGTAATCCGTTTAAAATCATATTGATCTATATAAGCTCTATATAAAGATACTAAAATCAATTACTAATGCACATCTAAAGTATATATACATATATCTCTATTAGACGTCTATTACAACTAATAAACGTCTTTGAGGTCCATGTTTGCTCCGATTCCAACTTCTTATGGATATGAATACCAAAATAAGAAAATCTGTGATAATATGCACTCAGCCTTATTATTTGCTACTGTATGTATTTTTAATGTTTGCTAGATATAATTTATAGCAATAACTGAAAACATCTTTACTTCATTTTAAACCTATAACCATATAAAAAAAGGTAACTTTTTTTTCAAATAAAAACTTTGTGTATTAAATCCGTCAATGAACGAAATATTAAAAATAAATCTGAGTATTTGAGAATTGATTTTTAAATGGAGTATTATTTACAATAAAAACTATATACCACATAATTATCCGTTTTTTCCTTTACGCACGTTCAAATGTATTATTAAAATGAAAATAAGGATTTTGCATTAAAAAATATACATATGGTAAAGTTCTTGTATTTTATTTTGAATATCAATTGTTGGACATTTATATCTATTTAAAAAAAACGGTTAAGATACGCGAAAGCTTGCTTAAAAGTACTGAAAGTCATTTATCGATTAATGGACAATTCCCACATTTTTTTATTATTTTTTTATTCGATGCAGGATGTCGAAAAAAAAATATTAGTCCAAGCAAAAAAAATTTCCGATGCGTATTTATTTTTTTATTCAATTTCAAAGTCGGGCTTTCGAGAAGCGCGCGAAAATCACTCAAAAGCGCTGTGACGTCAGCTTTTACAAAACAGTCACGTTGACATGGCCGATCAGCTCTGCTCTGATTGATATTGACATTTGTGTGAAACTGTGAAGAATGCGATGCAATTAGTTTCGTTTGCTATAACTATTTAAACATGTCATATCGGTATTGCATAGTTCCTGAGTGCCATAATACTGCGGTTACTACCCCAAAAAAGATTTTTTTTATATTCCAAGTTGTCCTGAAAGAAGAAAACAATGGATAAAGGCTATAACGTGATCCCCTGTTTCGCCTAAATCGTAAGCTGTAGACAACTTTCTTTGCAGAAAGTATAGATAATAGCTCATTGTAAAAGTTTAGAAACAAAAGTTTTTTTTTTTTTTTTTTTTTTTTTTAGATTTCAGCTACTTTTCTTTAATGTTTGAGTTATTAATTGCATAATTGTTTGTTGTTCAAAAAGTTATAGTAAAAAGCGACAGTTTAAATATTAAATAATAGATGGCAGCACGAGTGCTTTGGAATCTATGTTCTAAATACATAAAGTAATTAATTAATAGCTTATATTTAGTTATTTTTGGGTTTTTCAATAGGAATTAAATTGAAAAAAAGAATGTATAAATGGTACATGCATTGATGTTAAATAAAATTATAAACTTAGATACAATGATTTTACAAAACTTCAATTGTGTTAGATAATAACGCAGCTTTTGGGTAAGTTGTCGCTCTGCGCTTTGAAAAAGCCTGGTTCCATCGAAATAAATTGAAGAAAAAAGACAATAAGAACAAAAAATAATAGTAAATTAAAAATAAAGACTAAAAATCCGAACGTTTAAGAAATAAAACAAATTTAATAAGAAATCAATTGAAAACTCTAGATAGGTCGTCTGCACGCCGTTGTAAACTTTAGTAAACAAACCCACGAACATAAATGGTGACGTCACAACCGCTCCAACCAATAGCAGAACGGTTAAAACAAGAACTAATTTCTGCGAGTTTTTAAAATTAAATATTAAATTAAACAAATTTTTTTCGATATTTTAACCAGGATATTTGGAATCAGCGTTGTTTTGTCTATTAAGAAGAATAGTTTTGAAGTGTTTTTAAAAAATACGGGAATTGTCCATAGCCATTATTTTAATTAATAATGCTTCAACAAATTATTTAGCTAATATGCAGATGGCAGCACTAAAATATCTTTACAATATAAAGTAAAAAGGTTTCTTTATATGAGCCAAACCAGAAGCCTATCCGTGAACAAAGCGCCAAATGTGTATTCTGGCAACCATGTAACATCTCGCTTGGGGTACTGCTTGCTAGACGAGACCATCAGGCAGGCATCAATGCATGGCATGTACTGGATTGAGATTGATTAGATGGGGTCTCAGCAGGAGGCGCCCACAGCCAGGGTTATTTCAAGGATGGGGCAGAAGGGAGGACCTTCATTTCTCGGAAAAGGAGAGGGTCTTTCAAGTGACCCATACACAAGACACCAGGGGCCATAACGACTCTTCCATGTGTTAACCACAGATAAGAGACGGAAGGTAGCCTTAATTTTTATATTCGGACAATTCGTGAAAATGGCATTCCTGGCACAGCAAAGGAAGATGGAGGAGGAATTTGTAAATTTGTCAAGCCGCATGCCAGTGGTCTGGTAGCTGCCAAAATAATATTCGAAGTGTCCGCAAAATTCAAACTAGAATTAGATTTTAATTAATGGAAAGATGAAGTGAAAGCTTAAACTAAACATAAACCATTAAACATATTTTTTGATGCATTTATAGTTACGAAAAGTCAACAGATGAAAAATAACTCGTTTTGAGGGCGCTATATTTTAATTGAAAATTCAAGCTATTCAAATTATTTAAAGATATATGCTTTGCATTTATTAATGTTAAATAAAAGTGTTTTATAAAGATTAAAAACTTTTAAAACCAAAACTTTAAATTTGTTTTCGACTCAGGTTTCTAAAATATCATGTTTTCACTTATATTAAAAAAAAAAAAAGTGCAACAATTATGCCCCAAAGTATTATCAATTGTGAACAGTTATTAAAACCATATGCATTTAAGATACAGTGAAAACCCAGTTGCCACCATCTGTCACAGCTATATAGTTATACTAAAAATCGTCAAAAACCTGCTGTTAAAAAACAGTCAAAATACATAGCGCTATTAACGCTTAGTAATGTGGAAGATCGAAAAGCTTAGTTTTAAAGCTGTTCAGAAGTATGAATTAAATCAACTATTTTTAATAAAGAATACCTCAATGTAACAATTACAGTTATTTATGGTATTTGAATTTTTGCTTCTGGATGTAAACAATAAATCCCAAAATTTCAATAAGTTTTCATATATTAAATTCATTTTCTGCAATAAAAAATTTAGCAGTGAGATGGACAAATGTGACTTGATCCAAAGGCTTTTAGTGTTTTTCAAATTAGCTGTAATCAATACTTTTCAAGCAATAAAAATAGGAAGTTCAAAAATAAAAAGTTTAAACTATCAAAAATATAAATGCGCTGCTTATTTATTAAAGATATCTTATTTTTTTTTCTATTATTAGTCATTAGTCTGGCTTAGAACGGTAGTCCTTTAACAACCCTAAATAATTTATTACTTTTGAATTAAGTTTTTTGTTGAAAAAAAGTGCAAGTCAACAAGTGATTTTTTACTGTTTCAAAATGCATTAGCTTCCTCTGTTTATAATGTTGGATGTTTTTTGGAAGACTTTTTGTTCACAACCGGGTATCTAACTCTATTATACCATACTTAAAATTGTAGCCTCTCCCCTAACGTTTAAAGTTGTATAGGAAGTGTTCCTTGTAAAAAAAAACTAATTGAATTAACTAATTAAATTACCAATTAGGTAACCATTAAATGATTTTTTAATCGTTTTGAAGTGTAAAAACACAAATGTCATATTGCCCGATAATTATTTTATGCGGTATATTTTCCTAACCGCATAACTCAGTTTAAAAACTCGGATAAACTCAGTTTTAACTCAAAATTGGATTATTGTACTGACCAAATTATGGTCTAGATGCCGTCCCGCTGGCGCAACGGTTAACGTGTTAGCTCATGGAGCTGGTGGGCTCGGGTTCGAGTCCCGATCATGGCATGGATGTTTGTGTCCGTCAATAAATGTTGTTAATTGTCTAAGTGTTTGTGTCGTCTCTTTCTTTGTGTGTCTCTTGTGATTGTGTCATTTCTGGGGTTGAATACACTAGACCTAAGGTCGCAGTGTTCGGCGAACTTGCCCCCCACCAAGAAAGTCATATGTCATGGTCTAGATCGACTCAGAAGTGTATAATGCCGAATTTTGAAACGTTTTAATTGAGAAATAAAAATATGCAAGAAATTCTGCCGTTTTTAGGTCTTTTCCGACATTGTGGGTTGTCCGTTTAGTCAATCGTTTGCAATGCAATCTGTCTCAAGTTATTCATTTTGTAAAGTGATTGTGAGCACCGTTTTTGGCTCTGTTTTCTTGGAATATTTTGAAGACTTTTCTTGCATTAAAATACATTTTTGTCGAATTTTAGATTGCATAAATTTGAGAAAATTAATGTGGGTGAATGATTCTTTGTAACAGTCAACGAAGGGGGTCTCGAGTTACCCTGAGTAACTGTAACTTCAAAACGTCTTGTGGACAAGTATTATTTTACACCTTAGAAAGAACAGCCAACAGTTGGTTGTAATCTGTACTTTTAAATCCATAATAGGCTATTATTGTCATTGATTTTCTTCAGCAAATTTAATTATATTTTTTTACAATTGTAAATTTATTTGCTATCAAAACAATAATTATGTAAAATTGCTGGGATGCAAATTATAGGTAATTGGAAAAAAAGCAGAGGAAAAAAAAAGCTACAGAGAAAAGAAGCTAATTAAAAATAAAAAAAAAACAATTTGTTTGGTCTAATTGCACGTACATTCGTCATAGTTATATGTAGTTGAGGTTGTAGGCTGAGTTTTTAATAAGGATGTTTCTTATTCCTCCATACCAAATATAAAACATAAGGTAATGAAAATAAGGGAATCAAATACCCGAAATGGGGATTTTGTGTTTTCTATACGTTTTGAAAGTGCTTATTATAACGAAAGGGGTTTATAAACAATGGTACGTTTGTAAGTCGATTTGTCTGAAACCACTATACATATAGTTCAGGCTAAATGAGTTACGAGCTTCAAATTTTGTACGCGGGTTTATAGTAACTTCCGGTACCGGACGTCAGTCATAATAAAGTTTTCAAGAAAATTCCACATGCGCAAGGGTTAGAATTTATTGAACATTTTAAGTTATTGAAATTACCTTATTAGTCATATAATCACCTAGAAATGTTAGTATTGATTTATTAAGAGGATTTATCAGCCAACTTTATTTTGATTCTGACTCGCCAGGTGGCGTTACAAATTTTCGCCAAGTGATACGTCTGGCGATTTAAAAAGGGGGATACGTTTCTCTTTCTGGGGAGTGGAACACGGCAAGCTTTCTCAATCACAAGATAAAGATTATTCGATTGTAATCAGGTTTAGACTAACGAAAACTGGTTCCGGTACTCTTTTGCGAGCCCGGACGATGTTCTGGAGGGAAAAAAATTGTGTTGTTTGGTTATGTCTCTTTCATTTAATTTTTATTTGTTTAATAAATTATATTTTTTTTGTAAATATTACGATCTTTCAGGAAACGATTTCTTTTCTGGTTTGCTCGTACTAATACATTATATTTCTATTTATAATTACCGAGATTTGATACCGCTATGAACTGCTCTAAAGTCATCCCTGTAAACTTCGGAATACTAGTTTAGCTTCGGCACATAAACAGTATTGTTCTTAAATGGTCATAGAAGTCTTAAAAATCTGCAAAGAAGGTGATCTTTAATGTAATTTTTTAACTACTCACATATAAGTAGATTTTTTATATGTAATTTTATAAAATTTATTTATTATATAACAAATTTTAAAATTTATGAAACTTCAGCCAAAACTAAAATAAATGATAACAAACAAAACTATTTGAACACATTGGGATTAGGCTTGCGTGCCAAATTTTGAGGTCAAAATTGAAGAAATGAGCAAGAAAATGACTTTATATTGTACAAATATATGTACAAACAAAGACTTGTACCTAAATTCTGAGCTCAATTTTAATTAGAATTTATGTTAAGAGCTTTTTTCTAAAAAAAATTAATAAAAATTTAAGAAAAAAAAGCTCTGAAAATAAATACTTATTAAAATTTAGTTTAGAAATTAGGTATAATGTCTTTGTTTGTACATATTTGTACAATATAAAATCATTTTCTTTGTCATTTCTTCAATTTTGACCTCAAAATTTCACACGCAAGCCTAATCCCAATGTGTTCCAATAGTCTAATGTTTGTTATCATTTATTTTAGTTTTGGCTGAAGTTTCATAAATTTTAAAATTTGTTATATAATAAGTAAATTTTATAGAATTGCATATAAAAAAATTATACTTTTATATTGAGTAGTTAAAAATTGCATGATAGATCAAACTATGCTTTGTAGTACCTTCTTTGCACATTTTTAAGACTATGACCCCTTAAATCTAGTTCCGTACTTTTAATTGTTGGCGTAGCAATCTTTATGTTTGTTAAAACTAATGGCATACTAATGCAAAAGTAGAAACCCCAATGTATAATGAATCTGTCGTATTAGCAGTTTCAAAGGCAATAATAAGGTCAGCAAGATACAAACAAACGCGGGTTTATGGTCTTCAAAAACATGTGCAGGAACCTTTTGTATTGCTAGTGGCAGTTTGTCAATTTGTTCATTCGGTTGCTCTTGTAAATTAGACACTGGTCTCTTTATTACAAGCCTTACTCCCGCCACTAATCTGTACATTCGTTCTGAAAGAAGCTTTCTACATTGCACACCTTTGGAGCCGGGAAATCTTGACGTGTTTTTTGCAACTTTTCAAGGCCTCTAAAATAGCGTCGGACTGAGTGATTGGCACATTAAACTTTCAGTACTCTGCCACCAAACGACACATGTTCTTGAATGTTGCTCGAGAAGTTCTTAAAGAATTAAAAAGCCTACATGTGCAGTTACTTAAGTACTAGAATGAAATTCTCGTCGAAACGCAAGGGTATTATAATAACATTAACTGCCACCTATAACCACTTCCGCACAAGATTTATAACTTCAGAACAAATATAGACTAACCCAGCATTCAGTTACAATTTGAATCTTCAACTCTAAAAATTGGCCACTATAATTACATTTTTTCTTCCGCAAATTAAATAAATAATCTTTATAGTTTGCTAAATTTATTTGCAGTTTGAAGAATAATTATGTAAAATTGAACGAGTCACATCCTGTAGCATCCTTTAAGTGATCTTTGGCAATGCTTTGAAAATCTCACCTTAAATTACACGAGATTCTTGTAATTAAATAACTATCAATAACTAATAATATTTGAAAAAACCTGATATATTCAGAACATTTGGCAATGATAAACATGAAATAACTCCAAATTGCACTGATAATTAAAGGAATTTAATTGTAAATTAATACCAATTAGCTCTTTAAGCAAAAAAAATTAACACTGTGAACCACTTTCTTAGTAAACAAATATAATAAACATTAAAAAAAATCACATTGTTATATATTTTTTTATAACGCCATTCCAAATCGATTTACAAAGAAAAAATTAATAATCTTTAACATTTCAAATAAGGTTTTTCGTGATATTGCTGATGTGGCAACAGTAATTTAAATGACTAAAAATTAAATTCCAATGCTACTTTAATGGGTCGCGTTCGTCGACATGACAAGATGACAGATATCCGTGTGGACGTACAAACAGAAGAACAAAAAGTATGAAGTTAGGTCCCTGCTGTCCTATCTTTCGATGACAAAAATGATTCTTAAGATCTGATGGATAGAACAGATTTCGTCACCGAAGTAAGGACAGACAGACGGACACTTTGGGAAGACTACCATGTCAATACCTTCTTTTCTATTAAAAAAATGTTTCGAATTTAAAAAAAGATTATAAAATATTCTAAAAATAACGTCAGGGCTTCATCCTCATTGACTATACATCCCAGGACCCCTCCCTAAACATTTTTAAATAAACGTTTATATTTCTCCCTTCAATAAACCCACAGACTACGGCCGTCATTTTAGAAATGGTAAACCAAAGGTCACTAAGTGATTCGATTGAATAACTCGTCAAATATTCAGCCAAATGTAACAAAAACTAAAATTTAGGGTTTATGAGGATTCTTAATATTTCTTAATTATAAAATTGGGTGCTGCCATTGAAAATTTTAAAGTTAATAGCATTTTTAATATGAAGACGGCTCCTTATGCAATTTTTTTGTCCTGCAATTAACTCATGATGTTATATAAACACAAAGTCAAAAAGGTTCTATAGGATGACTAACTTTCGAAATAATCACTAGTGGGAACTTTTTCCACAGCTGTACATATCAAAATAGCTAAAAGTATCCAAGCGCCAATAGCCCTCGTGTAGCTCTAGTGCGACGATAATTTAAACCAAATCTAATCTAAAAGTATCCAACCTATACTACAACTAAAGTAGTCAAGTTTAAAAGTCGCGCAAAATTCTTTGGCTGGATTTATAATGAGTTCCGCCCACTTTTCCATGTGGTTTAGGTTTACAGTTTGAATGATTTAGATATTGGCGTTTTTTTCCTTCTACGATTTGGCGACATTTATTTTTGTGTGTCATCAAATTTTAAAATCATAGATTCTCGTTTGTTATGAACTTTTTTGTCATAAAAAGTACTTGAAATGTAAAAGCATCATTTAAATTCTGTATTAACATACAAAGATAATGCATGAGTGAATTATTTAAATTAATAATAAATCTTTTTAATCAATTAAGCCAAGTTGTCCTACAGATGTCGCCACGATTCTCAAAATGAATCTTTTAAAAAAAATTAATAATTAAAAAACTGATTGATATTGTTCCTTCAAATCTTTTTTAAATTGTCTTTCATCCCTATTTGCGTATCTGGTGCAAACAGATCATACGTTTAAAAAATACTTTTCAAGAAACTATGATTTGAAAAATAAAGCATTACGTGTATAGGACTGATAGTCCCTCTTAAACGATAATAGTCGTGAAGAGTTACACATCTCTAGTATTGTCTTTACTATCGCGGCAAATTTGCTTGTCTGCAGTTGTATTTAATGAGGAAATTCTTTGTTGGGGAGATTTCATGACTACGGGTGGACTAGGGATTTATCGGTATCCCACAAACAGGTTTTCAAACAATGGACGGTTTCGTACTTGTCAAGGTTGCTGGTAGCATTTTTGCAATGTTCGCATTTTTAGAAAATGTGTTTTGCAATGGTAGCAGCGAAATTTGCATCCATTAAACTTATTTAGTGATTGGACAAATTCTTGTTTTTTTCTGTTCGAAAAATATCTTTCAAATAAGTTTTTATGATGAAGTGAAAGAATTAAAGTATAAATTACACACTATAAATTGTTATTACACTATTAATACTCTATAATTGGATGCTTATAAAGAATCTCAACTGTAAATAAAATATTGCATAAAACATTAAATTCAAGGGCTTTTTTGATTTAAATAAGTAGGTTTTTGTAACAGTAACTGTTGCTTGAACCGCTTCGACACAATATTCATGCACATTGGAAATAAAATAGTTAACCATAGTAGGGGAAGGTGGGTTCCCTTGGACTTATTTTGACTTTTCAATTTTTAATTTCTTTATTACTTGCAAAAGTGAATAAAAATATTTTTACTTAATACTTTAATTGTTATATACAACATATATTTATTTTTAACATGTTTTTTAAATTATTTCAACTATTAAAAAAATAAACACGGAAAATTGTAATTAGGACCAAGGTACAGCACCGGCGGTGTACCTTGGTCCAACTGATAGTGTACCTTGGACCAATTATTAACAGGTAGAGATACTCAAATTACAGTCCGAAAACCAATATTTATTAGCCGCATAAAATTCAAAAATACATTTTACAACCTATTCTTATTTCTAGCCAAGATTGTAGTGATTGGTTATGTTAGGTCAATTGGCTTAGTAAGGGGTTTTATTGCCTTAGTTTTTTTAGTGCCCTTTTGGCTTTTCAGTTGTAATGCGATCTTTCTCAGGTGTATCCGTTAAAATGCAGCATACAAGTTAAACTGTCATTTCATGCCATAGAAAAACATTTGGCTATATTTCTGTCATAAATTTAAAAAAACAACTCAAATATTTTCTCCTGTGTTTATACAACTAGGCCTAAATGTAAAAAGGAAATTCTGCTTAGATATTTATTATAAAAAAAACATCGTTTTAGATGTTTATGCAATAATTATTTTCTATATTATGTCAACAT
The DNA here is from genome assembly GCA_023701765.1 of Hylyphantes graminicola. NCBI lineage: Eukaryota > Metazoa > Arthropoda > Arachnida > Araneae > Linyphiidae > Hylyphantes > Hylyphantes graminicola. The sequence goes on along the minus strand of CM043111.1, from coordinate 58,213,647 downwards.
GGTTAAAATTTTATGGGCCTACCACAGATCTAAATAATTAACTACAGAAAAATTATTTGTCGCACCATATAATTTTTTTTTACAAATTTCCATTCTACATAATTTTACAAATCAGGGTTGCATATTAATAGCTTAAAACACTTAATTTCTCAAAGGAAAAAATTTACTTGAAATTTAAAAATTGTTTTCAACAATCTGAAGTACATAAGTTCTATAGTAGTGTACCTTGGACCAGTCCAAATAACACTACCTGTATTAGGTTCGAGGTACACCACTTAGATATTAAAAACAAAATAGTTAATCACCATGTTAAGGTTAGACCTAACTTAATTTCAAGCACACAGTTTTATAACTAAAACTTTGCTTAATATTGCATAACCATCGTTTCTGAATAAACACTACATGCAGGGCCGTGTGGTGCTATGATGCAGAGAGGCGGCCGCATCAGGCGGCAATTGAGTAGGGGCGGCAAAATTCGAGATTCTAACCTCCATTTTTTAAAAATAATGTTTCAAAAAAAAAAAATTAGTAACAACGAAATCTGTGTAAAATGAATACTTCTAAATCTTCAAATATAAAAAGAAAAAGAGCGGCAATTCTAATGAGTATCCGAAATAGTGAGAATGAAAATAGATTCTATACAGGCCCGAGCTGGCCAGGGGAAGAGAGAGCGGTCTACAAAAAAACCACTGCATGTTTCTTTTATTTGGGTAGTAGGAAGAGGGACTGGGTTCAGGGCCACCGACTGGGGGGGGGGGGGGGGGGACATACCCATGCATTGCATAGGGGTCCGTAAGAAGTTAAAGTGCCCGCGCCGGCGAGCCATTTTTTTTTTAATTTCATCAAAAAATTAATTGCAAAAAAAAAATCAATAATTGGGGCCAAAAACTTTACTCCAATATAAAAGCTAGTTTGGTAAGATTCACTATTATTATTGGATTTTTATTGGATTTCTCAGCAATTTTTTTATATCCTTCTTTTAAAAAAATACTTAACTTGTGAAATTTTTCCGTATTCATTAATGTATTTAGGAACTAGCGGGGCCCCTAGAAGACCCATAGGGGATATGAGTTTTTATTGAATTTATCAGCATTTTTTTTTTAAATGTTCCAATTCCTTCGTTACAAAATACTTAATTTGCGATATTTTTCCGTATTCATTAATGTATTATGTAAGTAGCGGCGTCCCTAGGAGACCCATATGGAATATTAGTTTTAAGTCAGATTTACCAGTAATTTAAGCCTTAAATATTTTTTATTTTAAAAAAATGTAGAAATAAGATATGTTGGTTTCTTCAAATTCGCAATTAATACTGTAATGTTCCCTGTCTCTTCACTGTTTTTTTTTCTGTCAAAATTGTTATAATTTAATCCTTTTTTGAAAACTGAAAAATTGCTTTTCTTCACAAACAAATTTCACAAAAATGGGCCCTTATCAGTTCCAGGTCATGCAAGGCGAAAATTCAAAAGGCGTCAATTTGGCTGATGAAAAAAAAAATGAAAGGTTTTATTTTTGGCAGATCTTGGGTCCCGTTACAAAGGCGACTAAGCCAGATTTGTTTAATTGCATTTTAATTTTTTTTAAAAAAAAGTTGAGAATTTAATCGTTCGCCATAAGATTCTTGAAGAAAACAATGTAGATTATTGGGACGAATAATTTATCCAGTATTTTTTTCCCTATGAATAAACAATTTGCTTCAATAATCAATATTATTTCCTTTGTGAATCTTCTCAATTATCATTGTAAAGTTGAAGATATTTTCTGAATATTCATCGCTCCAGTTGATAAAATAAACACAACTCAAAACAAGCAAGTCAACACAAACAAGTTGAAAAAAGGGGATAAATGGAAAGATCCCTGTTCCTCAAACTCGCTACGTGCTCACAACACACGATAATGGTTTAAAGTTTTCGCTATCTGCTAACGGGGGTAATAAAATTACCCCCGTTTTCCAAGAAAGACGTTGCGTTGCAAGGGGGTATTTTTACTCCCCCAGGGCCCCCCTCCTACTTTCTGTGGGAAAGGATGGTTTGTGTTTTTTCTCGTAGCCTCCACTCCAAGAACAAAATCCGAATCACTATTGTCCAGCTTCTGCAAAACTTATCTGTGATTTTTATCAAAGAAGGAGATAGGACCTTTTAGGTTTTATGACCGAAGAAGAAAGGCAGGGTGGACGATCGGAGCAGCAGTAGAGGGTCCTTGTTTGAAACTTGAGACAATTATTTTCAGGACCTCCTACACTTTGCATTCGAAACATTTTCCGAGAAGTGGTAGTACGTTTTCTCAGTACTGAGTATTTGCCAGATGTTTGAGGAATTTCTTGGACTGGCCATTGGGGCAAAAAGCAGATAAGACACTAAATTTATTGCTGCTACGTCACTTAGACAGGGCCGTCTTAGACTCTGGTTTTTTGGCAGTATAGTATTTCATTCTGTGTTGAATGTTGATTTTTTTTACCGCTCTATCTTAGTGGATTTTGACGCGTTTTATGTGATTCGTGAATTCCCGTTTATAGGTAAGAAATTAACAAAAATTCATTCTCAATCAATGTCAATTCTTAATTTAGTTGTATTTTCCTAAAAATATAAATTTCTTTTTAATGTGCTATTTTTATAAATATTTTATTTAAAGCAGATGTTCAGAGAGTAGTTGTTTTATTTTTGTAATCAATCAATCACGAATCGTTTTTTTTTCTCTTAGAATTTTAGATCTTTGAGTATGATAAATTAACTCTATTTTATTGTTTTGACAAATTTTTTTTGTATAGTTGTTTTAAACAAATTAAGTTTGTTTAAAACAAATAACTGTTACATAATTTAAAAATTCGGTCTCTTTTGCTCTTGATTGCTTTGTAATTTACTTTTATTCTTAAGAAATTGTCTATACATACTTGATTGATCTTTACTATCACATCATTTTATAATTTAATTTTCTAGAAAAGGGAAAAAAAGATTCCGTTTGGAAAAAAATTGACTTTTTTTATACTTAAAAGAGTTTAGAAAAAAAATCAAAGGCGGCATTTTAATGATTTGCATCATATGAAAAAAACATACCACACGGCCCTGACTACATGTTTGAGTATAAAAATACACTAAAGAATCTGACAAAAATTTACTTTTGAACTGTGAATTTAGTTTTTCGAAACCTCTTAAATAAATTGACCTTTTAAACAAACAGACAGAACTTCACTGAGACCCCTGGTAGCAAATACTTCAACTGCATATATTGTTGTTTCAATATCTAAGGAAATCGAGCTAGAATCAGCATAGGTTTAAGGTACACATATGTCCAAGGTACACCACTTACCCCTATCTAATATATTTCTATATAAAATTTAAATAATTAGATAAAAATCTTACAAAAACAAATCGAATACCAGAATAACTAAAACTGAAAATAATAGCACTGGAACTGTTGTCATGCAAGGAGTGAAACATGTCCATTGGCTTGGCTTCTCCCGTATGTAGTTAGTCTTGTGTAGCAAATTGTTCAATTTTTTGACTTCATCTGGGAAAAAAATATAATGCCGTATGCTGGGAAGAAAAACTAATGCCCTTTTATGTAACTAAGGGGAATATCATTTTATGATTAGGAGGGAACCAACAAATCAGATTAATGACTTATTTCTGCATCATCTCATCAATTAAATGAGGCGCTTTTTGGAAAAAGATAAAAGTTAAATAGCCTGACATTCCTTCTATTTTCTGCGTCCAGTCCAACATGATAAAAGATTATTTGCTAAAAAATCTCTAATACTATATTCATTTTTTTATATAGTTTTAACGAAGATAATAGCCATGCGTCTGCTAAATATGCTTACAGCTTCAAAAAACCAACCATAAACGGAATGCGACGAATTCGTTGCTCTTTTTACTGCACCTCTTGAAGCTAGAACAATTTTGTTGCGTAATGGGGTATTACACTGCGAATGTGGGTGTAAAAGTCATGAAAGTTATCATCTCTTCTCACCCCTATGTTAAAAATAGAAAATAAAATCTGTGTTAGCGAATATTCGTAGGGTTTCTCTGAAAACAAAATTGACTTTAATTAATTTCTCGTTTGATGCGCCCATGCATTTCACCGTATTCCATGACAATGAAAAAAAAAACCCCGACCGTAACTGAAAAACAAGAGCTAAATTACATCGGTGATATTCGTGTTTAGCACGTCGAAATCATTCCGAATTGGGTACTTTCATCTCAGTCGCAGGAAGTTTTAGAAATTTTGTTGTCCAGAGTTAAATATAAATAGATATGACAAGTTCTCATAATTTTTGGCAAAAAAAAAGTATCAAAGCAAATAATTTAGTGAGTACAACACTGATCCGATTCATGAAATTTTAATTAAACCAATCACTATTAACAAACAGTTTTGAACCAAACCCGAAAAAATAGGTTTTTTTTTCAGATTTGAGGGAGGGGGCACCACCTAAAAAACGAGTTGAATTAAATTTATATGAAGTTAAGAATAAGAAAGTAAGCGCTCGCATGTGGTTTATGTTTGGAAATTCTCATCACTCTTTACTCGACTGCTATTGCAAACTATTAACAATGAGCTAACTATTTGTTGAGCTTTTTTTTCATAAATTCAAAAATATATAATTTGTATATAAGGCATTTATTTTGACCTAGTTTATTTTACATGAAGTCTGAAACGTAACCCATAAAATAATAAGTGACTGTAATAAATTTGAGGAAAATCACTCATATTTATATTAAAAACGCACTAACTTAAATTTTTGAGTTTTTGATGATAAATTAAAAAAAGAATTTGAATGACTTATTTTCTATAAATTTACTATACATAAGTGTCTGAAAAAGACCCTAAAAATTAAATAGTGCTTCGGATAATATTGGAATTTGGAGGATATCATATAAAGAAAAACATTTTTACCTCACTCTTCGTCGCTTCCTACCACATTGTATACCTGCACCACGACCCTGATTTTACGGATATCATTTAATTTCTGAAAATGTTATTTTGCTACCCAAATGGCTTTGTGAATAATCTTTATATCGTATGCGAAAGTGTCTATAATATTTGTATTGACTATTTTTCCGTATTTGGCGTAGACATTAATTTATAATGGAATTTTAAAAAAAAAACATTATTTTTACGCTTACTTTAAACCACGTGCGTCACACGTTATTATTAATTAAATTGGCTGAAATTTGCAAGAATAATGTGTTCATATGAACGAACAAATTGAGGGCCTTTCTGAAATTGAAAATTCGTTTTTTAGAACCGCCCACTCATTTTTTAGTCCGTTGATTCAAATCACAATGAATTCGGCAGGTTTATTAACATCTAACTAAAGCCAAACATATAACCAAAAGGAAGAAATAAAAAAAATAAAGATTTTATATTAATGTTATTTTTTTAATCTAAATATCTAAACAAAGTATAATTTTTGTAGAACAATTACTTTTTTTCGCTAAATCAACAATTCATATGTATTTGTCTTTTTGTGAGTTTATGACACGAGAAAAAGCAAATAATTAAACATGAGCTGTGTTCCTAAATACTTTTTTACCCCTTAGATACATACATCATCCTATGGGTTGTAATGTGCTACTGAAAATTGTTAGCTTTGGACATTCCTCCATGGTTTAGGAGCGGGAAACACAGGGCGATGATAAGAACTGACGAGTCATATGTCTGCCCCTCGCCTCGAGGTAAGGGGGGAAAGACTTAAGCGGCGGCCCGCACTCCAGAAACAACTCCAGACAGCTCGGGCAATTAAGGAGGGGAGGGGGGGGGGGGGGTAAGAACGAGAATACCATTTTTTGACGTACATCGCTTTTTAGCAGTCGCCAAACTATCAATATTGCGTAGCGCCACCTTGTATTATGTAAACGAAATAAAAAAAATTATATGAAAATAGTTTTCAATTGATTATAATATTTAATGCTTAATCGTCTAAATATTTTCAGGAAAAACTTTTTTGTGTGAAATGTAGCATTAAGTTTGTTATGTAAATAATAAACTTAATGCTACATTTACATACAAACATTCGAATATTTATACACTACATATATAAACATTCGAAATTTTTGAATGTTTATATGTTTAGTATATAAACATTCAAATTTTTGAGCTTAAAACTTTGTGAAATTAAACAGATAAAAAGTAACCAATAAATAAAGTTAAAATCGATAAGAAGTTAATAAAAAGTTTGAATATGTAAATATTTTTTTATGTTAGTAGTTCCAAGGTTTTTCAATTAAATGATCTTTTAGGTAACTATTTTTTTATAATCTGGAAAATTTTAAAATTATATTAAATAAATAATAAAAAGAAAACAAACTAGAAAATTTCAAAAATATATATAAAAGCCTATATGTTTAAAGTTATAACGAATGTCAATATGGCTCTTTTTAATGAAACTTTTATTTATTGAAAAATGATAACTCCGAGTGGTTTGAACTACACATAATTACATTTTGTCAAGCATTGGTTACATTTTGTCAACATTTTTAGAAATTAGATTTAAATTTTTAATTATTTTTTTTAAATGTAGCAATTAAAAATAAATTGTTTTTTTTTTTTTTTGTAATATCTCTTGGAAATTTCATGGGACATTGTGTTAAAAAAATAAACTCCTCTTGTAATATTTGACTTTTCTTTAGGGGAGTCGGATGACTGTTTGAGAAAAAAATGTCGATCCCTTGTTAATTTAAAAAAAAAACTACATGTCGTTAGCTTTAATTTAAGATAAAGATTATTGATTTCTGTTGAGAGGTCTTCTTTTTATAAGCATTTTAGGGAAACTCTGAGCATCAGATTTTACCTAAACATTACATTTCTTTTGCGTTTCCCTGAAATATAATTGGTTTTCAAGAATTTAGGAACACTTTTCTCACTAACCATAAAATATATCAACATGGGTTTTTTTTGTCATTTATTCCCCATTAAAAGCTCTTTGATTTGAAATGAGGGATTTTAAATATCCCGGCTAAAAAAATTATCTAACTTTAAATCTCATTTGGGTAAAAGGCTCTCATGGGTAAAAGGAAAATATATAAACCGGTAATCTTTTAATGAAAAGAAATATGAATACATTAATGTTGTTTTTTTTTACATTTTAAACTTTAATTTTTCTTTGGTAATTGAATTTTATAAACTGAAAAATTCTAAAAATACTAAAATCAAAAGGGCAAAAGGAAAACAAACGATTATCTTTTATGAAAAAAAAAGAACAAATCAATAGTGTTTTTTTACATTTTCATTAAAAAATTTTCTTAGGTATCTAATTTTTATAAAAAGGGAGATTCTAAAAGTATGTATATTAAATAATCCAAAAACAAATTAGAAAATTCAAGAAAAAAAAAGCAATATAAGAGGAACCAACTACGTAAAAAAGTAAATTTTAAAATAACTCTTCATCGCTATTTGCGATTTTATGAAGCTTTGAATTTTATAGGGAAGAATATATAATTTTTAAATACGAATAATGAGTTTAAATAATGAAATATGTGAAAAATTTAATTAAAAAAAACAATACGATAAAATAATGAAAATGCAAAGAAACACACTTGAACTTATAACAAATGTCAATATGTGGTTCCTTTAAATGAAACTTTTATTTTTTGAAAAATTATAAGCATGAGTTTCAAGTCTTAAAAAAATCTAGCAATTTAAAATAAATTGGTTCAAAGAAATCTCTACCTAAATGTGCGCTTAACAACCAAGTCCCTGTAGCTTAACGGATAGCGCACTAATCTACAGACATGAAGGTCCGTGGTTCGAATCCCGATTGAAGCGACTCCCGGCATTGAAAGTGAAAAAAAATTCGTAAAATAAGTCAACCGCTCAGTAGGAGAATGTAACACATAAACCTAGTTCAGAAATAATTTTTAAACAATAAAATAATTTTTAAACCCATTTTAAAAATTCATTAGTGGCGCCACCTATCTTTGCATTTTTTAACTATTTGTTCTAGGTGCATTCTATCAAATCCATAAATTCAAAATGTATCCAACATGTCTAGAATTGGTATATTTTTTAGATATTGTAGACCTCGTCGAGAAATGTTTTGTTGTTAGGGTTGGTCTAATAGATATCCACAAAGTACATAAGACTACTCATGGAGTTTGTTGACCTCTAATGGACGTTCACCATAGCACGAATTTATCCAGAAAGTCTAAAACACGTCCGTAATGTCTAGAATATCGCTGTCAAATAGATTCCTAAAGGATATCACTCGGCGGAAACTACGGATATCTATAAGACGTCTATGGATGGTAAACTCAAATTCTAATGGATATCATGGATTTTCCGAATAACGTCTTATAGATGTCTACTGGATAATGAATGGCTATGTGGGTAGTATGTATAGCTAAGAAATGTTGGCGGAACTCACTGCTAGAATCAGATTCCATATTGATAAGAATACCTTTGCTGGCCAACCCGGCGGCGCAGTGGTTACGGAGTTAGCCTTTGGAGCTTATGGCACCGAGTTCGATTCCCGATCAGGCATGAGACTTTGTGTTTGTTGAGTATAGGCGGAGTACGTGCTCGTTAAATCTGTTCGGTCCGAAAGTTCTATGGGCGGTCATTGCGCAGTTTCCCACGGGTACAGGTTCCTGTAGACTATTTACCTCCCTTCAGGGACATGTCTAAATTGTGGAGGTGGCGCAAGATAGATGGCATCATATGTCGCGTATGTGTATGTGTATGTGTGTTATGTTGTGTCTGTCTTACTTGACGAAGCTTTATAAGTGGGTCTCTGACCAAGCACACAATCCTGATAACATAGGTCTATCTACCTATATTAGCTTGAATTCTGTACATTATTCAAACTAGTATTTTATCAAAAAAATGTAGATTGACCTTGCATTGTAAACATTTTCGTAACTGTCGACCAATATGTGGAGTACTAGGTTGGACTTAAAATTCATGTCAGTTGTATGCCAAGTTATTTTGTAAACTTTTTTATACTTCATTTTTGCCTAAAACATTTTTATTCAACAAAAATATAGAGTTTATTGGTGCTTCGGTTTCATTTACTGTACATAATAATCGCAGATAAAACTACATTTTTAACTGTTTACTTCATATTAATTTTTAAATAATTTACCAAACTCCTTCTCCCTCAACACTTCGACTCGAGAAATGATTCCCTTCATATGGATATTTTCTGTTACACAGAAACATTTCGAAACCGATTTTTCCTTATCGGAAATGTTTCTGTAGTATAAAATGACCTGCTCTTACTAGCATTTTTGCGATCAGTTAGAAAACGTTTCCTTTTTTCTAAAATAAGAAGTTGACTCAAAGAGTTCTAAGATAGGGTAGAAGAACGAGTCATACTGAGCTGCCATCTTCAGCCGTGTCTCACTAGGGAGCCCGAATAGAAAGGCAAAAGTGCTAATTAAATTATAATTTTGATACTGAGAGAGGAAGTACAACCTAGGGTAGAGGCGTAAATTGAACCCGCACCCGTTACAGCGCGCGGACTGCTAGCGTAATGACCAGCTATCCAAACCACTCGACCATCGGGCATAGAGCTAAGAAAGACTTATTACTTACTCTATGCCATCGTCTTATGCCATGACTCTTATTTCTTACCTCTATGCCATCGGGCCCCATATGCCACCCTATGTTGTCTCCATGTTGGTCCATGGTGCTGTTGCCAGGTTCAATCTCCACCCTACTATAGAGTTCTTTGAGCTGAATTCCTCTATCGCATTTGCAAATAATTCCATCCTATGTCTATCAACACAACCAAATTGTAGGAAAAAAGACGCTGTTATATCCCTTCCGTGGTCTAGTCTAGCGTCTCTTGGGTACAGAAGTTCGAATCCCACTAACATCCAGTATTTCTACAAATCGTGTATATAGCGGAAAATAGTAAAGGAAATTGCTTTAAAAATAATACTCCGTATGCTGAAAAAGATTGCTAAAACAAAAAGAGGTTTCTTAAATATTTGGAAAAGTTCCTAAAAAGTGCATGTACTGGAACTTTCTCCATGCATTCAGAATCGTTTTTTTTACAATATACAAGTCTGTCAAATCAAGGAATAATTTTTATGACTTCTGTCCGAACCATGTATCGAAGAAAAACAAGTTGATGCATTTGCGCTGGACATCACTCTATCTATATTCCGATCTAGATCAGGTTATTTTTCTGAACCCTATTTTGGTAAATGAAGCGCATCGGAATTTCACTATTTCCTGAGATTGCTTTGTTTGGTCTTCGATATCTTTATCATTTGTTGCGCATAGTTTTGAAATAGAGCTTTCAAAGTTTTATTGTAGGTTCAAACCCAACAATGGTATTTTGTAGTTTATCAAATTTATGTTTGTGAGTCAACGCAATATTATAAATTACAATCTTGATTTAAAATAGACTTTGGTATTTCATCTGGGTATTGATTTTTTCATTCTATTTACTTGTTTGAGCCAGAGCAAATTCTTCTACGCATTTTTGTCCCAGGAGATAAAGGCTTTTCATCATTTAGCTTCTGACTAGTCATTTAGCTTCTGGTATAAAAAAAAGGTATGTTTGTTTTTTAGATTAAACGAACTCAATGATTTTTTGTGTGTCTGACATCAACTCATACTATCGCACTCTAAGTTATAATCAAATATTATTTTTAAGAAAAATACAATGTTCAATGAATTTAATATCTTATTTGATATACATTTTCCGAAATAATACTCACAATTTTGAATTAAATAAGTAACATAAATATTTATTCAATTAAAGAAAGTTGTAAAGTTGTTTTTTGTTCCTTAATTGGGTAATTATATTTTAACTATTGACTTATTAATGTTTAAACATAATTATACTTCATTCTTTATTGAATAACATTTTAGCTTCCACACAACGTTTATAACGTACTAAGTGGAAGACATTATAATCGTTCAGTCCGTCTGTCTATCCATCCGTCCGTCTGTTACCTACTTTCATATCCCAAACTACAAATGCTAACAGGCGAGTGTGATACGTCAAACAATTCAGGGCATCGAAATTTGAAAACTGAAAATTATAATAATTATTTTAATTTAATTTTTTTTAAATTAAAAACTTATGTTCGACTGTGTTGAGATAGTAACCGTAAGATGTTTATATTAACTTCCCGTCTTATGAAAAATCTATTTGCGACTTTAAAGACCTAAAAATTTCAATTTTTAGAAGTGTGAGTTTCTTCTTGAAATATTTTTGGAAATTATTGTTAAATGAACGAGTTCGCAGCCTTTACAGACATGATACAAATGCGAAAAGTTACACAACTCTAAAATTATAATGATAATTTTCATTTTTAACGTAAACGTGGGATAGGCACATTAAAAATCGTTCCAATTTTTGTGTTCCTTTACCTTAAACCCTAAAGCAAAGATGAGGATCCAAAGAATTTTCAAAGGCGTTGGTAAGAGTTCCTATCTCAAATACATTATAGTAAAGTGTAATGCATTTTGAGAACAAAGAATGTTGGGTGAATTAATAAGAGAAAAGAATTACTTCTCCCTAGATAATGTGAGCAGGAATTTTTCAAGCGAAAATGGCGCATTCCTGTAAATTGGTAACTTTAGTGGAAAGGTGAAATTCTTAGCGGAATTGTGGAACGTAATTGTTACTTAAAGCGTTGTGTGTTGTTAAAGAAACAAGAATTATGTTATAAATTAGTTCACTGGAGTAAGAATATAGCAAAAGAATTTCTTAAAGTTTTTAAAATTTATAATTTATTAAAAAGTATTTTTTGCAATGGGATTTTATTGTATAAATTAACTAATTGAATGTAAAAATATTAGTTTGGCAGAAAATAATTTCAGTTAATTTAGTTATCATTCAACAAAGTGTTCAATTAATAATCCAGTAATTGTTTAACATATTTTTTTAAAAACACGTCTTATATGCAACAAAGTTGGAAGGTGCCAAGTTTTTATTGTTTTACCTTTATGCAAAGAGGATCACTGTTTACAAAGCCTCTGTTGCAGATCAATGCTGTACTTGCTAAACAATCATTAAAAACCTTTACCGTGAAAATAACAGTTGATATTTTTTTATCATCTATTTTTATTTTTCATACATTAAGTTTGTCTCTGTTTTAATCAAATGTTTTAAAATCTATACTGTTTTGTTTCTGTTTTTAACCAAATGTTTTTAATTCTAATGTTTTGTGTCTGTTTAAACTGATTTGTGTATGTATCTCCTATAATTGGGAGTTTTCTCTCATGCAGTTGCACACAATAAATAAATGAATTAATCAATGAATGAGGGAATGAAAGAATGAATGAAAAAATAAACTTCTCCACTTGGAATATTTGGCTTTAGCTTTAAGAAGTTCATGATTGAAGTAGCTTTGTATGCTAAGCTTTTCAGATTGAAATGTCGCATCGTAACAAATTTAACAGTAAAGTTTTCTTAAATGTTACTATTTTGTGCTTGAAAATTAATAACATCTTGTTTTGTTATGATTGACACTAATCGAAAATTCCCTTCTTTTGTAAGAAACTGCCTACACGGAATCTTATTTTATTTCCAAGAACATCAACCAGCACTGTAGTTTCGACGTCCCCACTTGATAAAAAGCATATCAACTGAATATAACTTGCCTCAGTCGGAAGAGGTCTTTGTCTGTGTAAAACTTTTATTTTTTACTCCAATAAAAAAATCTTAATTTTTTTTAGTTATTTAAAAACTCTATTTTTTTTTCTAAATATAATGCATTTACAATTAAAGATGTATTATTTCAGGATATTACTGCAGTATTTAATCATTAATTCTGTCCGTAAAAGGGCATCTTTTAAAGTCACCTATAAGCTGCTATCACCCTCGATGCGTTGCAACACTAATCCACGATGACTGTACTAACCACAAATCCTCGAAACCGCCCTGCAGCCAAGTCTCTCACACGTCTTCTACCCAAGATCTTCAATAACCTCAACAGGTGCCACAGTTTCGACCTTAGCAGCCATCAATCCTTCCTAAATGTCACCACTCGACCAAATGCATCGAGAATCCCACGAGAAAAATTTCCCTTAAGCACGGCTCAGCCCCGGAGTTGCACTTGTTCGCGTGAAGGAATTTCCCAACGTTTGAAAGCCCTTATCCAGCGATTCGAGATGATTTTACCGTAGGGAAGAATCTGAGGAATATATATATTTTTCCCTTTTTAAAAAGGGGGTTTTATATATGGGATGTCTTCATGGGTTGTTTTATCCGGTGTCAAGATTACATACTCCAGTGATGGATTTGGGACCTGGATTTTGATATGAAAGTGCATCGACAGCAATATAAAAATGAAATCTCTGGAGAGTGAAGAGTTTCTGTTTTATTTCGTAAAGTGTATAATCATGGCATGCGATACACGATTCAGCGTTTTATAAATAACTCAACACCTTTACAAGTCACGCTAGAATGTTTATTTTTTAAAATTTAAACATAAATATTTATTATTTTCAAGTGAGATACGTGAAGCGTTTACTTTTATTAACTAAACACTTTATTTAGATTTAGAATATATGCAACAGAAAATCTTCCTTGGAATTATCTTACGTACGTGTTTTCTATCACATGAACTAATATTACCTGATTAATAAAATATATTTTTGAATTTTAAGCTAATATTAAAGGCATATTTATATTACGGTTCTACTGTGTTTGTGAGAGAAACTACTACGACCGTTTGGAATTTTGAGTTAGTGTTATGACAGGACGATGACATTAACAAAGGCATTATCTCATAGTATCATAATTGGTATGTATACTTGAATGCAGTTTTATAACATTGTTAAGCCTTTGCAAATTTATTGCTAGTTTAGTGCGCACGCACATATAAAAAATGCCTTGCGCATAAATATAAACTTACAACCGTTGGGAATTTTAAGTTAGTGTTATGACAGGACGATGACATTAACAAAGGCATTATCTCATAGTATCATAATTGGTATGCATACTTGAATGCAGTTTTATAACATTGTTAAGCCTTTGCAAATTTATTGCTAGTTTAGTGCGCACGCACATATAAAAAATGCCTTGCGCATAAATATAAACTTACAACCATTGGGAATTTTAAGTTAGTACTGACAGGACGATATTAATAACAAAGGCATTAACTCATAATACAATAATTGGTAAATACACTTGAATGCAGTTTTTTAATATTTTTAAGCTTTTTCAAATTTGTTGCTAGTTTATTGCTTAGAAATATTAAATTACCTGTAGCAAACATTACGAATCGTAACTCAAAATACTTTCTCTTTTAAAACATGTATTGTTTATAAATTCAAAAACTCATACAAAGCATTATTGTCAAGTTAAATAGTTTTCTGATTAAAATGTCCAGTATTTTAAGGAAAGATACTTACCAATATCAGTAGATCCACCCCATGTTCCCTGATGCGCGTGTCTTGCCAACTTACTTATACTCTCAAGATATGTTTTGGAGGAGGCAACAGCACCTAGAATAATCGAAGTTGATTCATTTAAATATTTTTTTCAATTTAAATTACCTTTAAATAATATAGATTAAAAAAGCTTTATATTGCATTGAAAAAAAATTCAGTTTTTTTACTAAGTTTTAATATTTATTTGAATATAAGTTTTATTTATTTGAATAAAAGTTTCAATATTTATTTGAATATAAGTTTTATTTATTTGAAAAAAAGTTTCAATATTTATTTGAATATAAGTTTTATTTATTTGAATAAAAGTTTCAATATTTATTTGAATATAAGTTTAATTTATTTGAATAAAAGTTTCAATATTTATTTGAATATAAGTTTTATTTATTTGAATAAAAGTTTCAATATTTATTTGAATATAAGTTTAAGTTATTTGAATAAAAGTTTCAATATTTATTTGAATATAAGTTTTATTTATTTGAATAAAAGTTTCAATATTTATTTGAATATAACAATGGAGACATCCATATGAGCTACAAATCCTTCGCCTTCTGTATGTCATGTTTAATGATATTATTTCAAGTATTTCTTCAATGGTTATAGCACAAGACTTTATGAAACTCTTACAATAACTACAAAATTGAATTTTCATTATGACCCAAGATAGCGATACGTAAAAAATTTCCTAAAATAATTTCGAATTAAAATTGATTTTAGATTTTATATAAGCTACAAATCCTTCCCCTTCCATATGTCATGCTTGATAATATTAATTCAATCATTTTTTTCTATGGTTATAGCAGAAGACTTTATGAAATTCATACAATAACTACAAAATTGAATTTTCATTATCACCCAAGATACTTATACTTATTTTTCTATATAATATTCAGTTAATAAACAGTACCTAGAGTAATATAACTTTTTTTTCATAATACACGGCTATCTCAAAACCTTTAGCGATAAAACTCCCAACTACAGAGCTAAGTGTTTTTCTCCCCATATCCCGCCTTCTCATTGAATCGACCAAATTTCATATAGCACCGAATCCGCTGGATGCTTTTTCACCCTGTCAAATAGCTAGGGTCATAAATCCCCAAGCCATAGGTATTTCTCGCACAGACCTTTTCTATAGACCATTCAGATGAAAGAATGCACTATCAATAGATAGGGAGAAAGAAAATCGACCAAAAAGGCAGAAGGCCTAGCTGCGATGGTTTGGTACACAGGTAACTGAAATTTTCGGTGCCCACTTAACGATTTTTAACTTAAAATATTCGGTATGAAATATTTATAAAAATGACAAACTCTGAAGGAAACAAGTGGCGTGGAGCAACATATTATTTTCAACAACTTCAGCCACTATATATATTGATTCATTCATACACTCTTAAAACAAAAGAGTGAAATCCACTCCAGTTGGAGAAGTGCATTTTCGACACCCTAAAGGCATGCATATTTTCTCAGACTGAGTTAAAATCACTCGTTTGGAGTGATCCTGTCGGAGGTTTAACGCACAAATGATCCGCTCCAAAAGGAGAAGTGCATTTTCCAGTCTGGAGGAGTGAAATCCACTCAGACTGAGGTAAATTGGGAGTGTTTGTTTTAAGAGTGTATAATGTTATGTATAAATGCTAATTACATATTATACAATATATTAATTATTATAACTTTTTTTATTATAGCACTCCGAGTAAACACTATCATTAAAATATTGTTGAAAGCTGTACGTAAAAGTTATCACTATCTGGGTGATCGTTGACCATAATGTTTTCTTCAGAACTCTACCCCAATAAATAGACCAAACTCTATCTTATTCAGCCTTGCAAAATGAAAAGTAAAAATTATGATGAATTTTTAAAACGCTTGAAAATGCCGTACACTTATGAGTTAGAAATTTTAAATTGAAAACAAGTGAAATTTAGCAAAAAATATTAAATTTAATTCAAAACTATGCTAATATATGTTTTTTTAATTGAACATATCTTGTGTCACTTGATGTAATATTAAAACTTGTAAGGGGCAATATGCGCTAACTAATACCAGACCTCGGTACATATATTAACTTATAGGACAAATAAGTATTTATCAAACCCATTATATAAAAAAGAAGTTTTTTTAGTTACTACCGTGTCAAATTAGTGATATAAAATGATAAAAAAGGTCTCGGCGTTCATTTAGGCGACATTCTTCTTGTGATTACCTAAAAGTAGTTTTCCTCACTGACAGTTTCTTGCTATGCTGTTTCATTGCCATTGTCGCCAATATGGGAATTCCTATTTTTATTGATGGTTCGCATGCAAAGTAATGTGTTTTCGGTAATGCTCTATGGGAGCACAGGAGGTAATAGAATAAATGGCGAAGTAAATAAAATGCGCCGCTTCTTCATGGAAAAGAACTTAGTGGCGTTCCACGAAGAGTTAAAATAATATCTGTTTCTGCTGTTTTGTTAAAGATATTTTTTGAGAGAGAATCGAAAGCGATACTACAGTACATAGCAGAAAGTTAAAAAATTTAGTCAGGATATTATTTTCATTTAACTTAGTTATGAAACTATGATCGATATAGAACTTAAAATCGACTTAATTACTGGGTTTCCAGAGTACACCGGACAGACCTGCCCGTTAAAACTTTTTATTCTAAAGTCCAAATTGCTTAAGCGAACGATGTCCCTTGAAGTTCAGTTAGATGACAACTCAGGTGTCGATCTCGTCACTTGACCGCGGTTCTAACTTACGAGGCAGAATTGCTGTGTTAAATCCTCTAAAGGAGACTAGAAGTAGGCAAGCGGAAACGGCCAAACTACCAAATTACCAAAATATTATGCTTTCAAGCTGCAGGGCGTAATAAAAATTAGCAAATCGTTGTAACATCCTAGGGGATTATACTGAGTCGGCAAATATAGAGCCGCCGTATACCCTAGAAATAGATAGTCAGAAATGTTCAACGTAATCTAACCTAACACATAGCTCAGCCAAAACAAATTTTGGATTCAGATCACTTTTTTAGTGCTGAACATTTCTAGGCTTTGAAAATTGGGTGCTAACATTTAGTATTTTAAAATTAAAATTAATCTTAATACGGAAACGTCCCTTTATGTAAATTTTGATTGATACAAGCAACTCAGAATGTCTTTGGTTAAATGAAAACCAAAAACTATAAATGCTTCAAAATCAAGAGCAGCTGATTAACCAAGGGTGGGAACTTTATTTTATTCAGCTTCGGTCTAAGGTTCCCATCTGTAGAATAATACTTGTTTAACTATCTTATTTTTCCCTAGAACTATATATATATATTTCAATCATTTCCAAAAACCAGTACAAATTAACAATTTTTATTGATGTCAAATAGTTTTAAAACTGATTTTGTTTTCTGCAAGATAAGTGTAACTTCGGAAGAGGCTATACGGATAGGAAGACGGACATAAAAAAAGTAGTGGAGTCAGGTGTCTAATGTCGAATTATTCAACGAGGTCAAACCAGGTAATTTTAAAAATCCGACTGTCAGAACAGTTACATGAATAAGAAATACATTACTTTTTGGAATTATGATTAAATAAAGACACAGATGAAAACTTTCTGCATTTGGATACTAACGTATAATTATTTCGTATTGTTTGAAATTAATGTAAAAAAGAAACATTAATTTTTTACTGACACAGTTATTATTAAAAAAGAAAGTAATTTTACTACTAATGACAGGCTGATGATGTTCTCAAGAAAATAAAGCATTATAGCTTTAAAATAAGAGAAATTATGAATGAGTAGTAGAGAAATTATTCACATTTTTTTTTTCAGTTTTCCACCCATGTACATCAATAGCATTTTTAATGCTTACTAAAAATGTCATTTCCTTGGCAATTGAGAAACCCATTTGTGGAAAATAGAGACATTAATAAATAAAAGAAAACGTTAACTGTAAGTTTCTTTTGTTTTGTGAATTGTAAAGAGTCCATGTTACCCCGTAAGTCTTTATTTAAATTGACAAGCACAAAATTCTTTTTTGTTATTAAATTATATTGTACTGGTATATATAAAGTATAAAAAATCTAACTTCAATCAATTAACAGCATAAGTTTTTCTAACACAATAAGTTTTTCGTTGATACAAATAACTTTCAGTTTATGTACAGTGTAAATTATAGTTAACAAAAAATGAAGAACATGTTTTTTTTAAATTTAGTCTTTTAATAATTTTTTTAAAGTACATGTTTATGATTTTATTGGCATTTGAGATTTCGTGGAATATTGATTGCGCAAACATGAGTAAAATTATAATTACTAAAATACATATACTTTGCTTCAAATCATAAATTGCCCTAACGAAAGTATTTTAGAAACATGATTTCTAAGCAATAATAATAAAATGTAAAAAAAAATACTATTTAATTTAAACTAAACTTTTCGTATACATATTTATATCCAATCAAAGTTTAAATTTGAATTGAAAAAGTAGACATAAAGCAATTCAGTGTTGAAAACGAATGAAAAAAAACACGCTCTCACTTCTCTGTTCTAAAAATCCAAAACAAAGTTATTATAATTTATTTTTGTACCTCTAACATAAACTACAGTGAATTATTTAACTTATTGATTTACTCCTTACTTACTCTCCAGATTCGAAAATACCAATATTTCCATAATAAAGAAAGAAAACACATTAAAGTGGAATGGGAAGGAATGATGTTCTGGTAAGGTAAATCTTCCTCCCGGTTTCGACTACTGCAGAAACTCTAAAAACGGCCGCGCAAACATTCTTCAAATATTTTTATTCGATTTGAAGTACCCCCTCTTATGCTTTTCTTGTAAATGAAAGAAGTGGTCTGTTTTGTTTCGCCTGCAACGAAGCGTTAAGTGCATCGAATATGCGATCGAATTCAATTCTTTTGGAACAAAATATTTTGAGCTTTTAGTGATATGAAAGAAAACACACTTTTGATCTTATGAAACTTATTATGACAGAAAATAAAATAAATTGTATGTAAGCTGTAATTGTAAGTTGTAATGTAAATTGTAATTAAGTGCATCGAATATGGATCGAATTCAATTATTTTGAAACCAAAATCATTTGTGCTTTTAGTAATATGAAAGAAAACACTTTTGATCTTATGAAACTTATTATAACAGAAAATAAATTGTATGTAAGTTGTAATTATATGTTGTAATGTAAATTGTAATTAAGTGCATCGAATACGGATCAAATTCAATTCTTTTGGAACCAAAATCTTTTGTGCTTTTAGTGATATGAAAAAAAACCCACACTTTTGATCTTATGAAACTTATTATAACATAAAATAAATTGTATGTATGTTGTAATGTAAATTGTAATTAAGTGCATCGAATATGGATCGAATTCAATTCTTTTGGAACCAAGATCTTTTGAACTTTTAGTGATAGGAAAGAAAACACTTTTGATCTTATGAAACTTATCAAAACAGAAAATAAATTATATGTACCCCCCTTTTTGCAGCAAATTTTCGTAATGTGTCTTTTAATATTCTTGTGTTTTGTATTTTTTCATGATATTCGTGTTTTCGCAAATAGTACACCTGACTCTAAGGATAAGATATTCCAAACTTTAAAAAAAAGCTATTTATAAAGATTTACCATGATTTTTAAGAACTATAGAACTATCTGAATTTTTAGCCCCGTTATCATATACACCCTCAAATTAAAAGTAAACCTGTCTGATACCACCAAATTAACTACACTGAGCATAACTCTTCTTTTAGAATTGGATACATTCAACAAAAATATGACAAAGTTATCTGTGTATGGAAAAAATATATTTATGTTTTGCTACTTGTAAGATAAACCAGAGATAGAAACTTGGAATATAAATTTACTTAAAATTAAAGTCGGAACAAAAGCTTATCAAAATATTTGAAATGCACAACAACTTAACTTTCAAAAAGAGCGCACGTTTCACAGTTGCCTTATTTTACTATTCTGCTTTTTTATGGTATTTTCAGAAGAAGAAATGAAAAACGTTTTTAAATGAACTTGTTCTAAAATGTTTCATATTCAGCATTTATTTCTAAAAGTACACCTTAGCGTTTTATGTAAAAGAATGTTTTGTTCATTGTATTTTATTCAAATCAAAATATATTCAAAGAATAAAATCAAAATATATCCAGTTTAAATATATAATATTTATGAAAAATAGGGCAAATATAATTTATTGCACATAAAAGGAAGTTACTGTTCTAACATCAAATTTTTCTAAGCCTACCCTCTATTAATTACCCGCTTGAATTCCATTTAAGATTTTGTCAAACTAATAATATAACTCATATAGCAGTGTGGGTAAGTCAGAAAGATTATTATGGACCAGCTAGATAAAACTTATTTTATCAGGACAAGTATTAGCTACTATTTGGATAATGAAATTATAATTTTAATTTAAAATTATGCATCGTGGATTTGATATCATTCTGCTAGAAAAACTTTTTATTTATTTTGAATAATTTTCTAAGAGATAAATACAAGTAAGACATAATTTGAAATCGACTAACTTCGGATACTACAAGTGGGCTAATGTATGTTGACGAAAAATGAAGGTGGCCGTTCCTCCCCGTATAACCAAGTCCCTACACTAAACAAGTGAGCCCGAATAGATCCCACATTAGTGAGATACCTGGGTTATGTAGTATTTTAACGATGATTTAATGTTACCTTATTGCATTGCTGTTATTGAACAGAAAATATAATAGAAATGTTTATTTAAAAAAATAAATATCCCGAAATTAAATATATACCCAATATATAAACAATTCTCTATACCTTCACAATATACCGGACGTAATTTCTATGTCTGATGAAGAAGGACAGTAAATGAGTTTTCCTCTGAGGGCGCTTCTGTGAAGATGGTAAAAACTTGAGATCCAGCCCAAGTGCAGTGGAAAATACAGAAGTAAAAAAAAAGTAATCACAGTCCCCAGAGAGATTCCTTAACTTGCCTTTTAACAATAATCACATTTCGCTACAGTAAGTCGCAAAAACTTTTATCCCTAGTGTAGTGTGGACTTGAGTTTTAGTATTCGAGAAGCCGAGACACAAAAAATACGGCAAAAAAGCAGGTCTGGACAAAATTATGTCCCGTGAGCTGGAAAAAGAGCTGAATTAGGGTGGGGAGATTGAAAAGGTATTCAATACGGCAATCAATGCTTAACATCATAATAATATTGTAATATTTACTTTTATCGATGTACTTTATTAAAATTGTTGTTATTGTCCAAAGTTATAAAAAACACATCTGCATATATTTTTGTGAACCTAAAATGCACATTCTTATGTCATAATATGTCTTTTTATTGTTGTAATTGAAGGCCTTAGTTTAAGAAAACTTTTGGTGATACAGGAAATAATTTGTTTTATTTTTTGGTTAGAAAATTTGTAAATCCATAACAATGCTTATTGGGTTCTTTTTTTGTTGTTGAAAATATGGAATTTTTTTTGACAATCAGTCAGTTGGAAGATCATAAGGAAATCAAGAAATCTGAAAACTCTATCAACAAAGAAAGCCATTATTAAATATCTCTAAGTTATAGGATTGCAATAAATTATAGTGTTATTTCTATTTTAAAATTGACATTTATTATAGTTGTAAATGATGAAAGTGTCAGAACATATTTGGGAAAATAATATATTTTGTGGGTGATTTTCGTCTAATTTTAAAGCCGTGTGATGGTAATTACAATCTTTCAATAGATATAAGTACATGATTAAAAATTTATCTTTTGCTGAAAATAATAAAAAAAAAGAATTTTTTTTATGTAAATATACTGAGTAAGTTTGGTAAAAAATAATAAAAATATTTATCTAGTAAAAAATCAATTTAAATAAGATTTGCATACAGGACTTAAAAAAATATTAATAAAGGTGTTTATTTCAAGGTATTTTTTAAAAAATGAGCACTAGCAAAACACGAAGTAAATTAAAATGTCTTGCATATTTTACTAATTTCTAAATTTTATAACAATAATTTTTAAATGGATTCATATGTTGCCTACAATAAAAGACTATTTATTAATTTGTCCAAGCAAAAGAAAACTTAAAATATATTTCAAAATCCCTACTCAAAAAGCAAGAAATCTCAATTTAATTTTTATTACCATGAAATTCCCATTTGATAAATCTATTATAAGCGAAATTGAATTATTGCAAATCGCTGAAGTCAAAAATCCATGGTCACCCGTCACTTAAATACCCATTTATCCCTAATTCCCTCTTCAGTGGCGATTTATCAGATTTTGATATTTTCCACAATAGAACAGAAGGCATTTCCACAAATATTTAAAAAGCGAGAAAGCTAATCAGTTTCCTTGTAAAAATTAACGATAATAAGGATTTTCAAAACATGAAGGAAATAATTATATTTTCATGCTTATTTTACTAATTTCTAAATTTTATAACAATAATTTTTATATGGATTCATATGTTGCCTACAATAAAAGACTATTTATTATTTTGTCCAAGCAAAAGAAAACTTAAAATATATTTCAGAATCCCTACTCAAAAAATCAGAATTCTCAATTTAATTTTTTTTATTACCATGAAAATCCCATTTGATAAATCTATTATAAGCGAAATTGAATTATTACAAATCGCTGAAGTCAAAAATCCATGGTCACCCGTCACTTAAATACCCATTTATCCCTAACTCCCTCTTCAGCGGCGATTTATCAGATTTTGATATTTTCCACAATAGAACGAGTAGAAGGCGGTTCCAAGAATATTCAAAAAGCGAGAAAGCTAATCGGTTTCCTTGTAAAAATTATCCGTCCATGTTAATGGCGTGTACCGAAACTGAATATTAAAAATTCTTTAACCGCAACCGATAAGTGTTAGCGGTGTAACGATGCTTAATGATATGTTTTGGAAATCGATTTTACCGCAGGTAGTTAAGGTTAAAAAAAATGTGTTCGTTTTCTAAGAATTGAAAATGCTTACTTTTGTTTGTGAGAAGGAATGTAATTTGTCTTCTTTCGTTTTTTGTTATTGAAACGTGTTTTTTTTTGGCTTTGAAACATTAGGTAAATAAGTGTACCTGGTTTATTATTGTCTTTTCTAGTTGCACGCGAATATTAACTTACTAAGAATATTAGTAAAAATGGTCGCATTGCAGTTTTAAAGTTTCTATTTTTTCCTCTTACATATTTCAATTATTGGACTGTTCCTATTAAAAATAAAATAAATGAGTCTGTTGTTAACTAAACGAACTTTTTGCGTTTACTAATATCGCTTATGATGAACGTTTAAAATTTAGTTCAATCATATCTAAACATATTTTTAAAATGTGGTATAAGTCTAGATTATCATGGTTCTCATTTAACTTAAGATCATTTTTTAATATGTTATTCACATATTTGTACAAAAGAGAAAGAAAAAAATATTTTTTATTATAATGTCACCAAATGCTTACATTTAACTTCTCGTATTCAATACGTGAACATATTTTTAACACTTTACATTTTATTTAAAAACACATCACAAAAATAGCAGAGCGAAACATCCGCTTATCGCCAGTGCTGCGAAAAAATAAACAACAATCTAATCTGGCATTTCCACTCCCTCTTTGAACGCAAATCAGGCAGTTTTACGCCTGGAGACAACCTTTTGCACACTCAGAGAAACAAAACTATCTAAAAGGCACTTTCTGCTACTCCAAGGCATCAGGTGCTTTCGCAAAAGAATCCTTTCACCACTCGAAACGCTTCAAGTTTAAATGTTAAAAAAAAACAAGAAAGACGGGCCTTGCACATTTAGTTGAAGTTTAAATATTTGCCCCTTTCTGTACGTGACGTCACATCAGTATTAAACTGATAACGCAGTACTTTCTTCTTTAAATCTCCGCTCGCTCTCACTAATTTTTGGAAAGAAAGGAAAAAGCCGGGGAATTTTCTTGACTTGATGAAGCTACGCTTTGCGAGACCATTCAGTTCCCCCTCTTTGAACTCATTTTGAGTTTAAGTTCAAAGTTAGGAAAGTTAAGTTTAATTGTTCTGCTATTTGATTAGGATTGTCAATACAGTTAAATAAAACAAACTGTAATGGAATAAGTCTTTTCTTGGAAATGAATATTTTTGAAGAACAACTCAATTGTAGTAAAAGAATAATAAAATATTTTTTTAGAGAACAACAAAGGTTTTTGAGGACTTGTGCAGAAGCTTACATGATTTAGAGTTTAACAATACGAGACATAAAAAATTGTAACAAATTCATACTTCATATTATAGTTTACTTTTGTCGCTAAAATTGTTATGCTTCGCAACATCTGTAAATTGCCAATAATCATAACATTGACTCAAATGAGAGTTCAGTTCAGAGAGACAATATTTTTTGTGAGCAGCGGAATAATAGCAAAGCCAGTGGGACACCATTATAACATCAATTATTAAAAATGCAATATTTATCAATTATTAAAAATTTGCAATATATGTTAATTCTAAGAAAATTCCACTAACACTTGGCAAACTTATAACATAGTTTCTACAACAACGCAAGAGCCCATACACCCCCTATAACATTTACCAAGTGGCCCCATTTCTAAATATACTTGGTATATCAAGGACGAACCACCAAGGACATAGAGATTTTTCGTGAGCAGTAGAATGATAGCAACTCTGGTCGCACACCATAATAATATATAGTTAAAAACATAGTTGATAATTCATATACAAAGGATAATGTACACTGCTCAAAACAATTAGGGGAGCACATGTTTTAAACCCTTTCGATCCTAATGATTCCATTGGGAGTCATCAGCTTGTGATTTTTTTCTGACTAAGTTAAATTCGCCACTTATGTATCGTTAGATACATCGTTAGATGGAAGAATAACGTATTTTGAAGAATTTAATATATTTTTTATATTAATGAAAATATGAAAAATATGGTAAAATAAATTTAACTTTAAAACAGTTTTAGAAAATAAATTTACCCTAAATTTTTCATGCCTGCATTTTTTAGATGTTTACAAATATATTTCAACTATTTTTAACAAAAAAAGTTCAAAAAAAATTATTGTTATAATTTATTAAATGGTTATTATTCCATTTCCCCCCTTTAAATTTAAGTATTAAAAACTTAAGAATTTTTCTCCTGTTTTTTACTATTTCATTTCGAATGCATTGTGAATAGGGTGGGCCGAAAAAAACTTTTTATTTTTATTTCGGATCGCTATAGTGCGGAAAAGTTGCCTTTGGTAAAGACATGAAAAATGCACTAATTATTATTTTTTTATTGTCATATCTTCCGTTCGCGCAATGCCTTCAAAGTTGGCGAAAAAATGTTAAAAACCGTATTTTTTTATAATTTTTTTTTTAAAAAAGGCAGATGTTTTTAATTACGTTCCTATATCATGAATTAACAACTAAAAGTATGTAAAATCCAAATATTAATGCACTTATTAATAAAAAATGCTAGAATATATTGTATAATAAGTTATTAAACATTTGTGTCAGATCTTCCGACCACTCAACGTAGTATAAAATTAGGAAAATTCGTATTTTTTGCTAAATTTCAAAGTTTTAACTTTTTGTAAATTTTAATCATACAACATTACATAGGAAAGCAATTAAAATCATATATCGTGTTTAAAAAAATTATGAAAATTTACGATTTTTGACAATTTTTGCCAACTTTGATGGCATTGCGCGAACGGAAGATATAGTCATAAAAAAATAATAATTAGTGTATTTTTCATGTCTTTACCAATGGCAACTTTTCCGCACTATAGCGATCTGAAATAAAATAAAAAGTTTTTTTCGGCCCACCCTAATAGTGAATCTATTTAACAAATTTTAGCTTTATAGGATAAAAATTAAAAAGTTGGGAGTGAAGTTAAAGTTGGAATTAAAAAGTGCTCCCCTAATTGTTTTGAGCAGTGTATTTAATAGAAATATAATATAAGTTTAAGGTTTTGCCGTTAGCAACGAATATCAAGATTTAGAAAATTCTACAAGAACGTATAGCATAATTTTAATTATTAACACAAGAACGTATTGCATAGTTTTCCATATTAACACAAGAACGTATTGCATAGTTTTCCATATTAACACAAGAACCCATAGATTCCTTATAACATTTACCACGTAGCCCTATTCCGAAATATACCGAGGGCAAGGGATATTTTTCGTGAGCAGTGGAATGATAGCAACGCAGGTCGCATACCGAGCAACCGAGCTTGTAATTGAACAGCAGCTCAGGGGCAATGGGCTGGAAGGGAGAACGAAGTGCGACATATTCCAACACTTTCTCGCCTCCGGAGGCCATTAACCGCCAAACCAAAGAAATCCCGAGGAAGCAGAAAAAATAAAAAAATAATCCCAAATATATATGATAATAAACAACAGCAGAAAAAAAATAGAGAAACAAGCTACGCTTACAGCGAAAATACTTTGATAATTTTTCTGATACAGGGGCTAGGGCTATTGCTTTTCCCCCATTTTGGTGGGAGTATGTATTTTAGGGTCGAGGGTAGAATTTGTTGGTTCATTGTGAATTTTTTTGTTATATCTGTGTATAAGAGAAAAGGAAAATGTTTAGTTTGTAAATTTATTTGCAATACATAAATTTTTCATTTTATTTTTATATGCTACAGGTTTTACAGGCTAAGAAGGGACTTGAACACATTTAAAAAAAAAATATATAGTTAAAGCTTTTTTGGAAGTGGTGTAGTTATATATAAATAATATTAAATGAAGTATTGTAAAGCTTTAGGGCTGGATAGAACTGCTAGTTTATAAATATAATATAGACATATCTAAGCCATGTAAACAAAAAATTTATTTATAAATTATTCATATGGTTTTAATATTCGGAGCTACATGCTTTATTTTCACTGTACATCATGCCAAACTTAAATTGGTCTTCATTTATAAAAAATAAAATTTTCAATTATATAAGAATCAGAAGTTTTAAATTTAAATTTTAGAAAACAAACATAAAATGCAGTTCTCTCAAATCTCCATTTTTTTCAACGTGCTCAGAGATTTTAATCTAAAGAAATGCGATACGAATACATTCACCAAATTCATTTCAAAAATCTCTATTTATTTCTTGATATAAAACCTACACTTCACCCAAAAGGCACGTTATTTAGCAAAAACTGTATCGGATAATTCTTCCAAAATCGAAAAAGTCTTAATATTATATTTCAGCCAAAAGTTCAGAAATTGCCGCTACAGTTATGTTGCATTTTTCCTAATATTCTTTTTAGAAATGAATTAAGCAAAATACAATACATATCGCATCAAAGTTACAAAAGAAAACAAGTTGCTATAAAAGGTAGGATAGATAAAAATTTTATTTGAATTGAATTATGTTTTTTGTAAACTTAGTTTTTCGATATTGTATCTTAGTGGAAATTGTTCTAAGTGACGGTTACTCTTATAAAACCTATTTTTATTATTAGTGTTTGTACGATTATAAATAAGGAGAAAATAGACTTTGTCGCGATAGACTTTCATATTAATTCTCATTTAACCCTTTCAGTACCAATGATAATTTGGCATCATCATTTTAGAAATTGTTTTTTGATCTTCTATAGCTAATTATGATATCAAAAAGCACATCATGTGATTCTTCAAAATTTTCTATTAGAAAATATTATTTATTAATCCCGATAGATGTCAGCCCATATATATATATATATATATATATATATATATATATATATATATATATATATATATATATATATATATATATGTATATATATATATATATATATATTTAAATTATGATAAGAAACATGATGATACCAAATGTCACTATTTTGACTGAAAATGTTAAAGAGTCTAGTCCCTGATAGGGTGGGGTAACCCATACTTTCATCCCTTGGGGAAACGATAAAATGAGTACCAAGCATGCTTGGGAACTAAACACTAGGGGTTCCACGTGTGGCTGACCACCTTACCATTTCATATATCTAGCACCCCAGAGCCCTAAGTCACGAAAGCTGAAATGGGCGTGGCAGGCCTTGGCCCAGTAATGGGCTGTTGAGCAGGGGAGTTTAGTTTTGTATTATCAAAAAAGGCCATTGAATGCACCGGGCCCTATACCTTAAAAAAAACTTTGTAGAGCATGGGTTTTGAAACGAGACACTCCATTAGGAAATCCAATTTTTCATGTAAAAATTATTTCTTATTATTGTACCCATTGTCAAACCAACGAGTTTCGTTGTTTCGGTTTCCAGCGGCCATCTCGTGTTTGCCCTTCACGTGATACCTCCAGTGTATTTAAGTGGCCTCACGGAAAAAGCTGACACATGAAATTACCGGCGCTTAGATTGCACTCTTGCCCCAACAAAAATAGAAGATAAAAAAAGCAACATCTGACCAAAATAAAACAAACCCGTGGGAAAAAAAACAGGAAAAAGAACAGAAATGGGGAATGGTGTAGGGTCAGGAGAATACAGTGGAATGGGGTCTCTGATTGAGAGTGGCAAGTAAGAGCTGTTAGGAGAGAATTACACGCCTTCTAGGAAAGGGACGCTAATTTAGAGGGTGAAAGGCCATTTTAGGAGTCTGTCTGTGTTAAGGTTGTGTGAGAGGAGAGCTTTATAAAAAGTGGATGAAATATATTTAATGCAGAGAAAATATTTAAAAAGTTACTTAGGTCCTAAATGATCTGGTCTAAAATGTCATTTCTACTTCGAAATAATAGATACACAGGTATGAAAACTCATATTCCATTTAAAAGTGTATTAATTTAATGCTGAAGATAAGTTCAATGCAATTAAGATCAAAACTAACGTGTAAATACTTATTTTACTGGAATAATTTTATTTAAATAACAGTACAGCTATAGCTCAGAATACAAAAAATACAGTTAGGAAATTGTTTTTGCTAAAATACATAGGTAAAACCGTGTTAAAATATTAAGAAAACCGTGTTGGCTATCTGGTATCGATATGAGTAACAAATATGAAAAAATAACTATAAAATACACAAACAAGTAATACAATTAAGCAAACTGAAGACAATCCACTATATATTATAATGAAAATGTTTCTCTCAAATACCAATGGCGAGACTTTATGTTTCATTTATAAGCCCCAGCATGAAAAAAGCTAGGCGGAAAAATATTAAAAATATTCCAATGGCTTAGTAACGCTGCGACCAAATCAGGCATGGATGGCTTTGCCAATGGCCCAATCACTGACTGACCACCCGCGAACGTGAGAATAACGACAGAACATTTTGTTAGTTTGAAAACCTGGTAAGTGATATTTGTTCGGTTTTATTTGTGTGTGATCTTTCAGCATTAGAACCACGCAAGGTATTTTTGTTATTTTTACCAAATGCCTATATTCACCAGCAAATCAGTCATCAAAATACCTTCGACTGCAAAATAACTCTATTTTGTTTTTATAAAATTGCTTAAAACTGTACTGAAAATTAATATGTCTGCTTTTTAAATATAGAACAAGTTGAAAAGTACCATGTCCGTTGTTTTTGTTATCAACCATCATTTCATAGGCCCAACTATAAGGATGTATAACCTTCAGGTGCTATTTTTTGTGGCATTGGGGTCATTGAGCAAACGGAAGTTGTTAGTTGGGGTTGTTGTTAATTTATTCACACTTTAATAAAATACTATGTTCTTAGGTTCTTAATACGTCTTCTCTTATTCTCTCAATTGTCTTCTCTTACATTAAGACAAAAGTACGTTAAAGATATTCCAAAGAACTAGTAAAAATATTACAGTTTCCAATATTTTTTGCAAATTTTAGGCCCTAAGCGGGACAGGAAGATGTCAACCGATCTTTGTCTGGTGATGTTTTGATAATTTTTTCTTCCCTTATTTTGTCTGTATTATTAGCAACTTTTTCGCGCCATCAAAACTTCGAAATTTAAAAAAAAATCCCTTGTTTTAGTGAACGCTTGTATATAGCATATAAAGTTGCTGGTTGTTAACGGTATTCACAAAGATGTCGTTATTGGGTAAATTCTTCTTTTACGAGCTCCACTTAAAATGTACAAAAAGTTGAATTTAATCAATTGAAAAATGCAAAGTAAAAAACTACGTTACTATCATGCAAACAGTTGCCAACAATTTTGGATATTCTAGAACTTACAAATGCTCTTCTCCGGAAAATCTAACAAAATACAACAAACTAGGGTTACGTAGCACTACACGACTTTCCATTACCAATCAATAAATCAATATACAATTAAGGATAATTATTTACCTGACACGGTACTTCCAATAGCTTTAAAACCTTTTAAAACATAAAAACTAAAAAGTGCGTACCATCGTAGCTACCATTGTTTGGAGATATACCTTTGATAAATCGTTTTGTAATCAAAGAAATATTTAAATAAATCAGAAAACTAAACACCAATCTAAATCATTATATTTTTCTGTCGACATGGTAAATTTTAAAAAATTTATTAGACAAGGCCATTTTAATGAAAATGTCCAATGTCTCAAGCTTGTCAAACCTTCGCAAGCAGGATGTAACTCGAATCTAGTTTTCTTGTGCGTAATTGCATCCTGATCCTGTTTTGGGAAACGAGAAATCGTGGAACACGTAAGCACGACCACTGATTGAGTTGCAATCACGGGAATGGAGTATGTTATTGTATTGGGCGAAAATAGAGATGTTTGGTGCATACGTGATAAATATGGAATTGGTGTTTTTAGCAAAGCCGGCTAAAGTATCAGGCTGCAGTGTTGGGATTGATAGAACAAATATCGTGCTAAACATAGGAAATGCAACGCTTTAAGGAAAATACAATAACACAAACACGTGACACTTAAAATTCTAATGATAACAATTATGCATGAGCAATTTTTTCAGGAAACGGAACATAAATAACCAATTAATGCATTTTTAACTTACCTAATAAAAGGTTTCGATGGTACCATAAGTGGCAATTCTCCCAATTTCAACAATTTCATAGCAAAAATCAACAAAAAAATGCGAATGAATCGGTAAAATTTCATTTAAACTTATCCTAAAATACTCAAACCTATTTAAAACACTGGATTTGATTGTTTTGTTTTATCGAACACCGAAAAAAACATCGAATCGAATCGGATATTTTATTAATTCTAGAACTTTCCAGGGGAAAGTCTTAACTCTGATCATTAAAAACGTGGGCAGAATCCCTAATGTTCTCCACAGTTTTTAAGAAAAATTTTGATAAAATCCAGCTTCGTAAGAGAATTTCCGGAAACAAGTTTTCCCGTAAAATGAGTTATTGGCACAAGTGGGAAGGAAGAGCAAATTCTATTTTTAAAACTAGCGAAGGTTCAGATTTCCCCCCGGCGTAACAGACGTACGTGATAAAAATCTATATGAATATCAGGGTGCTTCGTAGTTCTTTTTTTTGGGGGGGGGGGCAGGGATCTTGTTTTACCGTTGTTTCCTGATTCTTTTTGTATTCAACGCTCGGAATCGGGAAAAATCCTTTATTTCGTCTCGATCACGATTCGATATCGGGTGTCAGAGCGGGATGACAGGTGTCATCTTAATCGATTTTTTTGTGTGTATGTGTCTGCAGTATATCGGTATTAGTGATTGTATTTCGATGCGAAATGTTCATTGTACGTGGTGTACTTTGGTGATAAGTTTGTGATTGATTTTTAGTAAAAATAAATTTTGATTTCTTTATTAATAACTTGTCAAAACACGATAACATAGTGAATAATAAGTGCAATGATATTTTTTATAGTTTGACAGTGCACTTAAATTTCGAAATATTTTGACACTGAATTGTGCTATGATGAACCCAAAATTCAAAACATGTTTTTTGGTTTTTCTAAAAAAAAATAAAGATGTAATAATGAACCTTGACTAACAAACTAAAACTGTACTGTAAAATATAATTCTTTTGGTCATCGTAATTACTTATGTAACAGTCCCCATATCTACATGGTTATTTGAATACGTTTTGTTTGCTGCATAAACTATTTTATTGAAAAGATAACCTCAAAGACTTTAAGCATTTAAAAAATGTGTTAAATTATAAAAAAGCATCGTAGTTTTCGTCAAAATGCATTAAATTACTTAAAAACATTATGTTCCACATTGTTTTGTATAATATTTTATTATATTTCGTATAATATTTTTTTTACAAACTTAACCATTCACTGCACAATATTTTTTCTACTTCGTAGTTTGGAATTTTTATCTTCAGTTGTCCAGATTACTTGAAAATTTGTTTTTAAAAAATCTATATTCATTATTTATTCACTTATATAACCGATATCACTCCGATATAGACTCAAATATTACGAAGCGTGACAAAAAAGAACTATTTACCCTTTAAGAGATATACTGTTTGAAGGCATTTACTCAGATATACTAAACATTTTTTTTATAAAAAAAATCACTCAATTAACGCGAAATGAGCTAATTAGACATAACAAACTCCGTAAAACAAATAAGAATTGTTCAAATTAATTAGCCTATTACTTGGGTAGATTCTATTAACAGTAATTATTTACTAATTAGTTACTTGTAGCTTGTTTTTTTAATTTTCTTAATAGTATGAAATATTGCATGAAAAGTAAATCTATTGCTTTATATATCTGAAAATATGTCTCAACGTGTGGTAAAGAGGGCAGTGAATGAATTATTTAGAGAAAGAAGAGTCAATTCAAACTTTAAAAATGAGTATTCTTGTTAACATTATACTCATGCATTCTTAAAATCGAGTAGCTGCAGTTACGAAAAGGCTGTTAGCAATAAACTTGGCCAAAATCCTAACAATAAGGCCTCGCAACAAAGAAAAAAAATCGCATTTGGCGGACTTTTAATCTTCATTTGGGGATCGCAGGAAAGCGTAACTTACTTAAGCTAGGGCCATTTTTCACAAGATATAACCCTTAATTTTGTTAGTTATTTTGCAGTTAAACACATTTCGAATGCTCTGCTTATGTACACAAAATAAAACGAAACTCGTTTGCATTAAATTCTCATGTAGATAAGTAACTAATTTATATTACTTTGTGAAAATTAGGAAACGGATAAAAAGATCTTATCTGTATTGTTAAAGTATTGTTTGCATAATTCCTCTTATTTCATATTCACAAAAGTCTTGGTTATTTGGAAAAAAGGAAACATTGTATCCTTTTGCTTTTATGAAAAGCAATTACTCATGTTGTAGCATTAAATATAGGCGGTATAAATTAACTCATTATAGGAATGGCATTATGTTAAGAATAAATGGCTTTTACTAGGAAAAATTACTAGCTATTAATTGATTATAGAGTGTGCATATATGTATAGGTGTTTTGAAAGTGTATTATTTTTATTAAAAATAAATTTTAACGATATCGAAAAGAATCTATCACATAATTCTACATTTCTCTTTGCACAATGATACTTTGTTTTCTATGAATACTAAAAGATGGAAATTTACCATTGTTAGGAAAAAGAGAATTAGTCTTTAATTTTAAATTTGGGAATTTTGGAAGCTGTTTACTTTGAAATGTTCTTTTATACTCATCCCTCAGAGTAAAATTTTATTTTTAAACTCTGCATTGTTAAGCTAGGCGAAAGTCTAAAAAAAAAAAAAACACACATGTTTCGGGTTCAGTTTTTATCAACACATTTTTTCAAAACACTGCTGATAAAAAAAAATAGTTACCAAATGCATAGTATTATTTTATATGCAACTAATATTGCTTTGATTGTAGTTAGTGGAAATTGTCTTTTTTCGATACATTTTGAATATAAAATCTACACATTACAAATCCAAATAGCTTTAAAAAATGTACGAATAACTTTCGAGTAAAATACTATAGAAAATAAAGCTACGGCTATTACCAAGCATATCAGGTTCAGTTTTGTCAAACATGGGTAAAATGTGACCGTTCCTAAAAGTCTCTTTAGGAACCTATTAGATATTCCAATCGCATTTTGAAATAATATTCATGTTTTTGCTATCTAAACCTTGCGCAAAAAATCTACTAAAAACGACATTCCATAAAATGATGGATTTTTAAAGTAGCGTTAAATTTGATTAGGAAGTTTGAGATGCAAACTTCTAAGCATGTAAATCGATCCTAGTCTTTAAATATTCATAACATTCAGTTAAGCAGTTCTCTAAAATTTGAATTTGGAATATCGGAAATCGACCTGTCCTAGTACTAAGAATTTTTTAATGGTTCTATTATGAAAAAGCACGTTTGCCATTTATTTAAATATATATCATCAGTTTTAAATGATATTAGAGTGAGATGTTTAGCAATAAAGTACATTTCTCAAACAGCACACGTAACTTAAAAACAAATATATACTTTAATTTGCTTCAACAATTTTTAAATCTTAAATATTGGACTCTAATTAAAAGCTTCTACAAAAAAACTTTAATTATATATATATTTTTAAAAACTAATTTAATAATTTTAAAAACTTACTTTAAATAGCATGCAATGAAAACAAGTTCACGTGTATGTTAATTTGATTACATTGGTCAGCATGGGGATACAAAACCAAAGTTTTGAATAATTTATATTTTACTACTATTGCAGTAAAAACTGCAGAAAAAAATAGTAATATATATATATATATTGTGTACTACTTTATAAAGTATAAATTATCTGCATTTACATAGTCATAAATAGTCTTTTTTTAAACTTACAAGCAAAAAACTTCGAGTTGGGTCATATGTCCCTGGTTCCCCCTAAGCTATTACAAATATTTTTCAATGTACAATAAAATACTAATAATTTGTGTTAAATAAGATTAATCAAACATACATTTTATCAAAAATAAAAGTAATTTATAGAAAAACAAAAGAAACTTAATTCCGACTTTGAACAAAAACTTTTTCAAGAAAATAAAAAAGGATGAAAAAAGAAGAAAGAAAAATTAGCACCAGGTGCTGCTAATTGCATCAGTTTAAACTAAAAGTTTTAATTTAATGTTCCAATTAATAAAAATGCTTTTATATTTATTGTCCAAGCAATAATAGAAAATATATTAATCAGAATATGTAATTGTAGAATTATTTAAAACTGCCAAACGCAAGTTTTCAGCATTTCTTTTTTTTAATTTGAAAGAATTTCTTTGTGATTTGTGAAATTTTGATTTTTCCGACGCGTGGTTTGCAAACGTTGTCTGTGTGAATTTTGTGTGGGGTATGAATTTTGTACTTTTTGTTATGCACTTCATCTGAATGACGCAGCACGTGTGTGTTTTACAATGTTTAGTCTGTAAATTTTAAATTTATGATTATAAAATTGCGTTGGATGCCATCGCAGAGTGTCGATCTCGTCCTTTGACCACGGTCGCAAGGCTCTTCACCAATAGCATCTACTCAGACGTGAAGTCAAAACAAAACAACTAAAAGTGTATTTATGAATGACTTCATTTACGCTATTTATAGATAAGTATACTATCCTAATGGCTATGACAATGAAATAAAGATAATAGCATTCTTTAAGAGAATCTAACAAAACTAAAAAGTATTTAAATGTTAAACCATTCTTATCTAGTTTTATGACAGGGCTTCATTAAGGAATTTTAAAAATTAGTTTGTTAATGATAACTTCCAAGCAAATTCGGGAAACTGATCAATACTTTGAATCGAACAGTTCAAGGAAATTATCACTTTAAGTGCTTGCGAAATGACCATTTTTACGGCTTTTGATACGAAGCGAAATATCAAACGAGTGAAACGAATGCTTGAGGAATCGTTTAATGGGTTATTTTATTTCGTTGTCAATTATTTCTTTATTACTTATTTGTATGCTTTGTTAAGAGAGCTAAAAGCTAACGAGCCAAAGCGTTTCTAAAAGGTCTTCAGAATGGTTCAAATGTCTTTACTAACGTTACCAAAATTCAATTCAATATAATTTTAAAGCTTATTTAAAGTGCCGTTCATTTACATATGAAATAATTTGTATCTGATTTTTAAAAATATTGTTTATGGACAGCAAAGATCGCACTCCATACTAGGGTTAGGTTGAAATATCGTTGCACTAGAGCTACACGAGGCTGATGGCCACGGGCGGCGTAATTTCGAACCGCAGTTAAGTGAAGAGCCCGCACTTGAGTAAGCACCAAAAAAAAAACTTTAAATGAAGACATTGTACACGGCGTCGGGACTATATCGTATATATAACGTGCACTCTCTCTATGCGGGACTATGTGTAGTATTTTAAGAATGCACAGGCCATTTATAGGTAGCTCGTTATTTTGAAAATGCCCGGTGCCAAACCTAGGACCTTTCCCATGCAAGTCAATCTCTTTACGGATAGTCCCTACTCCATACAAGGAACTCTAGTTCTGAAATTCATTCAAATACTTGTTACTAATATATAATTAGATATGTTCATTATTTTTGTAATATATCTTTACAAGAAGAATATATTAATTATTTCAGTTAATTAACAAAAATGTGCATTCTCTTTGCATCAACAAAACATTTATACGTCACTAATTAGTAATTATAGTCGAAGTTTTTTCTTTAAATAGATATATTCAATGTTGCAAGTGCCACTGATAAATCATGCATAGAAAATATTGTACTTAAATTGTGTAGTAGAAGATCCTGGCCTTTAGAATTCGGAAAATATATAGCTCTATAGTGCACTCCAAAATATTTTGATAATATATCCTATAAGCGTAACCTGATTATTCCAATAGCAATAAAAATGTATCTTATTGTTATCTTAAAAATACTTATTGAAACAGACAAAGTTTAACTTTCTAATTACCTGTAGAATTCCTTAATCAAAATACAGAGATAAAACTTTGTTTACTGCTTCTAATAAACAATAACTGCCTCGAAACACATGTTTGTTGAAATTTCTCACCGTACTTTAAAAATATTAATTACCCACTCATAACTTATGTAACGATGGAAACTGCTGCTAATTTACACACAAAACACAAATTACCCAACTGTCGATACGCCTTTTCAATTTGCCACCTTCTTCTCCCATCGTTCAAATAAACTTCCAGCTGTTTATCCGTTTTAATTCCATCTTCCAGTATCCCAGTGGGCTGACGCAATAAGAGACGTAACCTTTAATCATAATTATACTTCATGTGGAATAATCAATGATTTCTCTAAGGCGGTTTAAATAACTTTCCCACTACGTTATTTAATGGACCTGTTACAGAAATTTAATGAGTTCTTAGTTTAGAGTTACCTACAAAAATATGATTTTTCTCTTTTCCTATGTCTTCTAAAAGCTTTTTTTGTAATTTTTTGTTCACTATATTTATTCCAATAATGAATACATATGAATATTGTAGTTGCGAAACTCATTCTCCAAAGCATAACTAAGATATAGGATCTGGCCCGCGTTCATTTGAGTCTTCATCTAATTAATTTAGGGGAGAGTGTTGTACCTTGGGACAATTTCTACATCTTAATTTTTTTCTTCGATAATTATTGTCAAAATAAAAATTTCAAAGCAGCATTTCAACACACCAATATATTCCTCTATAATATATATTTTTAAATTCTGGCAGCTTGAAATTAAAAAATTGCCACTCATTTAAAGTAGAGAGGATAAACTGTCCCAAGGTACAACATGATGTTGTACCTTGGGACATGGTTTATAATTCAGTCAATAGTCATACACTTGAACTAATTTGTGTCAGGAAACAAACTTTATTTCAAAATACATCAGAAAATGTGCTCTTTAGAACATTTCATCACACGGAAGGAAAAAGATTTATCAGGTGTTGCCAGAATTATATTTTCAAACTTCAATCATTATAAAATATATCCAAAACAAAGCTGAGTTGTATTTTACATGTTTTGTGGAATTGCTCTTAAAAAAAATAATAAAGATATTTTTATTTATCCAAATTATTAAGAATTTAATCAAATTATTAATACTGTCCCAAGGTACAACACACTACATGGTTTAAATAAAAGCAAGATAGTGGCCAATCCAAATGCATAATCATTATTTTCTCATAACCAAAATATTTTAAAATCTTCTCTTTTATGAAGAAAATAAAATGCAGTTGACTTTTTGTTAGAGTACTAAGGTAAAAAATTATATTAGAGTGAGAAAAATATTTACTTTGGGGTAAAGAAATATTATTTTTTGTCACCATTTCATCAATTCAATGATGCTAGTGTTAAATTTTATTATGATGATGTCTGTTGGTTAAGGCTACTATTAGAAATAAACAATGCATGAATATTGCCAATAGATTCTTAGAAATTGTCAGTGTCCCAAGGTACAAGCGTCCCAAGGTACAACACTCTCCCCTACCATTATTAGAAGTCACCAACAACCGGAGTCTGTACTTTGTTATACTTTTTAGGAGCATATTGGTTTTGCACCTACACCCTTGATATAACTCCATTATATTAATATATATGAAGAGATCTAAAATAGATCAATCGCTGAAAAATGAAGAACTTAATACCATACAATTGAGTTGGAAATTATTTACCAGAACAGTTGCAAATATTTTCAATTGCTGGTTTAAATTTTTTATAAAAGCAAATCAATGATTTGAATTTTTACATTTACCTTTCCGAAGAAAATTTTATTAAAATTTAACATAATTTTTAACGATATAAAAGAAATTTGTATTTTTATTCATATACCTCTCGGAAGTTTTTACAGTGAGTGCGACCTTTGATTTTTTGATAATAATGTAACCCTTGCAAAAATCGAACCTCGTACAACCGTTTATGGGGAGCCACGTTATTAACAAATTATATATTAACGATTGATCGGATCGATTAAAAACTATATTGTCTCATTTTATTTATTTACTTTTTTATAATATTTTACTTAAGGCTGTGTTCACCTCCAGAATCAATTCATTTCACCTTAATAACACAGATAACAGAGTTTTATTGTAGTAAATGATTAGATAAAGAAATGACAATATATTGTTACCTTTGATTTAACTATCTTGTAAGTTTAGTTTGCATCCTGTAAATAAGTTTTAAATATTGTTTTATCTTCACTTAGTTTTTTTTAGAAAACATATGGTTGAATAGTTTTTGAATGAAATTGTGTAGCAAGCCAAATGTGCAAAGTTATAAACTTTATTGTTTTTGGTTTGAAACCTTTATCAATTCCCAATTGGTGACCGTCATAAAATAATAGAGCCAGGTCCTCTATTTCGAATATTTATGTATTTATATGTTAAATGAATGACACAAGTTCATTGAATATAAAAACGAATGTAAAATGTTTTGCAATAGATAGTTGTGTATTTTCAAAGCTGGAATCTCTGAAATTATTTACTTTTAAAGGATTTTGCACCACAAAAAAATGATCGGGGAAATTATTGTCAAAAATTATTGTTATCGAAAATTATTGTAAATAATTTCAATCTTCTACTTTATGGTTGGATAGGTATTAAAGCCTTCAAGTATTTCAGAAAGAACTATTAAATTCGCGCCTTCTAAGCCTCTTCGATATTACATTTGGAAAGTACTAATATTTATTCCAGATCGTCTGATACGGAAACGGAAGATGATTCGATACGTCCGATGAGAGACCTTGGTTCATTTGTTTTCCATAAATGAGTTGATGGTCTTTGGATGTCCAATATCATCGATTTGTGAATATCGATTTACGTTGCCGAAAGTTATTGAATGGAGATAGTAAGCATTTGTTATTGTATCATAGATGATTTATATAGGAGTAGCAATGGAAAATATTTTGAATTGGTAGAGTATTTGCATTGTTATAAGTTTTTAGTTTGAATGACCTTAGTTTTTCTTTTGGTGTCATTTCAAGCCCAAATGGTTTTTAAAAATTGTTTCCTTATATATAGTTATAAGTAGTTTGCTAGCATATTTAAACCACAATTTTAAAGAATTTTGACTAAACTTGCATAGTTTGACAACCTTAAATATGAAGTAGCAATATTTTTGCAATAAGGCCTGAGGAGCCTTGGTCATAGTTTCGGAATTTTATTTTAAAAAATATTTTTACACTAAATAATTCATATCATAGCTCATATTAAAGAAAATTCTATTGGTAAACAGGATATAATGGCATAATATAAGTAATATATTTTTCTTTTACAGATTTATGGTTTCTTAAATCATAGACACCACCTTATTTAATCTAAGAACTCTTGCTTTTAATTTTAGGTTGTTAGATTCCTTCAATGTGCCCTTATTTTCTCAATTTATTAAACTAGTTCTGTAAACTGCCCATTATAATTTCCAAATAGACACATTTTCATAATACGCAACTACAATTTACTCAAATATAAGAATATACATGTTTAGCCTTCGAACTCTATTTAGTGTTAGAACATCAACAAGTAGTTCCAAATAATTCTCAAAAATATATTCAAACCCCCATTTTTTTACATCAGTATTCAAACACTGACCTCCATCTTGCTGTATTTACACTAGGAATTCCACCCAATTCCAAGTGTCTGAGAACCTTCTTATAAGAGAAGTGGGGACCGACACTGCTTGACACTGATTTCTTTTTAATGGTGTAGGTAGAAGGAATCGGAATGGAATTCGCTCCATCTATCAAGTTGAGAAAGAACTGTCACGACATTTATTGGCGTCGAATAAAGTTAAGAGAATGTTTTCGTTTCTACTTGATTTCCCAGAGTTTTCGGCTCAAAGCAGAAGTTTAAAAAACTTGATACTAGCTCTTAAAAAAGTTTAAACGGAGTTACAAAAACATTTATGCTATCAATTATGAAATATGGTGTATCTATCATTGATTCACAATTTAAAAAAAGCAGGTATTTTTTCATATAGTGAACACAAAAATAAATCACCTTGTATCATTTATGAAATTGTACATAGATATATTTTTCGTAATTGAATTTGTTTTCGATTGTTTAATCTACAATACAGCAGATTGTTTAATTTACAATAGGTATGTCTTTGCAGAACCTGCCATTTTTCTGCTATTTAGCTGTAGTTACTAAATGTTAACCAATATGTTTATCCATGAATAAAAAATTACGTTGAAA
Source organism: Hylyphantes graminicola (assembly GCA_023701765.1). NCBI lineage: Eukaryota > Metazoa > Arthropoda > Arachnida > Araneae > Linyphiidae > Hylyphantes > Hylyphantes graminicola. The sequence continues at coordinate 58,172,393 of CM043111.1, read as the reverse complement.
TATCTTACCTAAATACTTTTTAGCAGCATTTATTATTTCAAAAAAGAAATAAGTATGTTATTTGGTTTATGAAAAATTTAAAGTAAACGTTAAAAAACAAAATGCCTCAATTCACACTTATTGTATAATAATTTATTTTCTCCGTCAATCAAATAAATAATAATAACGCGCTATTAGAATCAAGCATATGAAATTCAAAATTGCTTAAAAAAAGTTCAAATGCATTCGTCTATTTTTGTTTCTGAAAATGCATATTCAAAACAAATTTCGTATTTACACTTAAGAATTCATCCTAGGATTAACTTTTATGAGCGATTTTTCTTTTTTTTTATTTTACCCAAAATAAAATATTTTTTTATTCTCTCCAAAATAAAAAAAAAATACATTATACACTTCGAAAGTGATACATTTTAGACAACCCTTCAATTCCAAGCTACAAAGTCTCCAAGATCTTTTGCTCATTCAAAATCCAAAATCCCCTTTCTAGATTTCACCCAGGGTTGGATCTGCAATTCCTTCAAAACACCCCAGGCGGAAACTTAATCACTACAACAGCATATTCAGTCTTCAGGGAAACGATCCTCGGTTTCCATGATATCAGGTCTTGGATGTTTATTTCCATTTTTAAACAATGGGACGGCCGCGCGTTAAAATTCAACAGTGGATTGGGCATAGGGGGTCGTTTTTACCATATAAAGCCCCCTTCCTGTACCTAAGCTACTATCTCTGGATATCCCACTCATAAATTTTTATGGGAAAATTCCGGGATTCCGGAGAAAAGAAAGAGGGAGAAAAATTTTGATGCATCCCTGTACAATGCAAGAGACCCCAAGGAACCATAGAGGGTCGGAAAAATAGTGAAATTTTGAATTTTCCGCTTGGAGCATGGTTGACTGACGTTGTGTGAATTTTTGTGTGGGTTATGAATTTTGTACTTTATTATACATTTTATCTGCATGACGCAGCTTGACAGTGTTTTTGGTCTTGAAATTTTAAATTTATGATGTTTAGGTATTTCAATTTCACTCTATTCAAACGTAGAACTTAGTTTTGGTATGACTACCTGCCACTCAACTACAAAACGTTTTGCCAAGAATAAAACTTTACTTGTATAAAGTTACGCTTGGGGTAGTTATTAATGTATTTATTACAGAAATACTATTTTTTAAAGATATAATATTTTAAATTGTGTAGGATGTGCCTAAACTTCTTCAATGTTAAATCCTTATACGGAGAAGACATATTTAATATCACTAATAATGCGCTATAGAGATTACTTTCTTTTTTTTAATTTTGTTTCTTAAAAATATGGCTTATTTCTAATCTATTATACTAACGTCTTGAAATTAATCGAAGTTTATTTTGAGATGAAGAAACGGTATACCATTAGCGGCCAAATCTTAAAAAACATATATAATATAAATTAATATATTTTTAAACAGAGGCAGTGGTTTAGTATTGTTAGTAAATTTTATTGTTATTTCCTCCGCCTAACATAATATAATAAATAGAAAATAAATATGAAATTTAAGAGAAATTAAGAAAAAACTAAAAAATCCTTTGATAATACCAATAAGGAATTACAATGTAGGATTATGTCATCAGACTAGTAACAACTTTTGTTAAAATTAACAACCCGTTGAAAAATCCCAGTTTTTTACTCTTAAGCAATCACATCTACAGTTTCCGATAAGTAGTTTTCAGTGATCTTAAAATTGTACTTAGTGTAATCCTATTCCCTTCTTGAAGTATTTATCAGGGAATCGAATCAGGTATTTTGATAATCTTTTAGTTCGAAATTGAGTCAGTAAAGTTTACACGAGTTGCAGTTGATATAAAGAAACGATCAGTTAAGACCAAAAGATTGTCTTCTGTAATTTCCTACTTTTGTTTGACAACAGTGTAAGACCCATTTCACTTACTAAAAAAATGTTTTTAAATTATATTTAGGTGAAGGCTTATAGTTTAAGATTATATGTCTTACCATATTCAATGATTTGTTTTAATATAAAAATTGAAATTAACAAAACCCTGTTTATCTACATTAGAAAGGCCATCTTTATTTTTTGTTTTAAATATTAGACTTAAAATTCATAAATTCTTTGATTTTGTATACCAAAAGGAACACAAGACTACATGCTTTTTGCGCCTAGGGTGATCAGACATACTGGTCTAGTTACACTGAAGGAAGGCAACAGTGAAAAATTAGAAATGGATTAAATGCGTGGCGAGAAATCCACATGATGATTTACAGGTGGAACCCAGTATAAATATGATTATCTATTCTTTCTCTAAAACAATGCATGAAAGCAATCTTAACACGAAGTTCAGTTACATTTTTGTCAAAACCATTGTAACGAATTGTCAAGATGGGAAAGTCTGAAACCTCATTTTCTGAAAAGGGCACTTCGGTTACAGCAAAGTCAGGTTAGCATTTACGGTAAAAGAGCTTCCAAGACATTCCCGTATCTCAAAAGTGCTTGTTAAAGTGATAAGAAATGGCAAAGATCCAGAATCTTTTTTCAAAAAGAAATCTCTCCAATGTAAAGAAAGTGTGATGTGATTATTAGATCGTCTTTTTACGATAAGAACATGCTCAGTAGCGACATTCTTTCACATGGTAAAGCTCACTAATAATGTATCGTTGACAAAATTAATATGATTTTCTTATACAAAATAAATTTTTAAGTAGCATTAAGATAGATGTGCAGGTAGCCACAAATGAAGTAAGGTTATGTCACAAAAACGAGGAAAAGTTACTCCCTAAAAGCGGAGTAAGTGGCAACAAAGCTGCCACATTTACGATGGAGGTCAGCTGCTTTTACTATTGTACAGCCCAATATATACTATCATGTAATTCTTCAGAAATATTTAGATGTTATTTTTATAGTTAAATTCCCAAGCTAAATTTAATTCTAAGGCAAGATTGTACCTGAACATTATTTGGTTACAAGAACTTTGCTCTACCGATAAACGTAAACCGAAGCCGGCCAAATAGAATCCGCATTTGATTTCATAATCATATTTCGCTTCACAAAACTTATTAATTCGTATTCTAGTGGATTGGGTGAAAGGTTGCAGTGGGTTATACAGCGTTTTGTGAAAGGTTCCACGTATAATTTGTATTTAGGTAGTTTCTCCAAATGTGTTATTCCTGGTATCACAGCAGTATTGGCCAATCTCGGCTTATACCCATCGCCCAATGCATAGTGGACTTCGTTTTACCGAGGCTGGGCAATATCGAGGTGCAATATTGGTTTGAATATTGTATGAAAAAAAAATTAAAAGCCAAAATTCGTGATTGAAAAATATTGCGAAACATAATATTTGCCTTTTACACTTGCAAAATACTATAAGATTGCAGTAAAATTCAGTATTACACTTTTCGTAATTTCCGGTATGAAACCTCAAAGAACGAGGAATCTGATTAAAATCGGTAGAAAAATGATCGATTTCATCCAATATTCTCCCAGTTTGGAAGCGACTCAAGCGAAATTGGGCAAATTAGTTGTGCTACCTTGGATAAAATTAAACCGAAACGGCACATTAATGTTACATAGGTTTTTTTATAGTTTGTTTGAGGTAATACTAAGCAAGTAGGATCTAGTCAAATGAAAATATAGTTTTGTTTTGATTGTCATGCACATTCAATCCTCTCAAATTTTGTTTATATTTATTTTCTTTAAAAGAAAGTCCACAAAGAAAGTAAGAAAGAGGTGTTAATTACTGTACAGTAGTCAATATTATTAACAAGTACTGAGCATAATTTATGTCGAACAAATTAAATTACAAAAAAAAGAATTGAAAAAGAAGTTGACGTTTTCATTCGACAAGGTGTTAATGGTGTTCGCAGATGGGTCTCAGTAATGTGTTTTTAACTAAAAAAGAGTATTACTGTGGGCGCTATCCATGGAACTTAGAAGATCAACTGATTATTTTATCTCGATGTCAAAATATAATTAGAAAAATTGAGAGAAAAAAAAACTTAAACAAAATCTACTTTAAAAAAACTTATTGTATATCTAAATTTAAATTTGAACTTTTATGAAGAATGAAAAATGCTGATGTTTATTTGCTGTAGGGCTCAATATTTATTGAAATCAATTTTCTTATTTTTCGTTAATTGAAGAACTTGGGAGAAACCTGACTCGAAAAAATAAATTGAATTTGACGTTCATTTTCTTTGAATTTTTCTTAACCTCGTTTTACTTAACAATATTTGGTAAGTTTCTTTGGATTAAAATGAATAAAAAACATGCAAAATTGTCAATTGATTTTGACTTTTAGGGAATGCCATTTCTTATGCAATCAGTTCTAAGAAAACATAAGAAAATTGACATGTTTAATTGTTTATGTATAAGTGTGAACAAAAGTACAATGACTATTTATTTTTTAAACATGTTTTAAATTGAAGTATTATCTTTCTTTTATAAAATCTGTATAAACTAGTTTATTTCTACACATAATGTAAATCATTATTAATATTATTATCAGTGGATAATAACTAATTTGTCATAAGCGGACTCACAAAAATGGATGAAAAATTTCCTGATTTTTGACAACTGTTTTCTATATTTTCGCAAAATTCAGATATAACAAACTTAAAGAGACGAAGGAACATTATTTTCAAATTCTTAATATTTTAATATTAAATGTCATGACTTTGTTCTCAATTTTACGACCCGCAAAATTGAAAGAAAAATGACCATTAAAATTTGAAAATAAAAATAAACATTAACATTTATAGTAATAATTTCCTTCGCAGTATAACGGTTAGTAATCGAAACTACTTTTCTCCAAACATAACATCTTCTTAACGTAAATATTTATCAAAAAGTAAAGGACTTTATATTTTGCATGCGACAGATTTAAAAAAGTATTCTTTATAACAGAAAAAGTTCTAATGTGAATTTGAGGAACTTAGGAAAGATTTACAGTTTCCATCAAACTTGTTATCCTATTTTTCAGGGAATGTGATGAGAAAAAAAGGAAATTTATTTCTTTTATGGAAAACAAACTAAAAAAAGTCGAAAGTTTAAAAAGTTTTTGCTGTCAATGAGGAAAAAGTTAAGCCCCTCTTAAAACTGAAAAGGAAAATTTAAGTATTTTTTCATGTGAAGTCGACTCTCATTTCATTTCAACGACGGCAAATTCTGAGCAAAGAAAATGGTGACTTCCATAATCTTAGGATATATACTTTCTATTTCGATTTTTTTTTCTTTTTAAAAAAAGAGATTTATTTTTTTATATAATCATTTCCATTTTCTTTTATTCCCTGGAATCTTTTATTTTCTTCCGTTTCCTTTTTTTACTGAAGTTCTAAAATATTAAGACAGAGAAGTTGGTAGAATATCTCTGAGAAGTATCAAATGGCGACACGTAAAATAGAATGTCTTTGATAGAAATCGTTTGCTGTTACGAACCACTAACGTCTGGAACAAAACGGAATTCTAAAGGAATGATTGATAGAGATAAATCACATGATTGAGCTTACATTGATCGTGACAGAAGTAGCTTTTGTACCTTCTGTCTCCCATTACAAACAAGTTTTCTTTCAGTTTTATGACCATCTTTTGTTTCCAGAACAATATTTCTTTACTTCTTCTAAATGAATATCCTGCTATGTGTGTAAGTCGTTATTCCATAGTAAATAAAGGGTCAAAAACAGCGAAAAAAGCGGATGTTTAGTATCGTTTTTGATGTCCTCTTGTGAATGACGTATTACTTGTGCTGTATAAAATATCGTGAGGTATATATGCCTATAAAAGAATATAGAAAACAGTAAAAATATGGTTTAAAAGGTGGGGTTTAAAAAAATTTAAAAATTGAATTTGAATAATTTTTGCATTCAAGAATACTCATAGTAAAAGTTTTACAGGTGCGGGATCATGTAAAGTTAGAAACCATTTTTGGTAGCATAGTGCATTGTCTTCAGATTTATTGAAATGGTTTAATAGTAATCTTCGTATAACTTTTATTTCATGTGATATATTTTCTTAAAATTATAATTTTTTTAAATATGCTGGAATAGTCGGTAATATATGATTATTCGCTTAATTTGTATTCTAGTGGACTGACTCTCACTAGAAAAACATCAGTCAACACACACATAGGCTACTATGTATGTGTTTACTATGAATTATAACATAGAGATTTATGTAAGTAATAAACACAAATTTATTTAAGCAACTTCCATTTATTCTTAAAAATAGTGCAACATATACCAAGTAAGCAAAAGTAAAATGCTAATTTATTATTGTACATTAGTTAAATAATTTTCACTTTAGTTTACCTGAATAAGCATAATTTAAAAAGGGGAGACATGATTATTGAACAACTTATGTAATACAAATTAATTAACACGATTTTTTAAAACTTCAAGTTTATGTTTTTATTTAATTATAATACTATTAATGGAATTCTTTAATGAGAAAATATCTGTGAAAATGTCTACAAATTGCTAAAAATGAATTTTCAGTGCAACAATTTGTTTTCTTAAATAACTTAAAGATAAATGTAATTTTTTATTTATTTTATTACTTATTCTATACATAAAACGCTCATTATTTAAAGAAAAATGTTTTGTCCTTAGTTATATACTTAACTCCTACCCAATACCTCCTATATATCGAAAAAAACATGCCCGTCCAAAATAGTGATTACATGCCTCTCCCGGGGCCATATCTCGGAAGATAAATAAAAAATTGACCACCGCGTCGAAATAAAAATATCGCCAGCGCCATAACGTCACTCACCATATGAATGTTTGTCCTGGAAACTTTCTTGGCTGCCGATATTAAAGTTCGGAAATTCCTTGGCTAACAAAAATAAGGCATTTCTCTCGCCAATGCTTTATGTAAGAAGCGCCTGACCATTGGTCAAGAGATGATGAAGTGGACCTGTGGTTGTGACGCCTGTGTATCCGGAAAACGGATAAGAGAGGGGGTCGGATAAGAGGAGGGGGGCTATTGGGAGTGTCGTTTAGCCTGTGGCGATTGGTTGGGCTTGGCACCTCGTAAAGTGGACATGGAGTGTATCATTTTTATGGGAACGGAATTTACTAAGGAGTGCCTCAGCTCAATAAGTTATTTGCCACAATTTTCTTGTTAAAGAATTTTATTGAAAATCTGAATTTTATAAAATAGGTTCAGCTTTATTTCAATCATTTCAAAAAACAATACACATTATTAAAAAAGACCTTAAATATTTAATTTAGTACCAAATATTTAATACATTTCGAGAGATTCTAACTTTTAAACTAAAAAAAATTTAACGCAATCATTCCCAAGCCTGCTACCAAGCTTATTTATTTTTTTGTGTGGCCCGGATGGCCGAGTGGTAAGCATCGCAGGCCAGCAGTCTGCGTGCTGTAACGGGCGCGGGTTCGATTCCCGCCTTCGCCCTGGGTGTATTTCCTCTCTTTGTGACGGTAAAAAATCTTTCTGTGTCTATCTTACTTGACGAAGACTTATAAGCGGCTCACTGAGCAAGCACACAAGTCGGAATATATATGTAAAATACCCTACCCCTACCCTATTTATTTTTAAATATTAGGCTTCAATAGGGTTTGAAAATGTTGTCCACGCTGACAGTTTGTAAAAGGCCGATAAAAGACATAGTGCTTATAATATCATCAATTTTTTTACGTTATTAATGTAGCGCGGACGCAAAAACTACTTAATTATTTAGAGTCAAATAACTATTTTAAACTTTGAAGTAGCAAATTATTTCCAATGGAATAAAAATTGTATTTCATTCTTAATACTTACAAGTGCAGAATGCTACTGAAAGAAATGATATCACAATTCACGATATTGGAACACGGCTTGTTTTTCCTCCTTTTTTTCAAACTTTTCGGCCATTATGCATTTTTGGCAACGCTCAACTTCGCTTCAATTTCAAGTAACAGCTGTTAAAGAAAATTATGTTTCTACTTTAGCAACAGATGTTGTGTTTCGAATTTATTCTGATTTTCAGTCAATTTCCTGATAATGTGCGAAGTAAAACATATGTAAAATGCGAATAATACAGTGCTTGGATACTAAAAATAAGTCAGATATAAGAAATGATCTAAAACCATTATTTTTTAATAATATATTTTACATGTTTTTCTAGCGATTGGTACGATTGTACTAAAAGTACTTACAGAAAAAAAAATCCTCTGCAATTTTGTAAAAAAGTATGCTATTCATTTGTATTTTTTTACAAAAAAACTGATGTAAATTTTTAATTGTCAATTCAAAGACCGATCTTGGTATTATGTTTTTTCATGAAAGTTTTAGTTATTATTAAATTTAACTTTATTAACAATAATTTTAATTCTTACTTTTGAAAACCACAACAAACTAATAAACTTTTTTCAAGCCGAATATTTAACTTATTAACCACAAAAATTTTTTATTTTTATAAATATATATAAAAAAATTACAAACATGCTAATTTTCGAAAGTTTTGGGGCCATTTATCAACGAGATAAATCCTAGTTATAATTTCCATCTAGTTTCCGGAATTGTATTTACAACTACTTACATACAAGAAGATAAAAAAATTAAACAATAAAATTCATTATTTATCTAACAATAAACATTCTCACAATGAATCACACCAAATTATGAGTGTTTATAAACGATAAAAATGTCTTTTGTCCTATACAATAAGCACAAAACGAAATTTTCTTTTAAATTATTAAAAAGGTAAAAAAAAGATTACATTGAAAATCCTTTTAAGGCGAATATAATTTCTTTCAAGTTGATTTAAGGTGCCATATTAATGAAAAAAAAATCCAATCAAGGTGTTTACTAACTTTCGTCTTAAGAATATTAATGCTTATAAAAAAACTTCCTTGCATTAAAGCGTACTCGTAGCTATTGTCCTATTTTATAAAAAAAAACTACTTTTTACCATCAAAGCAGTTTTCTTTTTTACTTGTTTTAATTGTGTTCCACATAACGGAAGGGAAAATACTGTCCGATGAGATTAAAGCCAAGCATTCTCCTGTACTCATTTTTTTTCTGTTTTATCTTTAAGCCTTGTTATTGCCTTCCGACCTCACAATACTTTTTGTTCAGTTTTTTTTACCCTCTAAGCCAACGACCGACGTGTTTGAAATACTTTAGGTCAGGGGGTCTCCAAATTACTTTCAAAAAAAAAAAAAAAAAACTTTTGTAAACGAACAATGTTTCGTATTTTTCCAAGAGTAGACTGTTGTGGTCCTCAAAAATCTTTAAATTGGGGTTAGTGAGGCTTTTTTAAGTTTTTTTTTTAATGAACCTTATTCATGAATGATTTGTGCTGTTTGAGAATTAGTCCGTTTACTGCTCATTATGAATTTCATTATTTTTTTTAACATTCTAGTGAATTTTTTCTGACTTCCATTCAAGTTGAATTTAACATTTCAAGTTGAATTTCAAACCCATTAAACCCCTATGCTATTTTCGTAAAATAATAAATTTTGGCGATCTCTTCTTTTGGTTAAGGCCACCAATGTTTTCCAAGTATCCGAACCTCCTCAATGTAGAATTTCTTCGAATATTTTTAATGCTCTCTTTCATTTGATTCTCTATCGTCTACATATGTTATTTTCGCTTAAAAAACAACCATTCCAGATGGATTTAAGGGAACAAAATTACTAGTATAAATTGAATTTCGAACCTTTAATATTGATTAAAAAGTGTTGTGGATTGTGGAATCACATTACTTCTCCCAAAAGGAATTAAGATTAAATGAAAGTAATTGGATTTCAAGACGTTATTTGTAAAAGTAAGTTTGTGTCCCTCAATGCCGATAATTTTTTTGTCCTTATTGAATTGTTATCGGATGTATTCCATCAGGATTGGGTAGTTATAAAGTTAAATAATATCAAATTGTTCGAGAATTTTGAAGCATTTACGACATTGTGAGCTTTATATATTTTAATCAAATTGGTCAATGACTGTGCGAGAAGAATCATTACTATAATGACATAAATGGTAATTGTGAAATAATCTTATACTGGACATACTGAGAATCATCAGTTTACAGTCTTCCTTGTATAGTACTTCCTTGTAGATATAGTTTTTGAAACTTTTTTCACGGTTAGATATTTTTGGTCCACTAAATTATACATAAATACATTCACAATATTTTTGTGCATAACATTTACACGTTTTTTATCGTAACCCTTAAAATTGTGTAGATAACTAAAAGATTATATAACGTCAAAATAATTTATGTATTCAAAATGTTCCCCATTGTACTCCTTCGTTCATTTGAATTAGTTTCGGTCTAAAACACTGTATGCGTTTCACTCTAACAAAGTTGCTGAACCATAACACGTCTTCGTCCACCTCGGAAACCTCAACACTTGTTTCGGCAGTTAGTCGAGAACCCTGCAATAAAATCTTCCCCGTGAACCCTTCTAAAATTCTCTTTCCGTCGGTTTAACGGCCGCATAAAATGGACCAGCCCCGTGAGAGTTTAGGTGACAAACGGACCAGTAGTTATCCGTCACAGGTTAATAAAAATTTTATGGCTTCTTTAGAAGTCTTTGAGTGTCTCCTCTGCGGAGGAATGGACACAAGCAACAATTTCGTTAAAGCAACTCAAATCTTACTATGGAAATCAATAGAGAATGACTGGATATCATGAAACGATTCCTCCATACAAAAAAAATTGTGTATGGGTAAAACCTAATTTTTTCAGCATTTTTGTTTAACAGCAAACTATTTCTGAGATTGTTCAATTTTTAATTACATATTTTGTCAACGGTTGCTAAACTATCAACGAAATTTAAGAAATAATGGCTATCAGGGCAAAATAGCGAAACAAAAAAATTTGCAATCGTTTTAAACCGAGATTTATAATTATTATATTAGATACTGGCTGTCGAAAAATATGCTACAAGAATTTTATGTTCATCTCAAACAATTTTCCAGACATAAATAATTCAAATTGGAGAGTCTTTTTTCAGAACCCGTGTATATTCGGTATGTCAGGCATAAATTAGTTATTAGGTAACATACAATGTAGTATTATTTAACTTAGATGCACTTACAAGCATATTATAAACAAACCTTTATATTTAATATTTAATGATTACGATTTAATGGAAATAAGCCTATTTTAACTAAATGTTTAAAAAGAATTCCATACCGTTCATCAAGTAATTACGAACTTTGAATCGAATAATATAGAGATCCTAGCATAAACAAACATTTATACCGTTAATTACAAGTTCTTGTAGACCTTAGAAACAAAAGTCTACTAATACAATAGTGGGAATATCGTTTACGTGTTTCCAATCACTTAGTACCGAGCTTTCAGTTCAATAAAAGGAATAAAATTACAAAGATAGTTAAATTATGTTCTTTTTGCTTCGGCTTTTTATGTATAATAAGTGGTTTGTTGCATGAAAAGTTTTATGTATATAAATGACTAAGAAAAGTAAACATTTTATTACCCCAGTAAATGTAAGAAATGGCTACGATATCCCTCCCTAAAGCCCAACTCATATCCTCCTAGAACTCAACTACGAAGGAGGAAGAAAAAATAGATACTTTTTGAATATTAATATCAGATTTCAATGATATTGAATGTAAGTACATTGCGATTCGAATAACACTTATGCAGAAATGGTGTGTAAAAACGAATCATAAAAAGGGTGAGGAGATAAGTAAGGAAATAACTCACCATGGAGGGACTTTAAATAGGCCTTTCCTGCTGATATCAGTTGTCGGGCACAAGGATTAAACTTTTCAAGAATATTCTGTAACAAAGGAAATATAGATGTCATCTACTTATGATGTGAGATCAGTACAACAGTACGTTTTAAGTGAATGACCATGTAAAGTAGTATTTATATTTCAAATCTTATATTAATCATTATTACATAAAGACATAGAAAACAAATGTTTTACAAAATGTAGTTGTTCTTAATCATTAACTGTATATTAAAGTAATATGCTACAAAAAATGTTTAAATGTCTTTATTCTGCATTTAACAGCCTGAAAACATACTTTTTGTTTCAAAAACTTTTAAACGAAAACATATTTACACCCTTTTCTTATTTAATAACTCTTTATTATTTGTGTAAGCTTTGATTTATATTAGTTCTTCCCCTTCTCTTATTCAATAACTCTTTATTATTTGTGTAAGCTTTGATTTATATAAGTTCTCATGATTTTGCTCTGGTGGCAAACCATCTAGATAAATTTACTGTTTTGAACGTTACTTAGAAATTCATGTTGATTAAAAATAATTCAACAAAAATGTTCGCTATTTACAGTTATCCAAACGATATTAGTGAAGAAACACTTAATATCAAAACTTTATTTTACAGAAGTGCTAATATTTGAACGTATGTTACTAAGTAACAACGCAGTGAATGAGAAGCCCATAAGTCGACAACTATCCTTGTTTAACAACAGCATTAAATCTCCCTTCACTTAACAAATTAAGAAGTTTCGGATACGCGTTTAGTACCCGAGGTAAAATCAACTGGAACACGAACAAATTCCAATAAAATGGAAGAAAGAACACTAAAGCTGTTTTCTTTTATATGAGTATTTTTAATCGCTCTTGAACTACACCATTAAACGTTATTGGTTGTCGCAACTTAGTACATTGTTGTGATGGCTTGAAAAAATGGTATATCAAATTAACGTATATAAAACTTAGACACTTATTTTATTTAAAGCACACGCTTTATAAAAATTGCGTTATTATTATTTTGCAATTAAAATATTAATCAAGATCGAAAGATTAAAATTTTGTATATACGTGGACTACAATTACAATATTGACTATACACATATTAGTGTTACAAAAATCAGTCTGAAGAAGGATAATGAAAGCAGTTAAGTTTAGTTGATACGGCATTGACTTTCAAATCTTGATGGTCCGGGATTAAATTTAACTACTGTGACTACTAGCATACTACATAAAAAATGTGTGGTTAGAAAGCAAAGAACAATATCGGGGGAAGTTTGTTTGTGTAGGGTTTAGTTTGGACACCTTTGTTGAGTGGGATTAATAACTTAGATACTCATTTCCAATTGCCCATGCTTAACTCTAGTGACACCTTACTCCAATCAAACCAGATCAAGTTAGGTTTTAGATTTAAATAAACGTCGCACTAGAGCTACACGAGGGCTGTGGGGGACGGACGTCGTATTTTAGACCCACAGTCAAGTGACGAGCCGACACCTGAGTAGGCACCCAACGCAACCGTTAAGTTCGGCATCGTACGCACCGTTAGGACTTGGAATGATAATTAACGTGCACTCCCTCACACGGGGTATTATTGGAAGCCTAGGCCGTTTATAGGTCGGCAGTTATTTTGGTGATGCCCGAACCCCAACATGGGACCTTTCGCATGTTAGGCGAGTGCCTAACCGTCTGGGCTCCAAAGCCCCCGAAGATAAATCAAGTAACTGTTAGGGCTTTGTCAAATGGACACCGTGACTTAGTGCTAAATGGCAGGGCCAAAACAAACAAAAGGACTGATGGTCTATCGATTGCCGATACATCGTTCCGGTAGATTTAGAAAACTCAACAGCCTCAGCCGTATCTCGTCGAAAAGTAGTTATAGGACTTTGTGTTAGTGTAACCATGTCGCCCAGGGGTGGTTTCAACTCAAGAAAACATGCTTTTTTAAGGGTGGGAGGACGAAATCCTAGTTATTGGGGGTTGGCTCCAAGTTTCATAGTCTTCGCCAACATTTGTATGCATTTTTTGCATAACAACCTATTTTACTTTTTTCTCCTGCTTAATAATCTTAAATGTTGAGAATATCTAAAAAGAAATCGCAAACGGTTTTTATTATTTTTATTTCATTGGATTTTCTTAATAGAAAAAGTTATAAGGTGTCATACCATTTTGTTAAAAATTAATTTCTTCATTTGATTGTACTGTTATTTAAATTAATAATAATAGAAGGAAACATAATGCAATCGAAAAACAGATTCCACTTGATCATGACGTATTTTTTACCAGATTCTGTTATTGCTGTAACTCAACTTCACTAAACTTTTTCTACGTCACTCGGCAGAATATTACTTGACATCTAGTTTCAGATTGATATCTTAACTAGATATTTTAAAATTTAAACTTAAAAAACATAAATATCTCAGAAAAACATAAAATACGGCTTTTTCTTTCGTTTTAGGACTCTGTGCAGTCTATTTAAAGCCAAAATGATGCAATACTGCACTGTTAAAAAAAACCTGAATTTTACGTATATATTTCTGTGATTATTTTCGGGAATTTACGGAAAGATTGCGTTTCTTTCACAAACAGACGGTTTGTCTGAAATACACAGCTTGTTTCCGTTTTCCTTAAACGCTTGACAAGTGAAAACGGAAAAACACTGTATTTCTGATTGCAGAATTTCACTTAAGACCCGTATGAACGTAAATTCTCCATATAACCTCGCACCCAACAGCTTTTAGCCTCGACACATCCGCCGACCGACTCAGCCACCTTGTTTTTTGTTTGTTGTTTTGTTTTGACCACATCTGAAGCAAGCAAGAAAGATAAATATACAGGTATGTTCATTTCGTTTAATAAAATAAGATTTTTTTAATGTTTATATTTTCTATCTTCCTTTTATATCTATAGAATCCAGTTATTGTCTCTTTCTTATTTGTTTCTGTAATATCTATAGTCCTATAATTGACCGTGAGGTGACTCCAGAAATTAATAATTCCGTTTGTTTACCAACACGCGCAACTAAGTCAATTTGATTTAAATGTTTAAAAAAGCTGTCAAATATATGAAATAAACAAAGTTCACAAACAAACAAGTGCACATTATTAAAAAAAATAATGAAATGACTTGAAATTATTACATTTAAATTCGATTGAAAAGCTATAGCCCTCGTGTAGCTTTAGTGCGACGATAATTCAAAACCTAACCTCGATTGAAAAGCACGGTTACGCTATCGCTATAAGCATGATTTATTTTAAAAACTATGCACGTATACATAACGCAAACTTTTTCTTTTATAAAATAATAAACTTTTGTTGATTTTAATGAATCAATTAGTGATTACGGATGTATGCAAATCACATATTTTGATTCGATTCAGAAGTTACATACACTATTGCCAATGCTCTTTGTTTTGAAAAGTCTGCACACAAAATTTCCGATTAAATGTAAACTTTCCAACACATTCAAAATTTAGGAATTGCAAGTGTCCGCAAAACGCTATTTTATTGTTCATTTAGATATAGCTGCTAAGTGATATCTCATTTTCGGCTCACCGTCTATAACTTCATGTCGGTGATATTCAAAAGCAATAGTTATTAGCTTTTACTAGAATACTAATTATAAAATTGTATTTTATTACTAAAATACTATTAAATTGCATTAAAGTTATTATTTTATACTAAATACTATTATAAAATTGTATTTTTAGTAATGATATACACTATTCAAGAACACTTCTGTTTTGTTTCTACTATTAAAAAAATATTTTCAGTGTATTCTCAAAACTGTATTGAGATATATGGATAAATCAATTAATTAAAGGTACTGTAAGATTCATGCTTTGTCTGCCCCCTTCACCTCTTCACAAAAAGAGAAAAAGCGTTTTTAACTCTGATATTAAATTATTGCGGTCATACTATGGAAAACTTGCTCGGAAAAAAAAAGCGCCTAAAACTGACAAATTGTTTAATTTTAGAAGGACTTAAGAAGGAATTTGCCTGGTTTACGCCTGATTAACAGTTGCTTCTATACATTATATCTATTCATTTAAAATTGGATTTATATATATTAATATATTATTTTTTTAGGTGCTTGTTTATCATAAATCTCCAAAGAGGGTCAAGAGTTCGGAAAAAGAAGAAAACTAAATCTGTATAGTTCCTGCATAAATTTTTAAATTAGTTGAGAATTTGAGAACCATATCAGTCTTTTTCAATTGTGAAAGAAAAATAAAACCTGATTATATTCTGTAATTCTTTTGTTATTCATATCTTGCTAAATTGTATCAGTGGTGTATCCAGGGGAGGAGGGATAATTCTCGTCCCCATGTACTAAAACATGTTGTTGTTGTTTTACTATCAGAGACTATACAAATTTATGTATGTATAGTATAAATGCAGACACTTAATGACTTATTGTTTTTGACAAAAAAATTTTACTGTCTTAAAGAGTCTCTCTATTAAGGGGTGTTCAACCCCTAAGACACCTGACTCATTATCCCCTACCCATGATTTTGCCCTGGATATGCTACTGAAAAGTACAATACCATTTGTGTAGCCACAGAACAACACCAAATATATACATTATAAAAAAATATGTCAGAAAAATTATCAAAATTGGAAAAATTATTAACATTTTTCTGCCATATTAAAATTGTTTTAAATATATGAAGAGTGGTATTTTTTTAATTTCAAAAATGTGAACAATTTCCTTTTTATTCAGATTATATACCAAATATGGTTTTAAAATATTAAAGGATTAGATTGTAATAGTTTTGAATAGATTTAAGGTTTAAGTATGAAGCCATTATTTGCTTACGGTTTATATAAAAAACAGGATGCATGTTTAATAACCCTGTTTCTCCTGTTAAATTTCCCTATGGTAATATTTATAACAATATATAAAAATGGATATATTTAGAATGATTGATGGTTAAATAGTATATAGAAACAAAATTGACAAGAAAAAAGCAAAAATGTCTTGGAATTAACTAGAAAATATACTATGTAAGTTTTCTGAATTTAGAGAGAAATGCAAATTAGAAATTCATGAAATTAACAAAGGAACAGCTGAATAAAAATTCCTGAAATTAACAGAATATTTCTAAAACGGTAAATCCTGAAATTAACGGAGAAATTCCAAAATGGAAGATCCTGAAATTAACGGAGAAATTCCGAAATTTAAGATCCTGAAATTAACGGAGAAATTCCAAAATGGAAGACCCTGAAATTAACGGAAGAATTCCGAAATGGAAGTTTCTGAAAATAACGGAAAAATTCCAAAACGGAAGATCCTGATATTAACGGAAAAATCCCGGCAACTTGCTGCCAGTAGTTTTTCCGTTAATTCAAGGAATTTTTTTTAACAGTGTGTATTATCTGAGTTGTCTTTTGTAAAATAATATTTCAATGGAATAGAATGGCATGTAATTAAATATATAAAATAATTAAAGTAATCATTTAAAATATTAAAAAATATTAAAATTTAAACTACATTTAAATTTTTGTTTCATCATCACATTTAGTACACTGTTAAAAAAAAATTCTTGAATTAACGGAAAAACTACTGGCAGCAAGTTGCCGGGATTTTTACGTTAATTTCAGGATCTTCCGTTTTGGAATTTTTCCGTTATTTTCAGGAACTTCCATTTTGGAATTTCTCCGTTAATATCAGGATCTTCCATTTCGGAATTTTTACGTTAATTTCAGGATTTTCCATTTTGGAATTTTTCCGTTATTTTCAGGATCTTCCATTTCGGAAGTTCTCCGTTAATTTCAGGATTTTCCATTTAGCTGTTAATTTCATGAATTTCTAATTGGCATTTCTCTCTTAAATTCAGAAAACTTACATAGTATTTTCTAGTTAATTCCAAGACATTTTTGCTTTTTTCTTATCAATTTTGTTTCTATATACTACTTAAACATCAATCTTTATAAATATATCCATTTATATATGGTGTTATAATTATAAGCATAGGGAAATTTAAACATGCATCCGTTTGTTATTTAAAATGTAAGCATATAATGCCTTCATACTTTTGCCTTAAATCTATTAGAAACTAATACTTTCTAATCATTTGATAATTTGTAACTATATTTGGTATATTATCTGAATAAAAAGGACATTGTTCACATTTCTGAAATTTAAAAATTACTATCTTCGTATATTTAAAACAATTTTAATATGGCAGAAAAATTTTAAGAATTTTTCTAATTTTGATAATTTTTCTGTCATATTTTTTACAATATATATATTTAGTATTGTTCTGTGGCTAAATGGTATTGTATTTTACAGTTAGCATATCCAGGGCAAAATCATGGGTAGGGGATAATGATTCGGGTGTTTTAGTGGTTGAACACCCCTTAACAGAGAGACTCTTTAAGACAGTAACCTATGTAGTCAAAAACAATTAATTTTAAGTGTCTGCATTTGTGCAATACATACATGAATTAGTATAGTCGCTGATAGTAAAAAAACAATTTTTTTAGCATATGGGGGCGAGAGTTATTACCCCCCCCCCCCCCCCATCCTGGATACACCACTGATACAATTCAACAATATGTGAATAACAAGAATGTACAGAATATAAATCATGTTTTATTTTTCTTTCACAATTGAAAAGACTGTTATGCTATTTCAAAACCTCAACTAATTTAAAAATTTGTGCAGGAACTACAGATTAAGTTTTCTTCTTTTTCTGAACTTTCGACCCTCTTTGGAGATTTATGATAAACAAGCACCTAAAAAAAATAATATATTAATATATACAAATCCAATTTTGAATAAATAGATCTAGTGTAAAGAAGCAAGTGGTAATCAGGCGTCAACCACACAAAATCTTCTTAAGCCCTTCTAAAATTAAACAATTTGTCAATTTTAGTCTTTTTTTCGAGCAAGTCTTCCATAGTATCTGCACTGAATAATTTAATATCGGAGTAAAAAAAGCTTTTTCTCTATTGCTGTAGTTGGAGACGGTGAGCCGAAAATGAGATATCACTTTGCAGCTTTATCTAAATAAACACTAAAATAACGTTCTGCGGACACTTGCAATTCCTAAATTTTGAACTCATTAGAAAATTTGCATTTAATTGGAAATTGTCTTTTTCTTATTCAGATTTTTCAAAACAAAGAGCATTGACAATAGTGTATGTAACACCTGAATCGAATCAAAGCATGTGATCTGCATACATCCGTAATCACTAATTGATTCATTAAATTCAACACAAAACAGTATTATTTATTAAAGAGAAAGTTTACGTTATGTATACTTGCATAGTTTTTAAAAAAAAAACATGCTGTGCTGATAGCGATAGCGTAACCGTTCTTTTCAATCGAGGTTAGGTTAGGTTTTGAATTATCGTCGCACTAGAGCTACACGAGGGCAATTGCCTTTCAATCGAATTTAAATGTAATAATTTCAAATTATTTCACTATTTTTTTTTAATAATGTGCACTTGTTTATTGGTGAACATTGTTTATTTCATACATTTGACAGCTTTTTCAAACTTTTAAATTAAATTTACTTAGTTAAGCGTGTTGGTAAACAAATGGAATTATTAATTTCAGGAATCATCCCACGGTCAATTATAGGACTAAAGAGATTACAGAAACAAATAAGAAAGATACAAGAACTAGATTCTATATATAGAAAAGAAAGATAGAAAATATAATCTTCAAATAAAATCTTATTTTATAAAAGAAATTAACACACCTGTATATTTATCTTTCTTGCTTCAGGAGTGATCAAAACAAACAAAAAATATGGTGGCTGAGTCGGTCGGCGGATGTGTCGAGGCTAAAAGCTGTTGGGTGCGAGGTTATATGGAAAAACTACGTTAATACGGATCTTAAGTGAAATTCTGCACGCAGAAATACGGTGTTTTTCCGTTTTCGCTTGTCAAGCGTTTAAGGAAAACGGAAACAAGCTGTTTATTTCAGACAAACCGTCTGTTTGTTGAAGAAACGCAATTATTCCGTAAATTCCCGAAAATATTCACAGAAATATGCACGTAAAATTCAGGGTTTTTTTAACAGTGTACGTAAGATGGAAGTCACTCATATAATATTCTCTTTGAAAATATCTGAAGGAAATCCTATTGCAAAGGTCCAACATAAAAAAGGGAATTTTATTTGGGGTTATCCGACCGGAATATCGAAGAGAAACAGACCTTCTTTAAATTTCACATTTTTCGTAAAAAAAACCCCAGAAAATACGGATTTTGTTTTTCTTAAAAAACGTACGTTAAAATGATCCCCGAAAAAAAAAAAAGCTGTTTTAGAAAACAAATAAAAAGAGTGTTTAAAAGTATTCATGCTACTTTCGTGTGTTGGAGGAGGGAGATGTAAATATGTTTTTTGTTTTAAAGTTTTTGAAACAAAAAGTTCAGGCTGTAAAATGTATAATAAAGATATTTAAACATTTTTGTAGCATATCACTTTAACATACAGTTAATGACTATGAACATTTACGTTTTCTAAAACAAATTTATTTGTTATGTCTTTATCTAATAAAGATTAATATAAGAAATTTCAAAGATGAATACAACCTTATCCTCTAATCCTCTAAACCATAATACAAAATTAGGATATTACCTCCAAATGATTCTATAAGCTATAAGCTAATATTTTAACATTGGCAAAGTTTTATTAAAAAAATTTACTTATTACAAATTTAACAGATGTTTCAAAGGAATATTACACAATTTTTGATTGAAAATGTAAAACTTGCTGTTTCGAAATTGTTAGCAAAAGTATGAAATGTGATATTTTCATTGGCTTCCGTTCTCATTTTCTTAATAATTTGTAAATTTAATTTAAGGTTTAGACACAATATTTAAACTGCATTTTATTTTAATTTAATTTACTTTTAAATTTACTTTCACGATTTACTTCCTGTGGTTTTTTTCATTTCTGGCTATGTGGAGCAAGCTCTTAAAACCGCTCTACTTTCTCTAACCAGCGAAGAAAAGTTCTTAATCTAAGAATAATGGAACACGATTCACTTTGGACCGCTAACCTCATACTCGGATGTAAGGGGCGAGGATTTATGCGCATTTAAAGTGTTAACACATGTTGTGAAAATCCGACGAAAGAATAGCGAAATTAGAGCGAACGACGAGCCGATATTGTCACACTTTTGACACGAAATGAGGGTGAAAACTTAAGATGCCGCTCACACGAAGATGTTTCTCGATTCACGAGACTTCAATTTTGAGAATCTTATTTTTTAAAAGAATGATATAACGGAGAATGTTTATGCGGTTGAAGATTACCAAACGTTGTGTCACAGCGAAAGTTAAGTTTATTTCGCTGTTGTTTTTACTTTAATCGTACACGCTAAGCAAAAATAGGCAATTACAATGTAACAAATTTGATTTTTTTTCAAATATACAACATTGTTGCAAATATCTAAATATTCAGTGTTCTAATGATCCTGATTGAATGTACAATAAAAATGTTTCCATCCATAAAATTAAATGAATAAGTTAACTTTCAGCCTTGTACGCGAAGAGGCGATATAAGTCTAACTTTTTATTTACATTTGCCAAAAGATACACTAAACAAAATTCTAAAAATATTTATGTACCTATGCGATTCACAGTATGCGTGTGAACGTTGATGTACTTTAACACAAAAATTACCTATCTCCTGCAAAAATATGCTTATAGTACTTAAATTCGAACGCATCTCCTGAAAAATAATCTTTTGCCTATCCCTATACTTTTCCTTGTAATGAATATTTCTTTAAGAAAATCATAATGCGTATTTATTGCATATGAGAAAATTTGTATAAACATTTTATTTTACAAATAATTACTTAAATAAATACCGTTTGTGTATCTGCTTTAAAAACACTTTTTAAAACCTTTCGTAATGCAATATTGTGATAATTCGTAAATTTTTTTTTACAAGCAAACTTTATTTGTACGAAACAAACAAGAAGTTCTTAAAGAACTAAAATAGCCTACTTTCCTGTTACTTAAATACTTACTAAAATTCTTATCTTGAAAAAACTAGGTTCGTTACAGTAAGTGACATCAACAACCGTTTCTACATTAAATTTATATACATTAGAATAAATTTCACTAAACACAGCATCCAGCTATAATTTCAACTTCTCAATCAATTATTTTTATCAATTTTCTATCGCCAATAAAATAAATATTACTTATCGTCCGCGTGATTTTTTGCAGTTATAAATAAATATTTAATTATTCGCAGAACAAAAACCATAAAACTACTTCAAAATTCACTTAAAATAGGAAATGTAAATTAACAAGTAGGTTTGTAACAGAATCTGTCACTTAACCCGCTTTCACAGGTAAAAAGGCGCCAAACACAGGATTAATTCTATATTAAACATTTACCTGCTATAAATTCGGCTAATTTCATTTATTTTATTTCGAAAATTAAATAATTATTACTTAAATCGTTCGCAAAAATTTATATTTCAAAGAATAAATATGTAACAGTTCTCGCTTTTTAATAGAATGAAAACATTTCGTACCAACATACGTAATCTCGAAGTGAAATATATATTTGACGTCATTTCAAACTGATCGATGTCGCAAAAATAAATTTATTTTAATTCATTGTCTAAAAGAATTAAAGTTTCTCAAGCGATTGTTGCCATGGCAATGGTAATTTATTTCTTATAAAATGGCTTCCTATGCTTTTTAAATGAGCATTAAATGTTGAAGTTTTTTAAATAATTGAAGTACTTAGAATTCGAATTCTTTTCTGAAATTTTCGATATATTCTCATTTGGATACGCTGAATTTTTTGGCGTATATCACTTGTCCGTAGCATTTGTAGTTAAATTCAGCGATTTAAATGACTCGAAATTGAATTTCAGTGCTAATTCAATGGGAAATTCGTCGACAAATAGTAGATTTATGTCCGTCCTATCGTACAGACAGACGGACAAAAAGTATGAAAGTTGGGTGTCTGAGGTTATACCTTTCTAATAAAAAAAGAATTTTTAAGATCGGATTGCTAGAACTGATTTTGGAAGGGGGGTACGGACGGACGGACAGACGGACGGACGGACGGACATCGACCGCATGTCAATACCTACTTTTTCATTTTTTTTTAATTCTTCGAATTAAAAAAAAAGAAAAGTAGGCTAAAAATGATTGTTTACTGAATATTTTTTGCAATTAATCTATTTTTTATTTTATAAAGCACATAATATAAAAATATATTATTAATTTTTAATTTTTATAGAATTTTTTTGAAAATTTATGGTTTATTTGAATTGATCTATGAACCGTTGTAGAAATCGTGAAAAAAAAGTCTTTTTGTAAGAGATGAATGATTTGAAACGTTATCTATTTATTAAAAATTCCAAAGTTTATTTTTATTTTGTTTTTGTGATAGTTAAGGAAAATTTGCAGTATATGATTAATTACATTCTTACTTATTGAGAGATACGTTATTTTGAAGGCTCTGGAAATAATTATAATTAGATATAAGAAGATACATTTCAGACTGCGTAGCAAGCAACATATTAGCTGCTTTTTAAATATTCTTTAAATTTTCGAAAAAAAATCCCGGTTCTCAAATAAGTCAAAGAAAAAAATTGAAAATCATTTTCAATCTCGTAATTGATTAAACGAAGAATCATATTTGATGAGTTACTAAGACTTCTACACTCGTCTTTTTCACCAAATTTCAATTTTATATTTGAAAATTTTACTGGATACACGATTTGTTGGATTAATTTATTATTATAACATTTAAACCTAATTTTTAAACTCACCTTGTTTTAATTTTTTAACAAGATGCAAGTACTTGCTTAGGAGATTTTCTAGTATCCTGAACATTATAGCAACTATTTAAACACATAAATGTTAAGTAAGAAAGTTTCACAGAAATTTTGCTTAGAAAGATCAGTGCATATTTTAATATAACTTAATGCCCTTTAAACTCAATGTAATTACGAGATAATAATTCCAGTGCGGCAATTTAAGGTACAGGAAGATTGTATGCTGCTTAAGGCTAAATTTAATGAAACTTCTACAAACGTCATTGATAAAAGTAAGTGATTTCTACACAATTATTGTTAATTATGATAATTTTTTTTTTGTTCGAAGGATGGGGGTGAGCGTAGGTATAACATGCTGTCGATAATGTTTCCTGTAGATTAACTAAGTTAAAAAAATGTCATGTCCTGGATTCGAATCCCGCTAGCTGAGCACATGGATGTTTGTTTTGTCAATAAAATGTCATTTATTTCGGTGTCTGTCTTTAACTTTAAGTGTGTAAAAAGAAGTTCAACCTCTTCGGAGACTATGGAAACCATCTTCCACAGGATATCTAAGGGTACGACAAGTACAACATCAAGATCACAGTCTGTAACAGAACCACCCTAAGATAGTACCCTAAACCGTTCAAATTTGATTAGAGCACGTTAAATCTGCCGTGTTGCTAAATTTGCCGTGTTGCGTTAGGTTTTGTTTTAAGTTGTGTCAGGGGTAACTCAGGTGTAAGCGTCATCATTTTACCGACTTCTAAAATCGCGAGGCGTAGTTGGTTGTGGAAAAGATTAAAATAAGCATTTGGAAACTTTTTCTATTGTTTATTTTGCAGAGTTCGGATTATTTTGCAGATATCGGATAAAAAATCGAGTAGTTACTACTGACTTTTAGACCATCAAAGATTTCAACACAGCCACAAAATTTAACCTTTTTTGTGCCAATAGAAATTTGGAATATCTTTTTAAAGGAAAGTTACGCAGGCATTTAAAAACTAATATTATTTAAATAATGGTATTTTCATAGCAAGAAAAAACACATTGACAAATAATCATTTATCAAAAAGCTTTTTAACTTTTTTTTCCACCCAACAGAAAACATTCTTCAGATTCTTTTAGTTACGGGAATATATTATAGCACTCTCTAATGAATAATGCAAGTTAAGGTATTTCTGGTCATTTGTTTTCACATTAAAAAATTTTGCGGATGCATTTCATTCAACTTCTTTTTTCTTCTAAAAAAAGTATACGGCAGACATGTATGGAGAAAACTTTTACTTTTCCTTATGCTATTAATAATGATTTGTTAGGAAAAGAAAAATATGGTCATCAATCTTTTGGAGAATACAATATCCATTGGCTGTAAAAAATAAACCTAACTAGTAGAGTTTTGTGTATTTTAAAAGACCAAAAAAGTATTTCTGTAGTAAATTACAAACGAGATAAACTCAATTAGTTTTTTTAATTATTAGTGCACGCGACTTAAATGTGGTACTTTTGATATTAATTATATTTAATGTCAATGAAAATGGTGGAAAGCTGTAATCCGGACACTAATTGTGATAACTGTTTGTATACATAATAAAGCGAGGTAAACAGTTAAATATAACACCTAAAATTCATTGCAAATTAACCCAAACATTGTGCTGTAATGTTGTATAAAAGTTATCTTTGCAAACATGTGCGTTTTTCTCTTATTAGTGGGGACAAAAGTCACAGCCTTTCCTTTAAGTTAACTACCAGGCATATTCCCATTGGAAAGTGGTAAATAAGGCTATTCTAAGGAAGGCTTCATTTTTTTTTTCAAATGAATGTATTACTTAACCTTAAAAATATGGCGGGATAGAGGATTAACTGGGTTGAAATGTCAGCAACATTTTTTTAATTTTGAACTAGCAAATTTATACCCGTACTTCGCACGGATTAAAAAAATATCTAATCGATCCAAGTATGTGTACCATATAACCTGTTATAAGATCATAAACTTAAGTTATTCTTCGCGCTCGTTATCAAGTATGAAATCCCGTTTCATTGCTTTATAATTCCAAAATCAAAAATACGTTGAAAATGCACTCATAAATGTCATCACAATTCCCTCATAAATACATAAAACTTTTGAACTCTTTTGGCATGTTTTGGGAAATAATTTGGCGAGAAAATAGATATAGCTACAAACACACCCATTACACAGCTCTAACGCAATGATCTCAGCATAGCATAACCAACCAATTTATAAATTATTTTTAAAAACATTTTGCCCATTTGGCGGGTTTATAAAAAATAATTTGGCGAGATAGGCATCATATTTGGCGAAAAAATAAACCCTGATTGCAGCTGTAGTGCGATGGCCTGAATTAACCATCACAGTTCAGTAATAGATTAACAAACATTTTGCCCACTTGGCGATATTGGCAACGTATTTGGCGAAAAAAATAAAGATATTATATCGTTATATGCAGGTCTAGTGCTATGGCCTTTATTAACCATCATAGTTCAGTAATAGCTTAACAAACATTTTGCCCATTTGGCGAGTTTTAATTAATAATTTGGCGAGATTGGCAACATATTTGGCGAAAAAATAAAGACATAAAACCCTTTTTGCAGCTCTAAAGCGATGGCCTTTGTTAACCATCACATTAACTATACATTTATTACTTAAATATGCATATTTGCAATCAACAGAACCATCAATGAAGAAATCATCAACTAAAACCACAATAAATCCTGGAATGGAAACTGTATGGAATTACGTCACTTGAAACATGTCAATTATTTTCAAATAATGTATTTAGTTTCTGTGGCAACCAGAATATAATAAACATTTTCAATTTTATTTATTTTCGTTGAAAGTTTTATTTAATTTTTTTCAGCAGATGGCATCAAGAAAGTAAAAATATTATCGGATTTGAGCCAAAGTGGTGTAGTTTTTTCAGGAAATTCGAATTTTCTCTAAAAATAGAACATTTTGAGCTCTGAAAGTCCCCTATTCATAACTTAAGTATAAAATACGCATTTGTGCCAAGTTACGAGTCAAACAAATGTCTAGTTTTTGAATCTATAAGTCACACACACATATATATGCATACATACATACAAAACTTCATTTTTATTATTATAGACATACATACATACATACAAAACTTCATTTTTATTATTATAGATGAATCAACTTCGCAGTATTACAGCTAATCAAAGGCCATTGACGATAGAACTCGAGATTTAGGATGACGCTTTTAAATGAAAATGTCGACAGTTAAACCGACACCCACCGTAACCTTATAGCGACACTGTACATGGGATCAGGACATCCGACAATGACAGTATTTAACCTTCGTCGGTCTGATCTGATCGACACAGCAAATTTATTGGTGGATTTATTTTTGCCCAAGACGCTGATTCGAAGTGATTGCTAAGGCAAGGAAAGAACCCCATAAGGTATCATTAGTGGCATACGCCTTGACCAACAGCATCACGCAGGCACACGACATACATATTTTGTGCACATTTTGATTTTCTTACTTTTATTTTTTTCGTTTAGTACTGATAAGTTCTAATTATTAATGTAAAATATTTGACCATATTCGTTCGCTAAAAACACACTAAGCGTGTATAGATTTTCTTCATGAACAAAAAAAAATTGACGATCACGTTTTCAAAATGCACTAATATACCAAGCTAAGGATATATAATATATTAATTTCAGTTTAATGAATATCTAAATTTAAAAGAAGAAATAATGAAAATAAACAATCATATTTGAAAATTACAATAATAACATCGAACAATTTCTTTGAATCTATGTCAAATATATATGTCAAAAGTAATAAGTGTAATAATTATAAAAGAATAATACCTAAATATAAGATTTAGAAATAGGTTTTTTGTATCAGTTGAATTAAAGTCACACTCGAGTTACACTAGGAGCTATTTAGAAATACGCATTTCACATTAATTTAGATAAAAGAAATATTTAATTTGTCATACAACTATACACTTCTTCCTCGGAAGTTTAACTTTAATGGCTGAAATTTAAATAGAGTAATTCTGTTTGAAAATTAGGTTTCACTATTTACTAAATCATAGTAGAACAACTCTACAAACATTTTAAAACAACACTAGAAAGCTTATACGAAAGACTTTTACTTGATTTAGACATTCACAAAAATATTATTTTAATGCACCTAAACATCAGATTAAAACTAAAAAGTAATTAATTTTTCAGCATTTCAAAGGTACCTAACCGTTCAGTACTGAAGATAATAAAATCCTCCAATGAGTTTTTATGCAAATATTTTTAACTCTTAGGAAAATTTATCAT
This sequence comes from Hylyphantes graminicola, assembly GCA_023701765.1. Classification (NCBI taxonomy): domain Eukaryota; kingdom Metazoa; phylum Arthropoda; class Arachnida; order Araneae; family Linyphiidae; genus Hylyphantes; species Hylyphantes graminicola. Next base: position 58,144,634 of record CM043111.1, on the reverse strand, counting down.
TTAATAAAGTGACTTACGTTAGCTAATGCCGAAGTCTTTAAACAATGAATCCTAATTTCAGTTTAAAAACGACACCCCTGAGTGATATTGAAAGTAGTCATTGATTTAAGCAAATAGGTATTATTTTTTTTTTATCACATTTAGTTTGACGATGCGTTTGGGAATTCTTACGCTAAGTTTGTATTAAGGAGATGTATTTAATGCTTTTATTCCAATAAAATTTCTTTCGTAGCATTTTCCTTACCCCATAAAGATTTTTAGCGTTAAACACGTTTTTTTTTCGAAATTAAAGCACGTGTCTTTCTAGCAATACCCATAAATTTCCAAAATTTTATAACTAATTAATTTTAATAGGTAGTCTTCATTTTTCATTCGGTACTGCCTTTCTCAAAAAATAAACCTAGCTCCCATTTTCTAAACAAATATATTATTTAAAATATAGTTTAATATTAAAAATATATATACAGAGAAAAAACCTAAATTTTTTGTTCTTGTCCAGGCTATTTAGTTCGATTCTAGTGTGTCTGTATTACTTTAGTTAATTTTATACTAATGATAACGCATATTTTAATCAAACTATTTCATGTCTAGTGTTGTGTTGCATTGTAGATGAAAAGCACGGAATATTGTACATAAAATACATAAAAATATAATAGTTTTTTTTCTGTCAAACTGTATAATATATATTTATCAATTACTTAGCAATATTATTTTTACACGTAATTTTTAGAATTAGTCTACTGAAAGTAAAAATGAACATAAAATTGCAATTACTGTATACTGATGAGTTGGGTTTAAAACAGTTTTTTTTTTAATTTTTTAGTCGTTGAACTAATCAACTATTTGACCTTATTTGGGGCCCGGATGGCCGAGTGGTAAGCATCGCAGGCCAGCAGTCTGCGTGCTGTAACGGGCGCGGGTTCGATTCCCGCCTTCGCCCTGGGTGTATTTCCTCTCTTTGTGACAGTAAAAAATCTTTCTGTGTCTGTCTTACTTGACGAAGACTTATAAGCGGCTCACTGAGCAAGCACACAAGTCGGAATATATATGTAAAATACCCTACCCTACCCTACCTTATTTGGATGTCTTTTTAGTTTGAACATGACTTTAAAGCACAGCATATTATATTTATTGCACAGCAGCTGATCCGTCCGATCAGTGGCTGTAAGATATTGCGTGTCCACCTCATTATCCCAAAATCGCGAGTTCAAGAAATGACCGAGTCGACAGATTTTCAGGATGAGAAAATCGTCGGAACGCATGACATTTGATTGTGTATAGCAAGTAAAAGATCCATTGAGTGTGGCTTGGGTTCTATCGAGAAAAATAAATTGTGGCATACTATACATAAATAGAGAGCTGATGAAATCTAAGCGGAAAAATTAGTAACGTGAGCCGCTTTGAAAGTGCTAAAAAAATAGATATCATTTCTGGAAAATATGCCGAGTCTGAAAAAGTCCTCAACCGCCTAAATACAACCCATTTAAAGAAGAGAAAACACAATACTTGATCGGAACCATGTCTAAATGATTACTTACGCCTACCTAGAAAACTTTTTGTAAACCGGCTGCTCTTTTATTTCTCAGAACTGAAAGTAATTTTACAGTACCATCTAAGCTTGTCCCGCTACCAATTTGACGCTCAAATTACAATAAATATGAGCTCTATGTGGATGTTAAAGTATGCCGAGATTAAATTTTACTCACAGGAACCAAGCAAAATGGGTACTCAAGGGATCTTTTATATCAGTGCCATCGAATTAGATGAACGTGCCGTAATTAGAAAACTTTAAAAGACTTTGTAATCGGTGTCAAATATGAGACAAGAATGCAGCCTAATATATTTCACAAAAAAAGTATTTAATTTTAATATGTTAAATGACAAATAAATTCATTAAATAAGAATTAATTTTGTGGGGGAAAAGCGGTTATTTAGCGATATTTTCAATTAAGTAGCCTATTACTCTACCGATTTTGCTTTGCTATCCAATAATGAAATAAAAACTGTTGTACTAAGCATTCTGTTGCTTGCGTGTTAACTATGAATAAATAATATCTAACTATTGAAACATATTTGTCTCTGGATATACTGAATTTATTGAGATAATTGGAATTTGCTTGTAAATTAAGCAATGAATAATAAATACTTGTGTACAGATTTTTGCTTTGAAAAGGAATTACGATGATGTAAATTGTAGTACTAAGCATTATGTTGCTACTTGCGTGATAACTATGACCAAATGATATCTAAAGATTCAAACATATTGGTTTCCGGATATGCTAAGCTTATTGAGATAATTAAAAGTAGTGGACAGAGAGTTTTGCTTTAAAACCGAATAATGAGGATATAAATTGTTGCATTATGTTGTTACTTGCGTGATAACTATGACGAAATAATTTCTAACTATTTAAACATAATAATATCTTCATATGCTAAACTAATTGAGATGATTGAGAACTAGAGTGAAATGTAAGAATTTTATTTTCTTTTAGCGATGATCAGTGGCAGACGTAAATAATATAGAGGTAACGTTTTAATTTGCATTTGTTCCCTTATTAATATAAAAATAATTTTTTTAATATTGATATATATTTCAAATGATAAAATTTAATGGATTTTTTAATGTTTTATGGAACAGTAGAGTTCATTCACATAAAAGGTGAATCAACTCGCTTAATAATTTAAATAAGCTCATTTAGGATTGAAATTGTGTAGAATAAAACATCGATGAATCTTTATGAGAAGTTGTCATCACATAATTTTATTTTTACGTATTTAAAGCTTATTATGACATTAAAACATTTCTTAATTTTTTCTCAAAATATGGTAATCAAATATTTACATGGATAATTTAAATAACTTTTAAGCATATATTTAATATAAACACATTAAAAATGCAATATCTATTTTTTTAAATATTTTTGTAGTTCTAACTTAATAATAACCAGTAAGTGACAATAAACTCACCTTATAAGCCCCATCCACTAACTTTGCAATTTCTTCGGAATCCGTCATTTCAAACATTGTGACTTATAACCGACGAACCACCTTAAAACAAACTTATAACAACCACCTCCGACTTTCGCAACAAAACTGTGAGAAAAGTTTCCTCCCAACTCCAATTCAACCCTGTTCGGAAAAATCCTGGAACTCCGGCATAGTCCGTTCGTTCAGCGGGAATTTCGGGAAATACCGGAACGGACAGAGAAACCGGCACCACGTGGATGCTGTGACGTCACAAGCACGTCACACGCAAACTCAAACTCCGGGGAAGACGCTTCGTTTTCTTGGAGCGTTTCCCGCGTTCTTCCAAATTCTTTTTCGATTGTTCTCTGGAATTTAGCATATTGTTTGTGATATTGCTTAAAAACAAATATTGTTTGGAAATTAATGTATAATGCTTGTTATTTGTCTATGTGTTTGTGTCGTCCTTCTTTGTGTGTCTCTTGCGACTGTCTCTTCTGGCGAGCTGGGTACTGGGCTATAAAGCCTACACTCTCCCTTCTAGAGGACGCAATCACTGTTATTTGTCATTGTCCAGCGGTAAAGAAGAAGATTTAAGATTAGATTAACCGTATTCTTTAAAAACCTACTTTTGTTTGTATTTATTTGAAATTTTATTTGATATTTTGTCTTTATACCAACTGCTATTTATTCCAAAATTTTCAAATCTAATGCACAAGTGTAAAGTACTTTTTTTTAAATATATTCTCAATAACATTAAACTTTATTTACTTGTGAAAAATAAAAATAAAACTCAATTTATATGTTTTTGACTTCTATTAGACACAATTATTTTCTTAGCATATTTTTCTTATAAATAGTAAATAACCATTTCTCTAGAATTACGTACAGTAATAGTCCTCGAGTGGTGATACTTTTTTTAAAAAATTTCAACGTGAATAAGTACTTTTAAAAGCAACTAAACTCTTCAATCATATTTTTCTTGAAACGTACTTCTGACCTTTTGACCTTCTTCGAACAGCCAAGACTCAAATTAAAATTACCCTTTGTGCTTCTCCATTTGATGTAGTAAACAAACCTATGTTGAGGTTTTGTGAAATATGATTGTATAAATTTTTAAAAGTACACTTTTCTTTGAAAATGCGTTTTTTTTTCTAAAAATCTGAATGTCCTAGCCAGTTAATTTTTCCAAAAAGATATTTTTTATTATTTTCAAAATGTCTCAATATAGCTTTTATCTATACATAGATTTAAAAAAAAACGTTGATATTTAAACTCCACGACTTGAGTATTATGGACTAGATTGATTACAATTTAATTTTCCCGAAATATTTATTTAAGTAAATATATTTTTAATATAAAACTATTATAAAAGTTTTAATTTTAAACTTTTTTCATTTTTTTTTTAAATCTTTAAAAATTGAGTGCACGTTGTACAATGACATGTCATATTATGTTCTTGTAAATTTAAACTGCAAACCTTCACTAAATCCAACAATGATGAGTCAAGTTACTGCTCTATAATGAATATTCTTACGTACAATTTATATGAATAACAAGTAACCAACTTTTTTAGGTAATCTAAAAATGTTTTATTTACTTCCGTTTTTTTAAACTACGATTCAAACCTTTTTCTTGAAAACAATGGGGTTTTTAACCATGACAAAAATTAACTTAATTGGAATATTTCAGTCACTTACTTATAACATTTTATTTTTATTTATTATTATTTTCTATCTACAAAGCAAATTTTTTAGAATGACTAAGTACTAACTACAAGTAACTGAAACAAAAATTACTAAAATTTTTTAGCTATATCCAAAAACATTAGTATTCATTTCCATTTCATAAATAAAACAAAAACCTAAGAAGCTCCATAAACATAAAATTACTTCAACAGCATAAGGAATTAAAAAAATTATAAAACTGAGCACTGTAAAAAATAGTTTGAACCTTCTATTACGTCTACAACCAATAACATAAATCATTATACTCAGTTAACTGCCACACTCAGCCCTACAGTGGACTACAAATTATGTTTCTTAAGTTCTCCCTCGGTCGCCATGACCCTAGTCCAATCCATTTAGACCCGCTTTCAACAAATTACCTACTCTAAAAATATAAATAAGATATTCTTATTTAAAATTTAAATGAATTATAAGCTACCAACTTCTCTTTGATAACCTAAATATGTATCATTTAGGCCCGGTTTTTTAAACTACGACTCAAACCTATTTCTTAAAACAATGGTTTTAACCATAACCAAAAATTAAATAAAAATTCAAATAAATTAAGTTAACTAAATTGGGACATTTGAGTCACTTTAGTTAATTTATTTTATTTACATCCTTTATTATTTTCCATCTACAAAAAATTTTTGCGAATGATTAAAAGCCAACTACGAATAGCGGAAATAAAAATGCCTAAAAAATTTTTAGCTCTGACCAAAAGCATTAGTATTCATTTCCATTTCATAAATAGGAAACAAAAAATCAATAAATTACATAAACATAAAATATTTTCCATTTTTATTTTTCAACCACTTAATGAATTGCAAAAATTATAAAACTGAGTACTGCAAAAAGTTTTAACCTTCTATTATGTCTACTACCAACGACATACATGAGTTGGTTAGTTGGTAGACATATATTTTCCGGCTTGTGTGCATGACATACATCATTCCCAGAGTTAACTGCCACACTAAAACTCTACAGTGGACTACAAATTATGTTTTTTAGGATCCCCCTCAGTCGCCATGACCCTAGTCCAATCCATTAAGAGCCGCTTTCCTTGTCTAGGAAATAAATCCAAAGTGCCGGACATATCCGTGCTCTGGAATCACCGCCGGATATAATGCAATTTCGCGAGTAAGCACGGACATTCATTGTGAAATGTTTTCTGCCGGGACGTTTACGACAAAATGGTTGCGTCTGTTTATTGTACTATTCGACAATAAAGTGAAGCCACAGTTGTTCAGTAGAAGTTCAGCATAGTAGTGTTTGGGGATATTTTGTGTATTCAGGTTCGAAAGGAATGCAAGATCGTAAATGGAGTAACGATTGTCTAGATATACCCTAAGGAATGCTTTTTAAGAAAGTGCCTTTTTATTAAATGTATATAAAAACTTGATTAATATCTTAAATTTGTGCACAGGTGCTAGTGATGTGCCCCTGAAAACTAATACTAACAAACTTTCTACATAATAATCAATAATATTTATGCATTTATTTTAAATTGCTACTAGTTTTGAATACCATCACTCTGTGCCACCTGATACTGCCCCCCAGTTTGAACAGAAGGAAGTAATTTTAACTTCAATCATCATACGTATACGTAAGTACAACTATCTACAATTTTAGACAAAAAAAAAGCATTTCGTTACAATTTTACAAAAAAATTCTTCATATAATTAGAATTTATTCATATGATAAAGATTAAACGAGGAAGCATATTTTATCTATTAGTTTTAAATAAAAAAAAATTCCAAAAGATCTTTAGTGATGAATGAATGACCGATGGATGAAGTTTTTATATTTGTAAACAAAACATATTCCTTAAATATTATATTTTAAAGAGATATAATTAGTAGTTTTTTAGAATCAATAAGGCTTTAAGAAAATAAATAAATCACCCATAATTAAAAAAACGTATATCCCTATAACAACTAGTACTTCAAACACATCATATCAATGTCCTTTAAAAATGTTAGTTACAACATTTTAAACCAACGCAAAGTATTGTTCTTTTCCATTAAATATCTCATTACGAAAAGTTCGTGGAGATAAAGTCCGATTCAGAAGTGTTCAACCACTGCATTCCTTATCAATGGAGACACGCCACTCAGAATTCGAGAACACAAAACGGACCTTTTGGCTCGCAGCAAAGGGGTCAGAAAGTTCCTAGCAGAACTCCTATTCATGTGTGATAGTGGTGAAGGAAAGAGCGAAAGGTTCGCTTCACACGTTATTTGAAATGCTGTTCATGCCAAAAACGTAACCGAAGCAACAGGTTAGTCTGAAATTCTGTATTTAAAAAATACGTTCTGTATAGTGTCGTACCGAAAATTTCAGAATTTTTTTTTAAATTGCTTTTAATTGAAATTTAAAATATCCACTTCAACTTTAATATAATAAAAATATTTACGGAAACATTTATATTGGTGGAATAATGGAATAAAAATTCAGTTGTTACTTAATAAATAGTTAATGGGTTGATAAAAAATTACATAAGGCTTTTAACATTGTAAACTAAATATTCACTACTCATTGTGTGAGGAGTGATTCATTATTGAACAGAAAAAAAGATGTGCTCAATTTTATCTATGCGATAAAAATTCTTGACAGTGATTGAATTCAAACTAAGGCAACATGTGTTTTTAAACAGATTTTTTATTTAAGATACAATTTAATTTTTAAGACTCTATATAAAAGATCTATTTAAATCTAAATTAATTGGCATTAAAAGTTCACATTGAAATAATGCGCTAGATAATATGATATGTGAATCGGCAAAAAGATTTTTCAGTAAATTATTTTATTATTCTTATATTATTGAGATTTAATCTATAAAACCTATCAAATAAAACTTGCATCATTTCAATGGCAAAACTTTGATAAAGTATATATTTTTAATTCCCACTAAGTTTATGGATATAAATTTGATCTGGTATAAAAATACATAAGAAAAAACTTCTTACTACAAATACTTCACCACAATATCCACATTCATTTTGAAGTTTTTAATTTTTGATTAGTCACCACTAATGATTTTGCCAAAACACCTGATATGATACAAAAACCCTTGACAAGATTGAACGGCTCACAGAAAATACCCCATAAAGCACCAAACCCCATTCATTTGGCCGTTACTTAATCAACCTGTCAAGCCGGGGCTGTATGGCCGCGAAACAAAGCCTCCGCCCCTGTGGCCGCCCTGGCAAGTTATGCGACCAATTTCTATGCTTATGAGGTCTTCTTCTTTGCATCTCGTTCAGGATCGATGCCAGGATATCAGGATGCTTATGCTTAGGATGTCGGGCTGATATGATAAGGTCATGGGCATTTAGAGAATAGGCGTGTTGTGATACACAAAATAAGAATATAAGATACTACAAATAGGCAAACAAGACATTTGCGTGAAACTCTTATTTCCTTTAATTTTAATTTATGGATTCATTACGTGTTAATGTATTTTATACACAAGCAGAATAACTGAAATAATATTTTTGTTGATGGATAAATGTCTCAGCTGTTCGTGCATTGTATTGGTAAAAAGATTATTATGGCCAAAATAATTAATTAAAATTTCGAATTGGTAAGTTTCAATAAGCGGAAATAATTAATTGAAAGTTCGAATTAGCAAATTTAAATTAGTCAAAATATTTCATTGAATTTTTTATTGGTAAATTTTCATTTCTTGTGCTTTGAGTAACATTTATCCTTACAAAAAGAAATCTTGAAAATTAAAAGCTAACAATAGCACTTATACCCTTATCACTTATGTATTTTATTCATTAAACAAACTATTAACAAGTATTAAAAAATTATCTTTAGTATTAGCCTTTAAAAATTGTAAGTAGTTTAATGCAAAAAGAAGCTCAAATGTTATAATTTCACCTAACAAGAAAAGTTTAGAGCTACTAAATAAATATCGCTAAATGATAGCTGGAATTTTTAAGAACCCAACATGCACAATTCAACAATTTTTACTACAATGGATGCTTTAAATGCTCAGTATGAGTGTCAATACACGGTATTTACCAAAACTTTTCGTTTCAACCCAAGTCAAACTCTAGAAGGACGTTAAAAAAAAACTTATCCCGGAACACGTTCCTGAAGCAGTTTGTTCAAGATGGCCGCCCTCAAGTCGATAAAACAAACTCGAATTGACATTTATTTGAAATAGACAAGTGATCATGGTTGTTGACGAAAGAAACGTTGCTGAAGAATTGTCGGTTTGTTGCTTGAACGCTCGACCAATTGAAAAACATAAATAGCAGAGTAGGACAAGAATACACATCAAGAGTGAGGAATACGCTTGGGGGACCGTAGACAAAGTTCTGATTTGAAGTTTACGGATTTTACTGAACACATTTCTTCACAGTTTTAGTAATGTTTCTTCTACACAAGTAACGTTTCTTCTAAAAAAAGTAATAATAAATTACGTTTCACTACGTTTAGAGGTAATACCCGGTCTCAGTATTTTTTATGTTTAAAAAATATTTCACAAAAATGAAAAAAAAGCATTCAGATACTTAAAAATTCCTTTTAGATACTAAATTCTGAGTTTACTCCGTATTTTTTTAATTATAAATTGTTTTTAAATTTGTTGTATAATTTATGTAAAACACAACATTGGCCTCCGCCATTATACAAGACTTGATCCTAAATAATGTTATAAATATTTTATTTTATCATAATATTCATAAAAAATCCATTATTTGTAGCAAATAAGTGAATAAATATTAATTACATAGTAAGTTTACAGGAATTAATTCATAAATGGAGACATTCATTTTTACTAAATATAATGTAGTTATTTAGGTGCATCAACAACTGATAAATTAAGCTTATCACATTGTTCTTACAAATTAACGAAATTGGTGAATCTAGCTTTTATAGATTTTTAAATAATTAGATGATACTTTTGATCAGGAAGTACCCCGAATGACGCAATATAATGGAAAACATTCTTGTACTTTTATTTACGATAAAACATTTTCAACTTCAGCTCCATTTTTTTTTTTTTGTTTCTGTCTCAACAGATTTCCACTGGATAAAAAAAATCGTGAATAAAAGTGAAAGTCCCCGAATTTAAGGATTGAGAAAGGGAACAGTAATAGCCTCCATATATTCAACTTTCAATTCAATTAGGTGCTCGTTTCACGTTGTTTGCTTGGCTATTCTGTCTTGTTTGGTATGTGGCTGCTTGAGATGAATACCAGTGTTTTGTCGTAAACGCGTCACTATACGTTGTTGTGTGGACTGGGATAGAAAATATTTATTTTGAGAGTTTTTCTAGCAGCATTTTGTTACGTTGGGAATTTTTTTTCCAAATATTGTACCATGGGAAAATATGTTGCTAATGTTCATTGGCAAGACGTAAAACATGCACATTGTTTTGATAAAAAAAAATCATGTGTTTAACCATTTTAAATCCCATAAAAAAACTCATTGAACTACAATCTATCCATTAAAAAAATTAATAACCATAACTGGTATAGACTTAAATGGTGTGGACGTTAAATAATTCAGTTTAATTTTTTACTGAAATGATTATTTTTAATTTAAAAAAAAAACAATATATGGTTGTTAAATTATTACTTTGCTGTAAATCGGCTAGCCTTAATTAATTTTTTTTTTAAAAAGTAGTTAATGACAATATATTCAATGTTTTTGGTTTCGTATCAGCACAGCAGTTGACTTTTTTCTAAAACTAACTTTACTGACTTTAAATTTGCGAGATTTAATTACTTTTATTCGTAAACTGTATTAATAAAACAACTAATTTTCTTGATAGGAATTATTGGAGAGTCATCTATCTTTAAAACTGAAACATTTTTTTTATATCCTAAAATAATTTCTTTAAAGAAAATCAATTTTAAGCCGTAAGTATAACTCCACTGAATGGTCTGGAAATGGGCAGGATTGCAAGTTATTTTCGTTGCAAACTTTTTTAATTACGTATATACTTAGAAAATCTTAATTAGGTATATTTCAGAGAAAGCAATATCACAAAATACATTTAAAAAGTAAAAAATCCGGGTCATAAAAGACTTAATATCAGAACCCCCACCCCCTCCTTCCCACCTATTTCTAACTTAACAATTTTAAATGAGGAATTTTTTAAGTTTATTTGGCTGAATTAACGTCACGTGATAAAGTTTGGTAGGTAAATATGTCATGCTTAGATTTACTCACGGCTATTATGGGGCGCCATTTTTTGCCGAAGTATAAGATCCCTGATAGATTTAGACTATATTTAAAAGATTTTCAAAAGAGATAATAATAAAGGCAATAACTTACAGGAAAAAGGTATCTGAAGAGGCTTCACTTTTGGTTTTAGAATTACATGTTAAAGAATTTCGTAACGTTACAGTTCGAAATCATCTCTGGATTATTCCAGCTCGCGTTGCTTTTATGGATATTAAGATTTTTCTAAGAAACATTTAAGTAACCTTTTTTTTTAGCCGCCCCGGTGGCTCAATCGTTAGGATACTGGCCTTTGGAGCTGCTGGGGTTCGGTTCGAATCCCGGTCAGATATGGATGTTTGTGACCGTCAATAAATGTTGTTATTTGTCTATGTGTTTGTGTCGTTCTTCTTTGTGTGTCTCTTGTGACTGTCTCTTCTGGCGAGCTGGGTATAAAGGGCTATAAAGCATACACTCTCCTTTCTAGAGGGCGCAATCACTGTCATTTGTCAACCTTTTTTTTAACATGCATACTTTAGGGCAATAAAAAGAATAGCGGAATCATCTTTATGGCCTCATCTCAAATGGAAGGATTTTTTTTACTTTTTAAGGTAACTTTCTGGCTTTAAGTGGTTCTCAATGACTTTTACTGAAAGTTACTGATAAATTCAAGGAGCATTTTTTGTAAAATCAGGCATCTAGTAGGCCAAAAATTTCAATGATTTTTTCCTGAATTTGTGTTAAGGTATACCAATGTAAACAATTAAATAAATTTAAATTAACAATTAAAATCAAAGTTTATAAATCAAAGCATGCTCATTAAGCCTTGTAAACATCCATGGCATACTTTGATATGATATATATAACAAGGCCAAAATATGTATTATTTTATTAATTAAGCTATTCACATAAAAATTACGTTATGATCATTGCGTTTATAAAATTTATTTTATATAAACTCGGGCCATTGCATATAATTCTTAAAAAAAATTATAATTTCATTATTATTAAAACTTTATCTGTAAATTTGAAAAAAAAATAATAATAATAATCTTATGATGAGAAAGATCAAAGCAACTGTAATGAAATAAGACCTTGTAAGACCTTGACATGAGTTCCTTGGTTGTTGCATAACGAACTCGTTTGAAAACAAATCAGTAAAAAAAAATATCTTGTTTACTTTTTCATCTTCCTGATGACGAAAAGTGTTGTACATCGGACTGCGGCTTGGTTGGTATTGATAATCAACTTTACTTTAATATCATGTGTTAATACTCAAAAATTGTGAATTAAAGCGGTATTCAGAAACCATCAATTGATAAATAAATACGAGATAAACTAGAAGGAAGTGGTTCAAAACAAGAATCGGGATACACGTGATACAGGTATTCGCATTTTTTTATTATTTAACTGCGTTATGTTGTTTTAGAATACTATACGTTCGTAAATATGATAGATTTTGAATTTTATTTATGTTCTTTGCCACCTATTAGAAATTTTTTTCCGAATAACGCTGAGTGAAAAAATTGTTAGTTTTTAAAATATCCTATGATATTATTAAAAAGTAAATATTACATTTGTAATATTACAACTCTTATTAGAAAAACTGGTGAATATAACATTGTTAACCTATGTCAATGCTTACATACATAAAATTACTAAAATGTATATTTTTGTTTTATTGCTAGATAAACATCTTAGTTTCCATTATATTAGATTGAAGACATAATTATAACCCACAATTTTACGTGGCTTTTTCATATCGGTAAATTACAACAAATATTTTGAATGCATTTAATTGTTAAAAAACATTTTGTGGGGGAAAAAATTAACATTGCGTGTAATTTTATTTCGAGTAGATAAATTAGTTTAAGATATTAAAATTTCTCTAACAAAAAAAGTTTATTTGGAATTGTGGGGGTCAGTACAAATACCCAATACTTCCCCCCTTTTTTATTAGTAGTAGTAGTTTTATTAGTATTTACTTTTTCGCAGCCATTTCAGTATTGGGTTCGCAAGCAAGAAGGGCCGTTTTCAAAACCGTGTATATCCGTACACCTGTAAAATAGTTATTTTCGTCTGTCTGCCAAAACACTCGATAAATTGTTCAGTGAGCATTATAATAACATTAAAGTATGCTATTCTTTCAGGGCTGTTTGAATATCCTCGGAAAATATTCAAATATTAGTCAGAAGTCAAACTCTCTGTATATCAATAATGCATGTATGCAAGTGATTATTACTGTATATTCTTCAATGGTCATTTAACTGACTCATTTTCGTTACTTTACCCTTCGGATTGGACAAAATGAATATTTCGTTAGTTCAAATATTTAAAAGAAGAAAAAAACGTAAAAATTGTTTCTATCGGTTCCATAAGGTAGGCGAATACCCAAAATTCTAAAATTTTTACTGTTATTTTAATCTTTTCCAAATTTGGCATAGTGATTTCAAATATAATAAGCAATGCTTTTTAGGCAATATTTTTTTTATTTAAATATAATTGATTTATTTTAAACGGCGTTTTTCACCTAAAAAAAGGGGTTTACGCCAACACTTCTAGTATAAAAAGTTTTACATTAATTTACCTGAAATTTTTTACAGATGCTATTTCAATATATATCTGTGCCATAAGCCTCTAACATCTGGTGCAAATAGTAGTTTTTTTAATGTTTAAGTGTAAGTTAATCGAAAAAAAAATTAAGTTAAATTCATGACATTTTTCTTAATAACTTCTTTTCTTGTAATTTGTATGTAACTCTAGAGGGTCATTGCATGTTTCAGTTCAAAACGGAGAATTTAACACACAATTTATGTTTATAGGAGAAAAATTCAATGTGGTAGACTTGTTAGCGTAAACCTCTTTTTTTAGTAAGAAACCACCGTTTAAAATAAATCAATTATATTTAAATATTAAAAAGGCCTAAATAGCATTGCTCATTATATTTGAAATCACTATGCCTAATTTGGAAAAGATTAAAGTAATAGTAAAAATTTTAGAATTTTGGGTATTCGCCTACCTTAAATTTATCTTTTTCTAAATTAAAGCAAATAGATGCCAATGCCAAAAAATCTTAAATTTTCGTTTCATTGATTTTGGTTTACCAAAGTAAAATTTTTTTTTTATGTACTTTGAAGTGGTCTTATTTATCTTCCAATGAAATTTCAGTCAACTGAAATTTTTGTTAGAAAAAACTTCAAATGATATCTTTTATAGGTCCTTTTTCATCTGTCTTCTAATCCGTTCTAAAAAATTTAGGAAGCATCACAATAACAGGAAAGTAGGCTATTTTCACAGAACTGTATATCTATTTGAACGTCTCGGTAAATGTTCAAATATTAGTCAAAAGTTAAACTTTCACTGCACGATTTATTTATGCATAGAAACTGGTATTAATATCTTAGATGGACTTTGTTGGCATTCAATTGGCTTTTCGTATTTAGTTAGGAGATATATAAGTTAAGGACTGATAGAAATGATTATTGCGCTTCTCTCTTAAATACAGACGTACATAAATTTTTAAAGATACAAGAAGACAACAACCTTTCCTGGTTTCGAACGAAATTTTTTTTAAAGTCATACCTTTTTGACAAAAATAATTTTTTAAAGCAGACTTGACTACTAAACTCCTCGGCGCAACAGCCCATTACTGGGAAAAGACCTGCCGTGCTCATTTCAGCTTTCGTGACATTGGGCTCCGGGGTGCTAGTGTACCGGTTAGGTTGCAGCCTCAAGCGGAACACCCAGTGTTTAGTTCCCAAGCATGCTTGGTATCCATTTTATCAAACCACTCAAAGCATGAAAATATGGGTCAACCTCGCCCAATCCGGGATTCGATCCTCGGACCTGTGGCGTGGCAATACGAAGTAATACTACGACACTGGGCCAAAAAAAAATCAAACTTTAAAACTAAGTTAAAACAGTGCGCCATAGAACAGAATAAGAGACGGAACGAAACGCATACAGACAGATCAGTATAAAAGATAGGTATCTGACTTCCTAACTTTCGAACGAAAAAATATTTTTTTAATCCGACGATTAGAACAGACTTTTGAATGAGGGTAGTTATAGACGAAATCAACGCAAAGCAATGTCTGCTTTCATTGTACTTTGATTCTTTCGAATTAAAATGTACGTTATACATTGAAATGTTTTCTTCAAAAGATAAACCTATACTAAAAAAAATTGCTAACAATATTATTTCGGATAACTGTCGTTTTGAATTCAAAAAAAAAATCCAGTATATGTCTTAATATTCAACTTAATTTCGATTGTACAAATACAAAAAATGTCGACCAATAACAGGCTTGAAGCCCAGCAAGGTTGATCACCCAATGCCGATTTTTTTTTTCATTGACAGCATAATAAAACTTTTTTTTAAATGTTTCAGATTGCTGTAATTGCCAAAAAAAATGGATGGCTGCCAACTGATTCGTGGTCTAACGTTTCCTCCTCCACAGTTTTTTACCCAAACAAAATATAGAAGATACTTTGGATTACGTTCCCCATGACGGAGACATCGTTCTAGCATCTTACCCTAAATCTGGCACCACTTGGCTCCAGTACATCGTGCTTCAGATAATCTCAAAAGGAGAGCACTTCCCATCCATGGATGCTTTGAACAAAATATGTCCGTTTGTCGAACTTGTTGGAACAAAGTCTGTAGAAGAACTCAAGGAACCAAGGGCCTACATGCATCACTGTCCCTACAACATGGTGAAGAAAAATCAAAAAGCGAAGTTCATCTACATATACAGGAATCCAGATGATGTCTTCGTGTCGTATTTCCACTTTCTTCAAGAGCGTAGGGGATGTTCTCTGGATTTCGAACGGCACTTCGAAGGTTTCTTGTCTGGCAACATCGGATATGGAAGGTGTTTCGAACATGTTTTGTCGTACTGGCAGCACAAAGACGACGACAACCTTCTCCTGGTTTCGTACGAAAAACTTTTAACTAACAGGAAAGAAGAAATTCTGAAGATCGGAAAGTTTTTGGGCAAAAGTTATCATCAAGCCATTTTGAGTGATGAGTCCTAGGAATTAAAATAACTCTATTTAGGAAAAATAAACTTTTGGCACTTTACTTTACTTTTGGAATTGTACAACTAATGCCTGATAGTGTATTCATAATTGTTTTTCAAATATTCACAATTGTTTTTTAATAATAATATTTTTATAATCAATTTCAAGTTTATCAAGTTTATATCTGAACGAAATTTTTGTTTCATTATGCTATAACTTTATTATTTTTGAATATACTTCTGGAAATTGTACATTTATTTTTGAGACATTTCCTCCTTTAAAATGCTTATAAAAATCACAAATTTTTTAATTAATTAGGAATAAAGAAAAAACAATGAAACTATGAAACAATTTTATTAAATCTTATAAAATTAATTCACGTTTACTATTCCTAAAGCTTTAAAATTTGTGAAACCTACTGAAAAGTTTTACTGCAAACCACGCAGAAAAAGTTAAAATTGTCCAACTTAACGGTGTTTTCAATATTAGAAAAATTAACACTTCCATATAAAAAAGCAAAGTAGTTTTGAAAATTAAAAAAATAATTAAGACACTCGGGCCAAAATTGTATATGCATCGAGAACTTCATTTTGGAAACATTTTCAAGCATAGTTTATTGAATATTTATGTGGATAAGAGACAGTAAGATAACTTTAAATCAAGCATGAGAACTTTATTTCTACAAATAAACATTTTAGATAAAATTCTCAAAAAAGTGACTTAAATAAATCTAAAGTTGTAAAGTGAAGATTCTTATTATGTTATGATGCATCAATGAGATAAGTATTATTACTACGATTTTCTCCTATAGTAATATACTTTTGACATTAATATTACAATTGAAGAATGTAGTTGCAAGACTAACATTCTCCAAAGTATAAGTAAGATATTGATAGATAATATGTAGATTGTAGATAAGATATTGATACCACTCGGATGACGTAATGCCAAATATTTCCGATAAAAGAAGTCTGAGTAGTGAGCAGTGGTAAAATGAAGAATACACGGGAAGAACCGATTGATTTATTACGCGGACACCCGCAATTGTCTGCTTGGCAACATTGGCAGCGGAAAAACGGTTTCTCTCTTTCTTCTTCGCTTAGTCCAAGCGCCGGGATCGTCAATCGCCTGAATCTTGATAGATAGGAGCCACAGAGATAGTAGTTAAAGTATTATAGTGATCACGTGACCTACAACACTGGCTTCATTTAGGCTTTTCTGGGAGCTCCTTGCGCATCCCGTCGCTAGCGTTGGAGGTCACATGATCTGCCACTCTATTACTTTAGCTATGACTGTGGTATGAACTGGTTTCCTTACACAAGTTTAGGCGATCACTCGCTATCATCGCCAAAGTGGCCTGCTAAAGAAACTTCTCTACAAAATCAATCGGTTTTTCCCGTGTACTCTTCAAATAGAAACGGGCCAAATATCTAATCAAAGTTCTGTATAAATATACTTCTTTTGCTTTCTAAACTTTTCTAACTTTCACCATACGAGTTAGCAGGAATTATCTTTTTTAACGTTGATGTAACTGTAAAAAAGTTAAATACATACCTTTCCATATTGTATTGTAAATTTTCAAACTTTGCTGATAAATTTTAGGTTTCTCAAAATGACTTTTTTTCATGTTGTAAAAGTCAGAATTTGTCATGTTACACCAGTTATTTTCCTTTAGTTATGTAATTTTTCCGCCATTTATGTATACACTCTTAAAACAAAAGAGTGAAATCCACTCCAGTTGGAGAAGTGCATTTTCGACACTGGAAAGGAGTGAATATTAACTCAGACTGAGTTAAAATCACTCGTTTGGAGTGATCCTGTCGGAGATTTAACACACAAAGGATCCACTCCAAAAGGAGAAGTGCATTTTCCAGACTGGAGGAGTGAACATTAATCAGGCTGAGTTAAAATCGCTCGCGTTCGCATTAAGAGTGTATTTACATCCATACTCTATTTTATTAAAATTGTGCTTAGTTTATGCTTATGTGCGTAGTATGTGATTAACTATACATAAGTAAAATATATTTTTTACATTGCTGTATTCTATTGTAAATTTTAAAAGTTTTCTGATACATTTTAGGTTTCCAAAAATGACCTTTTTTTAAGTTGTAAAAGTCAGAGATTTTCATATCACACTCTTTATTTTTCTTCAATTGCGTAGTTTTCCTACAATTTTTATATAAATACGCATGTTTACTCTGTTTTAGTAAAATTGTGCTTAGTTCCTTTAAGCAAGTGTGATCCAGTTCGTCCGAATTCCAAAGTGGCTGGATGTGAGCTCTAATTCAGATTTAATTTTCGCGGTATGCCAATCGAGGCATGCGAGCGGAAAGTAGAAGGGGCTTGTTTAAGAAGCCGTACCCGGATCATTAGGGAATGGCGGGAAGTGCAAACATTTGCAGTTATTAATCAAGGTTTAGCTCCTTTCGCAGCGTGAAAAGGGGTGGGCTCGCTGAATCATTAATATGCAAATTGGAATGAGACATAAACATTGAAGTGTTTGGATATAATACTAACTGTCGTATTTTTCAAATATGAGACATTCATTAAACAGGACCTTACTGACATAAAAGGTCGGTTCTTAAATATTCCATTTAAAAAAAAACAATAAAATTATTTTTTATCTACAAAGATTTAAATTTCATTTCATGGCATTTCTTGAAACCTACGAATGCGAATAGAAGAAATTACTACTATAGATCAGTTTTTGGAAATAAATATAAGCAGCCAGGAAATTTATATTCGAGAACAACATTGTGTAACATCTATTAACTATGTGGAATTCATGGTGTTTTTTTTCTTCTCCAACTGCAAGAGTTGATTATTAATAATATAAATTAACTAGACTTCTGTCTAATATCGCTGAACACTCTAAAACTAAATTTTGACAGTAAAGAAAGTTTAAATAGAAGTCGAACGCCAGTTTCAGTCATCGGAAGTGAATCATCGGAAGTGAAGTTCCATGAAACCAATTATATTTTTCAAAGTCAGTCCAGTAATCTACTACTTTGTCTAACCAAATTTATGAAAGGCTTCAGACGGTGTCACTCACAGGAGAAAGAAATGGAAAACTTTTGTGACTTTCCTGAGATTGTTTGAACTAATGAGAAAACATTATTTGTGAAGGGTTTTCGACTGGTGGAGTTGTGACTGCTTAAATGGATTTAAGACATTTTTATTTTAAGTTACCGTAAAGAAACTGATTAATTGTGATGAAGTGGGCAAATATTATTAATTTACGGCAGCTTTGAACATTTTTCGTAACTTCCTTTACTAAAAGTGTATATAAATATATGCTGAGTTTGTGGAACCAAATTCGGCTTATGACATTTTACTTCAAAATTTAAATCTGTGGTAAAATTATTTAATTAATTTGTTTTTAGAAAAATGTAACTCTGCCAATCAGTTTAATGCAAAAAAAAAAGCCGCCATTCATTTTAATCAACCAAGTCAGTCGTAAGTAGTTCAATCATGTACAAGTGTCATAAAATAGCGTAAATTTATATTATTTTGTAGTTTAATCTTATTGCTGCTTAATGATAACGTTTAAAAATTTTTTAACCTTCTTAATTGTCGTATTAACGACCAGGCTAAGATATTTTTTTAGGACGCGGCATGTTTTACGCCTTGAGTGGCAACAGTTTCTTAGAAATTAAAATAGGATCCTTATTGGTAATACAAAACATTCTAAATTGATTGCAAGACCAAAAATTTGCATTATAGGACGTCTTCATACAATACGAACTAGGATCTGAACTCGCCACTAGTCTATGAGTAGCTCTACTGTGAAGCTAATCCGATCCCAACCAATGCAAAAAAGGTTTCGAGCAGCTTCAAGAGTTTTTCTCGCCAAGCATTTCAACATATTCCTATCTCCAGACCGGGGCCACTTTTATTTGCCTCACCCTGTACAACCAATAACTGACAAACCGAAACCGAAAAAAAAAAAACGAAATCTCGGGAAGTCGGGAAATTAAAGCTGGAATGAACTACGTCCCTTGAGATATGTTAATTGTAAAAACTAAGCCCCTACTTTTCTTTAACCCATTATAGCCTGAATTATATTTTCATCGTGAATTCTTATACAAGTACAAAAGAAAAATTATAGTAATGAAATCTGTTATTTATATTTAAAATCTTTCAAGTTATTTATAGTTCAAATTATAAAGTCTACAAGTGCAAAATGGGAAAAGATTTAAGATTAATGGAAAACAAAAAAATACAGTATTGTGGTTGCTGCAAATAAATTTTTGGTGTGATCATATGGAAACGTTGGGCTTTCATGGGTTATATATAAATTAAATGTCTAAATATTTTCTGTCTTTATATTACTTTTAACTTGCTAAAAAATAAAAAATAATTAACGATACTAAAAATTATAACTTTTTAAGACTTACAATTGCGCAAAAATAGCTTTAGAAAATAACTAACCTTTAGTTTTCAACTATTACTTTGATTCCATGATAGGAACCAATGTAACAGATGATTTGAAACTATTTCTGTCTTTTCTGACACAAAACGTTATCAGAAGGCTATTGAAAGAAATATTTTCCAAAAATAACATTGTGTAGGTTTTTATGTTAACTGTAAAATATATTAGATACAAAATTGGAAAATCATTACTTTTCCATATGATTTGTAGTTTTTCCAATGATCATGACAATTCTAAGCGTAAATGTTTTCCAAAATTGAATAAAGTAACGAAAACAAATCATTTGAAAACGGCCCAATGAAAAAAGAAATAAAATTCGCAGCGGGTTAGTAAGGCTTTTATGATTTGAAATGTTGTGTCATTTATTGAAAACTGGACGAGAAAACTACTTTCAAATAAAATTATTTTATTTTTGAGGCATTAATAATTTTACTTTCAGGAATGGCTTGAAAATGCATTTGTCTTATGAATATAGCTTTGCCAAAAAAAATCTAGTGAGTAAAAGCATTGAAAAATTCTGATGATGAATATAATGTCTAATGATGTACAAAATAAAATAAAAACGTTGTAGATATTTTGAAATAACTCTGCATTTTTGCTTAGCGATTTAATTATTTATTTTTATTGATTGTTTAAAGAACTTAACCTATTTATATTATCTTAGAAAAAATTATTAATATTGTAATAAGATAAAATAAGCAAAAT